>OU343056.1:21864429-22211929 GCA_910593695.2 Ocypus olens
TCAAGGATATGTCAAAAATAGCCAAACAAGAAATATTCTTGAAATGCTATAGAAAACCCATGTGTTCCCAATTTTGGATAACGACCAATTGCTATTTTGTAGGTGGAAACAAAATGGTAATACTTCAAACTTGAAATGGGAAATCGAAAATTGCATTCAACGATTTGAAAGAAAAAACTGCATTAAATGATTCGCAAAAGTAAATAAAAAATCAATCAAGAAATTTGATTCAATAGCTTATGATTTATAAGAAAATATACCGGGTGTTTCAGCCCACCCGTACACCCCAAATATCTCGCGAAATACAAATCGCATTGGCATACAAAAAAATACGTCTAATTTTTTTTGAGCTCTATCATGTGGTGTGAAATTTAAATCACCACCCCTCCCCCTTGGGGCGGGGTGGGGGATAACTTTGAAATGTTAAATAGGTACCCCTATTTTTTATAGCAGATTTGGCTTCTACTCTAAAATATATTAGGTTTCTATTCGAAATATTTTTTCGATTAGCAAAATAATATATATATATTTTTTTTTAATTAAAAAAATCCTGTTTGTCGTTACAAACATTCATACATTACCACAATAAAAAATAGTAGAATGGAATTTGATAAACAAATTAATTTTTATTCGTTTCTACGATTTTTTTTACAAATAATTTTTTTTTTTTTGCTTATTTCTGACATAAAATTACGAATTACTTCAATCAACGCCTTATTTAAGAGATGACTACGTAAAAAATATAGTAATCTATCATTTGATGCGAGAAATAAATATAAATCAGTAAATGTTTTTGCCGAATATAGCGCCATCTGTCGCTCAGCGAAAAAATTTTTTCGGATAAAAACCTAATATGTTTTAGCATAGAATCCAAAACTGCAATAAAAGATAGGGGTTCCTATTTAAGATTTCAAGGTTACCCCCTCCCCGGCCCAGGGGGGAGGGGGTAACACACACATTCACATTTTACACCACATGATAGGGCTAAAAAACATTTTTGGACATATGTTTTTTTTATCTCAATCCGATTCGCATTTCAGGAGATATTTGGGGTGAACGGGTGGTTTGAAACACCCTATATATACAAACATCTTTATTAAAGAATTGTTACAATTAAATATAACGCAAGTAAAATAATTTCTATTTTTTCCGCAATTCTTAATTGGCTATTGGCCGGAGATCTTTTAGCCTAAGAAAATATTTATTACTGACTCTGCATAAAACAATTGCTATTTTCTTTTTTATAAAAGAAAATCTTCTTCAAAAGCTCAAGATCTATTAAAAAATCATGCACTTCTGATTTTGGATAAAAACAATTGCTAATTCCTAGGTGGAAACAAAACGACAACGCTCCAAACGTTTCATAAACAAAAGTTTATAGCGTTCCAATGAATACAAAGGAACAATTACTAGAGAAAATAAGAAATGATCCTGACATAAAAGCAAGAACGCTTCGTTCCTTTAGCCGTAAAATTTGTATATATTGCATTAGTGCACATGGAACTAGTGAAGAGCGTTATTTTCACTAACTGCTACTTTGCAACCGTTACTCACAAATAATAACAGTAACCGTTATTAAAAATTCTCAACGGTGATTTTCTTAAAAGTTATTTTAAAAAAGGAGAGCGATTAAATAACGAATCACTTTAATTTAATTTCATTTCATTTCTTGGGAACTTGTTAGGAACAGTAACTCTTATAACCGATTCAATAACGAATCAGTTCTTAGTAGTAGGAATCGATTCAATAACGAATCACGTCTAAACACTAAATAGGATTTTTTTAATTTTGACATTTCAATCATCAAAATCGAACAACGCATTCAGCATTTGTACAATTTCAAAATGTTAAAGTCGCGATTTTAAAATCTTAGAAATTTAAAAACTTCAATTTTTGCATTGATTTTAAGAGAACATTTTCTAATCCGTTTTAAAATGACACTAAATTCAACATATTTTGACATTTTTATCATCAAAATCGGTTAACGCGTTAAGCAATTTCAAAATCAAAACTGTAATTTAAATCTTCGGACGTTTTCGTAATTTTGTCGTTTTCCATTAATTTCTGACATTTTCGACCGACAAAAATTTAGATTCAAGGGAGTGACCATTTGCTCCTCCCTGGGATCCGCCAGTTGATGTCGTAAACCACTTTGAACAATTCTAAATTCGCCATACTTCAACGTTTAAATCATCAAAACCGGACAAATTATTTGGAAGTTGTACAATTTCAAAAATCAAAGTCGCGATTTTAAAATTTTGGATTACTAATGTGTTAATTTCAAGAGAAAAGTTTCGTTTTAAAATTACACAAATTTTGCTATATTTTGACGTTTGAATCATCAAAATCAATTATCTTTCAGATTATAATAATTATTCCTGATATGATAATCGCCGAATACAAGAAACCTATTGAGATTAGGAACGGGAAACCCTTATACAATCTGAGAGATAATTGGATTCTACTTAAGAATACGTTACTAAATGCAGGGTGTGCCATTTGAAAAAACCAGGTTATTCAACTTTATAAGTTGGGTTTTTCTACCCCATTTTTTTTATCACCCTGTACAATTTTTTGTATGAAATCATGGTTGGCTCTATAGTTCGAACCTTCAACCAAATAATAGAAATGATTTTAATCGTTCAACGTCAATCACTGGGGCAAAAATAAAATTTCACCCCGACCATGCATTTCAACAAATCTTCAAATATTTCGAAAACGGCAAACAATAGGTATAGGGAGTATTGAAGTAACTCACTTTTATTTGCTCCATATAATTCAAAAATGACAAAAAATACAGGGTATTCCATTTAAAAAAACATAAGTTTGGTCTGTAATTTTATTATGAGACACCCTGTATAAATTTAAATATTTTTAGGGCGTGCAGCTCACTATTATACATAACTTTTGTATAAAACATTTTTCGAAATTTTGAAAAATAATCACGTGATTGACCGTTCCCAGAGCTCTGAAGCACCCTGTATATTTATATTAAATAAATTAAATATAAGTATATAAGTCTATATAAATTTATGTGTTATATAATCATGAACGTTTTTATTATTTATATTATCCAACATGTATAACGAAGTAGAAGCCTCAAATATAAACAGTGTTAATAGTTTTGAACTTGTTGTTTTTTGTAATAATTGTTGAACCACATTACATAATTTCCTGACACAACTAATTTCTTTCGCGTGTGTATGTGTATGTGTGGAACAATTCGCGCGGAATTTCTGTTGCGCAACAACGTGTTACTTTTTTCTTCGTACCGCTAACAAGTTAAGACATCGAAATGGATTTAAGTTTTGCTCATCGGGAAAAAGTAAGTTAATTACATTTTGGGCAGTGGAGCGAATTGAGTCGGCGTGCGATCAATGTTGCAACAATTTCACGAAGCAGAACTTGTAATTAATTTTAGGGTCAAACCGTGACCGACCTCTCCAATAACTTATCAGATTTCGTTTATCGTCCGTAGATGTACGGTTCCGAGCCGATAATCTGATTACAATATAAAACACAATTACTACGATCGGCAAACAAATGGAAAACTCAATCATCTTCAGATAACAGACGTATACGATAATATAATAATCTGCGGAGATAAAACGTGTATCTCCACGTATAAAAATGGAAGTGCTGAATTTAGTTTAAAAAAAATGTACCCTGTAAGCATTGAAGGGTAGAAGATTTTTAATTTATTGAGGTCTTAACCATACAATATTGATCTGTAGTACATAACACCCTAGGTCCATAAAACTTCGAAAAGACCCTATAATTACGTTACAACTGTAAACTGTCATTTAGAAAAAATGTCAAAAATGACATATATAACCTTTCCGTGATTGAATATCTTAAACCTTACAGTGATAGTAGTGACAGTCGCATGTCTTTTTCGCTGAACACGATAATTTAATTTAATTTTGCAACTAATACTTTTTTAATGGGCCCTTCATAGCGAACATAATGTGGCGTTTGGTGGTGATTTCTGGGGTAAATTTTTTTTATTGAGTTTGAGTAGCTCAGCCAATTTTGACAAGTTGTCAGTTTATTCCATATGTTCTATACTCATAGTGTTGGGACACCAAGTTTGTAAGGTTTGTACGGCAAAAATATAAGATATAATATAAGATGCCTTAAGGGGTCACCCGCACTCGTAGTGTCAAAAAACAATTTTTTCGTAAAGTCTGACTTTGTAAAGTCGGACTTATGTTTTAAGTCATGCTTAAAGGGAAGTGTCATGCACCATAGCAATTAATACAATTGCTTTAGTAAGCAAGCTCAAAGTATTGCAACATCGCAACATCTTGCGATTTTCACTTTTTAACGTTGGCGACATAGGTGTCCTTTTCACAGCTGATTTTGACATCGCCTTTTTACGCGTACAGCGTTGCTGTATGAACAGGAAAATAGTGAAAACTCGCCATAATTATTAAGAATTCAATGCTTAATTAAATATTTTAGAAGCCAAATACGCGCGTACGGAAATCTCCGTGCGGAAAAAGAGAGGTTATGTCATTATCAGCCAGTATTTTAAGTCAGGCCAAGTAAATTTAACACAATTTATTTGCGGAGACGAAAATACCAGAAGAACGACAATTTGTCCAAATCATGATGATGATCAGTTCCGTTCCAAACTAGTTACCTGAGATAACCGAAATTAATAATATCCATCAGGTCTAAACAATCGTCTTCAAAAATATCGTCCACTCCAAAGTTTAATTCTCCAAGTGCCATTTTAAATATATTAGGAGTCTTATTATTTAAAATAATTTATTGTGCATAAAAATCTGTCACAAGGGACCGCCCCGATGGAGCCAATTGAAGGTTATGTTTACAGACTTAAATTTTAAGCCGTCTATTACGACGACTTATTTAAAGCTTTGCTTAAGCTGTGGTTAAAGTATGGTGCAAGCAGAATTCTCACTTAAGAGTTGCTTAAATTTTAAGAATACTTTAAGCATAGCTTAATTACAATGGTAACTAAGTTACTAAACCTTTATTAAAATTTTAGTTTCATACAGGGTTTTAAAGGGCAATTGACTAAAGTCTTTCAACCCCATGGTTTAAATATTTTTAGACAATTCCTTTTTGATTAGATTAGTACACATTTCAAGTTATTACAGTATTTTTACATCACAAAATAGTCATAAACAAGCGAGTTTGAAGTAAGACCTCTTGCGGTGCCAATCGCCATTTTGGGCAGGATCACCTCTGATCAAAATATTGATCGGTGGTTTTTCGTTCTGTTAATGAATTTTTTTTATACTGCCAAAAAAACTTTTCTAGCCAAAAAAAAATTATTTAACTGTCCGTCATTTTGTTAAAAATTGAAATGTTACGAAAAGACCAACACATATTAATGCAATTTACTAAAGATTCCCGTCGGTTTTTTGATCTGGGAGGATCCAGTTCTGGCGATTTGCACCGTAAGGGTTCTTGGGCCTTCGAGGAACTACTTCAGACTCGCGTGTTTATGATTATTTTGTGATGTAAAAAATGTTGTAATAACTTGAAATGTGTACTAATCATATAAATAAGGAATTGTCAAAAAAACATTTAAACCAGGCTTCAGAAAAATTCACAAAAATTACATGGTTGCGAGGGCGGGTGAGCCCTTAAATTATTACTGGCAACAGTACAGGCTTTCAAAAATCGTAACCACAAATTGAAATCAGCGAAACCCTAATCTGTCATGTATAATGTGTATTTCTCATTAGTACCAATGAACATTTCACCTTTACATACACCGATGACAATTATTATTATTTTTTTTATTTTAGGGTTAAAATTGATGTAGAATTTAATTACTTCTTCTACCAAAATAATTATTAATTATGACCCCTGGAATTTCCCTTGGGCCATAATCTGTTGATTATGCCATTCATAAAATACCATTAATACACACATACGCATCAATATTTATATAGCTACCAAAATGCACGTTTCCTAATCTCTCCAATATACAAGGTGCTGTAAAAATGGCGGATTAACTCAATGGTACGTTGTCCAGGATTACTTCGAGAGTATTGAAAAAATAATTTAAAAAATCGGTATTGTATTTTTTCGAAGATGTGAAGACTTTAGTGTAAATTATTTCATTGCTTAAAATCTGTATAACATTAATTATTTACACTCCAGCTCATCAAATAAATTTTTCAGAGATACATACTTTCATGCTTGTCAATATTATATACAATTAGTATTTTCAAATGCGATAATTTAAATGTTAAATAATTGATTTTCACATTCAAGTAAATCTACTGATGCTAGGTTTTTTCAATGGGAAAATCAATTATTTACCATTCAAATTATCGCATTTGAAAATACCAATTGAACATAATATTGACAAGCATAAAAGTATGTATCTCTGAAAAAATTATTTGATGAGCTGGAGTGTAAATAATTAATATTAGGCAGACTTTAAGCAATGAAATAATTTACACTAAAGTCTTCACATCTTCGAAAAAATACAATACCGATTTTTTTCATTATTTTTTCCATAGTCTCGAATTAATCCTCGACAATGTACCATTTAGTTAATCCGCCATTTTTACAGCACCCAGTATAATTCAATTAAGAAATAAAAAAGTTTCATTGCAAATTTCTAATTAGTTTCACGCATGATGTAAACTATTAATTAACATCACATGCACGCAATTATTTTAAAGGATAAACATATACTATTAAAAACGACCTGCAAATTTTTCACATGAAATCGAAAATTTCGAAATAGAAATACGAATAGAACATACTTCGCCAATTCCATACAAAATGAAGAAAAATAGGAAAGATATAAAATTAATCAAAATCCCGAGTCTGAATTTGGGTACCGGTACCATTTACCATCGGGATGCAATACCCTCTGAAGAAACAATATCAGTTACACACGCCCACAAAACATAGTCCTATAGTACAATCGCGCAGAGGTGACAGTGACTCATGCTTTTTCGATCTAATCATCGCGTCTGGACAAAAATCTATACTCGTTCGCATGCTTAAGAAAAACGAAATGAAATACGAAACGTATGTCGATATGTAAATTCAAGGGCTAAGTGCAACGTATGTCTTTTCTCATTCTATTTATTCTAACCTCAAAATTCACGTGCTTGTATCTGGTTTTGACCGTCTCCGATTTCTATTTAGTTAAGAGCAAAATTGATTGTATCTATTTCATTAATAAAAAGGTTAAATTTAATGACCAATTTCCAGTTGTCTTTACCGATTGCCGAAAAATGCACTCGCAAAGTTTGAATCGAATCATTTTATAGACATACGTTTACTAGAAACTTAATACAGCCAACATGGAGCGATGAGTCACTGCCACCTCTGCGCGATTGTACTATACACGGTTGTAGGATCTTGCGATCGATGGCCAGTCAGACAAACTGCCAAACAGAGACCGATACTACTGAATCGAAAATTATAGGATGTTATATTTATGTAAATAAATAAAATTAAGTTTTCTTTTCTTTGGCAATTATCTTATTGCGTTTATTTACTCTATTTTGAAAACCAATTCTGTAATAGTGACTAAGAATAAGCCTAAATATAAAATCATAGTAAAAAATTTTGAAGTTACCAATAGATTTCAAATGCAGTTTTTTTTATTGTATTTTTTTGCTGACAATAATGGTTCGTTACAGTTGTCAAGAATGGTTTGTTGCAGTTGTCAAGAATTGTGTTTTTAGCTGTTAAAAAGTTTTCGGCTGTTAAGAAATGTATTATTCAACTGTCGAAAATTATATTTTTTAGCTGTCAAAAAAGGTATTTCTCACCTAGAAAAATGGTAAGGCAGCATTTTTGGTCATTTTTTATTGTCAAAATAGCATTTTTCCGTTGACAATAATGGTATGTTACAGTTGTCAATAATGGTTTGTTGCGGTTTTCAAGAATTGTATGTTTTAGCTGTTAAAAACGGTATTTTTCAGCTGTCAAAAATGATATTTTTCAGCTGTCAAAAATTATGTTTTTCAGCAGTTAAAAATGATATTTTTCAGCTGTTAACAATGGTATTTCCCACTTATAAAAACGGTATTTTCCGGCTATCAAAAGCAGCATTTTTCGACATTTTTTTATTGTCAAAAATGGCATTTTTCAGCTTTCAAAAATTTTACTTTTTGTTGTTAAAAATTGTATTTTTGTTTTCAAAAATTGTATTTTTTAGCTGACAATAATGGTATGATACAGTTGTCAATAATAGTATGTTGCAGTTATCAAGAATGGTATTTTTCAGCTATTAAGAATTGTATTATTCAGCTGTCAAAAATGTAATTTTTCAGCTGTCAAAAATGCTATTTTTCAGCTGCCAAAAATGGTATTTCCCACCTATATAAATCGAATTTTTCAGCTATTAAAAGCAGCGTTTTTGACATTTTTTAACTATCAAAAATGGCATTTTCAGGTGTCGAAACCTGTATATTTTGTTGATCAAAATTGATTTTTTTTTTCAAAAATTGTATTTTTTAGTTGCCAATAACGGTATGTTTCAGCTGTTGGGAATGATATTTTTCGGCTGTCAAGAATGGTAATCCCGGCTGTTGAAAATAGTATTTTTCAGCTGTCTCAAGTTGTATGTTATAGTTGTAGAAATTGGTACTCTTCAGCTACCAAATATGCTATATTTCAGCTGCTAAAAACAGTATTTTTCACCTAATAAAAATAGTTTCTATTGACATTTTTGAATTGTCAAAAATTGTATTTTTCAGCTATCAAAAGTAGTATATTTTGCTACCAAAAGTAGTATTTTTTTACTGTCAAAAATATAATTTTTTTGTCAAAATAGTATTTTTTGCTGTGTCAGGAATGGTATATTTCAGCTGACAAAAATGGCATTCCTCAGCTGTTGAAAATTAGTATTTTAAGCTGTCAAAAATAGTATTTTTTTTTACTGTCAAAAATAGTATTTTTTTTTGTCAAAAATAGTATTTTTCGTGTGTCAGGAACGGTATATTTCAGCTGACAAAAATGGTATTCCTCAGCTGTTGAAAATTAGTGTTTTTCAGCTGTCAAAAATAGTATTTTTTTACTGTCAACAATAGTATTTTTCGTGTGTCAACAATGGTATATTTCAGCTGTCAAAAACACTATTTTTTAGCTAATAAAAATAGTTTTTTTTCAACATTTTTGAATTGTCAAAAAATGTATTTTTTAGCTGTCAAAAGTAGTATATTTCGCTGTCGAAAGCAGGGGCTTATTTAGTGTAGTTTCAAGATCAGCAAGAATTTTTAATTAATTCTTAAAACACTTTTTTCGCCAGTTACTTTGGTCTAGGAAGATAAATCGTTCTTTCTTTCTTCAAAGGGGAGGGAGGGAGGTATATTGTATAAGTGGCTCTACCACCAACATGTTCCACGAGCCGCCACTGCTAAATGTGAAAATAAGATTCCAAAAGATTTTGGTATATTTTTTGGTTCAATTGCGGAACACCCACAAACGTCTCTGCCTCAGTCTGATACTGATCGATTATTTGATTTCTAAATGAATTTCAGGGTCATATTATTTCCAACGTCGAATTTTATCAAGTCGGTCCGTTTGAAGTACGCAATATCTCAAGTGCTCACCTTGCCGCGATATTTATGGTATGTCAACGAGCCTGCTAAAAAGTATTATTGATGTAATCATTCTAATAAAGTCTGTTATATCTCCCAAAATTGTATTTGTAATTCCAATTTTTAAAAAGGGAAATACGCTAACCGTAAATAATTACCCTCATTTCAACAGTTTTAGAAAACATCATCTTCCAGCAAATCATGACATTCTGTGAGAGGGAGAAAGTAGTGCATTGTGGTCAGTTTGGTTTCCGCAAAGAACTATCAACTACCGACGCAATTAATGCCTTAAGGGGGTCACTTCCTCAAAAATGAAAAAAATAATCGATTTTTTTATCATCGATTCTGATTCGACACTCAATTCTGCCTGGAAAAAAAAATATTTTCCATTTTTACGATTAGTGGAAGTGATCGATTTGTAGGCTAAATGGGGGGAGCGAGCTCTTGTACGGATTATTTTAACTCCCCTAAAAAATGTACTTTTTAAGTTTAGGTACACTTTAAAACTATAAAAGATATCAACACAATTTTTGTTTGTTTTAAAGGTGGTATCGATACCTACGAATTTGGCTGAGATTATTTCCATATATTGAGCGGCGGGTTTAAAAAAAATAATTAACAAAAAATGTTCATGTTAATTTTTAATGTCATAATTCTCAATCCAATTAATATATTTTTTTAATTCCGCGCGCATTCCTCGAAATAGGTCCGGTAGTTTTCTAGAAAAGTGTACCTAAAAATGGAGTTTTTCTAATGGAAAACGGCTGAGGAAGTAACCCCCTTAATAGAAGAAATTCCAGAGGGATTAAATTCTAAATCGTATGCAAGGGCCTATTTCTTTGACCTTAGTAAGGCGTACTTTTGAGTAAACTTTACTACTATAACTCCACCCCAACGCTTTCCGGCTTGTCAGTTCGTACCTGCTGGGAAGCTGTGCGCCTTATTTAATGGGTGCAAACGGAGGCAAATATAAGCTATGATGTACCTTAAGGGTCTATACTTGAACCCTTACTTTTTTTGGTATCTTCCCTTTCGAGTTGAAAACGCAAAAATACTATTATATGTTGGTGATATCACCTGCAAAAGTAAATCATACACGATGATAGTGACATTCCCAAAATTTGACTGGTGTACGTCGTAGAAATTAACGACGAACACCAATAAAACTGTTCACGTTAAAAACAGCGAATGCAATTCCAAATTCTTGGGCTTGAATTTGTCACATCTCCAATAGAATTATCACAAGGAGGCATTTCTCTATAACTAACGGTCTATTCACCATCCAACAGCGAGCTATAAGGGTGGTATCGAAATGAGTGTAGGCAGACCTTTATAGATCTCCCTATCTTAATATTACCTTGTATTTTTATTATGGGGTGTCTGAAATACGTCCGGAAGCATATTACATCCTGCAGAACGCACGAACAAATGTATACATATCATACCCGTTATAACCACCTCATATATCCCTCACATTAAATCTGGAAATCGCAATATTGCCTTAACCTAAATAATGAGCTCCCTGCAGATGTGAAATGCTGCTAAAGGACTATCTTCATATAAAGGTATTCTATAGCATTGAGGAATATCTGCCCAATAGATTTCATGATTTTTAAATGATAAATGTTCAATTGCAAATTTATTTCTTTTTACCTCGTCATATTTTATTTTTAATCTGTACGCCTTTAATATTAACGTTTTATATAACTATTTGTATTGACGTTTTCTTTTATCATGTTTATGCTATTTAATCATGTCCATACATCCTTTATTTTACTTAATTGCAGGGGCGGCTCGTCATGTAGAGCCAAGAAGCCATGGCACTACCTCTAGTTTCGATCTTAGCAAGAATTTTAAATTAAATAGTATTTTACACGGAGCCTAATAAATTCTGTTTCATCATGTGAGCGCGACGACGACGACGACACTTGTCGTATATTCCGCGCCGTACATGATGAGTAAAATTGGTTCATTATGGAATAAGCATTTTTGCTCATGTACTATCGAGCAGCGGCGGCTCGTAGATTTCCGCCGGGAGACCAAAGACAAATATGTCGCACGTTCTGCACTACTTACTCTTATAGAGGAAGCAAATATTTCGTTGGTGTTTCGGTCAAATTTTCTTACGTTACCCCGCCGCCGAACACCCACGAGCCGCCACTGCTATCGAGTACATAAATGAAATAATTAGGTAGGCCTCTGTCTAATTTCATCACTGTAAAAAATACAGTGGGATATGTCGAGCATTTTCCAGAATGTCAAAAATACAATATTTCTGGATGGATTTGAGTAGTTTGAAGCTAATTCTGGCAATCACTATTTTTCAGAATTTTTTAAATCACAGAACGCAAATTAAACTTTTCTAAAAATCAAGTTTTGAGTGCTGACATTTTGTTTCCAGTGGGGGTACGTCGATCATTTTCCAGTATGTCAAAAATACAATATTTCTGGATGTATTTGGGAAATTTGAAGCTAATTCTGGCAGTAACTATTTTTTTTAAATTTTTTAAATCACAAGATACAAATTATGTTTTTTCTAAAAATCAAATTTCAATAGAATATTTCTGGATGGATTTGAGAAGTTTGAGGCTAATTCTGACAATCACTATTTTCTTAGAATTTTTTGAATCACAAAATGCAAATTATATTTTTCTTAAAATCAAGTTTCGACTGCTGACATTTTGTATCCAGTCGGGTATATCGATTATTTTCCAGTATGTTAAAAATACTATATTTCTGGATGGATTTGAGAAGTTTTGAATCTAATTCTGGCAGTCACTATTTTTTTGAAATTTTTTAAATCACAAGATGCAAATTCTGTTTTTTTCTAAAAATCAAGTTTCGATGGCTGATATTTTGTCATTTTCCAGTTTGTCAAAAATACTATATTTCAGGATGGATTTGAGAAGTTTTGAAGCTAATTATAGCAGTTACTATTTTTTTTAGAATTCTTTAAATAACAAGATGCAAATTCTGTTTTTCTAAAAAAATTGAGATTTGAAGCTAATTCTGGCAGTCACAATTTTTTTAGATTTTTTTAAATCACAAAATGCAAATTTAGTTTTTCTGAAAATCAAGTTTCGAGTGTTCACATTTTGTTTCCAGTGTGGGTACGTCGATTATTTTCCAGTATGTTAAAAATACGATATGTCTGGATGCATTTGGAAAATTTGAGGCTAATTCTGGCAGTCACTATTTTTTTGGAATTTTTTAAACTAAAACATGCAAATTTCGTTTTTCTAAAAATCAAGTTTCAAGTGCTGACATTTTGTTTCCAGTGGGGGTATGTCGATCATTTTCCAGTATGTCAAAAATACAATATTTCTGGATGTATTTCTGAAATTTGAAGCTAATTCTGGCAGTCACTGTTTTTTTGAATTTTTTAAATCATAACATGCAAATTTCGTTTTTCTAAAAATTAGGTTTTAAGTGCTGACATTTTGTATCCAGAGGGGGTATGTCGATCATTTTCCAGTATATCAAAAATACAATATTTCTGGATGTATTTGGGAAATTTGAAGCTAATTCTGGCAGTAACTATTTTTTTGGAATTTTTTAAATCACAAGATGCAAATTCTGTTTTTTCTAAAAATCAAATTTCAAAGGAATATTTCTAGATGGATTTGAGAAGTTTGAGGCTAATTCTGACAATCACTATTTTCTTAGAATTTTTTGAATCACAAAATGCAAATTATATTTTTCTAAAAATCAAGTTTCGACTGCTGACATTTTGTTTCCAGTCGGGTTATATATTTTTAACATACTGGAAAATAATCGTATTTTCCAGTATGTTAAAAATACTATATTTCTGGATGGATTTGAGAAGTTTGAAGTTAATTCTGGTGGTAACTATTTTTTTAGATTTTTTTTAATGGCTGACATTTTGTTTCTAGCGGAGGTATGTCGATCATTTGCCAGGTTGTCAAAAATACAATATTTCTGGATGGATTTGAGATTTGAAGCTAATTCTGGCAGTCACTATTTTTTTAGATTTTTTTTAAATCACAAGATGTAAATTTCGTTTTTCTAAAAATCAAGTTTCAAGTGCTGACATTTTGTTTCCAGTGGGGGTATGTCGATCATTTTCCAGTATGTCAAAAATACAATATTTCTGGATGTATTTCTGAAATTTGAAGCTAATTCTGGCAGTCACTGTTTTTTTGAATTTTTTAAATCATAACATGCAAATTTCGTTTTTCTAAAAATTAGGTTTTAAGTGCTGACATTTTGTATCCAGAGGGGGTATGTCGATCATTTTCCAGTATATCAAAAATACAATATTTCTGGATGTATTTGGGAAATTTGAAGCTAATTCTGGCAGTAACTATTTTTTTGGAATTTTTTAAATCACAAGATGCAAATTCTGTTTTTTCTAAAAATCAAATTTCAAAGGAATATTTCTAGATGGATTTGAGAAGTTTGAGGCTAATTCTGACAATCACTATTTTCTTAGAATTTTTTGAATCACAAAATGCAAATTATATTTTTCTTAAAATCAAGTTTCGACTGCTGACATTTTGTATCCAGTCGGGTATATCGATTATTTTCCAGTATGTTAAAAATACTATATTTCTGGATGGATTTGAGAAGTTTGAAGTTAATTCTGGTGGTAACTATTTTTTTAGATTTTTTTTAATGGCTGACATTTTGTTTCTAGCGGAGGTATGTCGATCATTTGCCAGGTTGTCAAAAATACAATATTTCTGGATGGATTTGAGATTTGAAGCTAATTCTGGCAGTCACTATTTTTTTAGATTTTTTTTAAATCACAAGATGTAAATTTCGTTTTTCTAAAAATCAAGTTTCGAGTGTTCACGTTTTGTTTCCAGTCGGGGTACGTCGATTATTTTCCAGTATGTTAAAAATACAATATTTCTGGATGCATTTGGAAAATTTAAAGCTAATTCTGGCAGTCACTATTTTTTTTGAATTTTTTAAATTACAACATGCAAATTTCATTTTTCTAAAAATCAAGTTTTAAGTGCTGACATTTTGTTTCCAGAGGGGGTATGTCGATAATTTTCCAGTATCATGAAAATGCAATATTTCTGGATAGATTTGAGAAGTTTTGAAGCTAATTATGGCAGTCACTATTTTTTTAGAATTCTTTAAATGACAAGATGCAAATTCTGTTTTTATAAAAATCAAGTTTCGAGTGCTGGAATTTTCTTTCCAGTGGCGGTATGTCAATCATTTCCCAGGATATCAAAAATACAATATTTCTGGATGGATTTGATTAGCTACTTTAGGCAGTATTTGTTGCAATAGCTTCCAGCTTTAGTGCGTCGATTTTGAAAATTCATAAATACGAATGAGAAAGTTTAATCGAGATATACACTTAAAAAACAATTAGCTTTAAGGGTATAAGGAAGAAAACGTATTTTTTGGTTTTCATGTGTTTTGGTTGGGGTGAGGTTACGTGGACTAAGAACGGTATTACAGATTTAGTACCCACCTGGGACAAAATAAAAATACACGACAAATCGTACAAATAAATAATATGTTCATTATTTGTTCAAAAATGAGACGGGGGGGATATATTTTTATATGCTAAGGGGCTCTACCAATAAAATGTTTCACGAGTCGCCACTGCTTAATTGTATTTTCTGACTTATGTAAACACCTGGTATTGGCACGAATAAACTATTATTATTATTATTATTATTATTTATATTATGATTATTATTATTTATATTATGATTATTATTATTTATATTAAGATTATTATTATTATTTATATTATTAGTATTATCAATAATAATATTAATACTAACTAAAATAGAAACAACCTTACTTATTGCAGAAAGTATTAAATAAATTCAGAATATTAATACTAATCCAGCTCAAGGTTATCACAATTATAAAGAGGTAAACTACTCCTGACTTTATTTTTAATAATAATTCCAAAATTAAATACATCGGATGCTCCTAAATATTATTTTTGGTTATCTGTTAAAACTCAATAAAAATGTTAGCTCCTGCAATCGATTCAAAATGCTTGAAAATTTAAACGAAAACCTCCACTTCCATTGATAAAAGAAAAATTATTTCTTCACGCCGCGCTCAGAATTAAAATGTGCTTATTTGTTTATTTATTAGTTTCGATCTATTTTGGCAACTTTTATAAAAAGCCAATTGATTAACCATCATCTGTAATAACAATTAGAAAAATCAAAGAAAACATTATCCCGTTTATGATTGAAAAAGTTAATTTTTCCAAGCCTCGGAACTCGGACACACGGATTTGTCCGCAAACTCCCATAAAAAATTTAGATTAACCATAATATATATGAATAATTAGAAAATTAAAAGAACCCCCACTTCCCTTGATAACTAAAAAAATATGCTCCTTGCATAGGATTTCGGATGCACCGATTTAATAATTTCGATTTTTTCAAACTTCGCCAAGGCAGTCAAAGCAAATCGGAAAAATAAGTTAAAACTCTATTTCCCTAGATGATTTAAAAAAAAATCTCTACGCCACGCTCAGAATTAGAATTGTTTATTTCAGTTTAAGATAATTTCTATCATAGAGGCAAAGTACTTCCAACTTCCTTAATGTGAACAACCCAAAAATTTTAAATATGTGATGCACCGATATATTAATTTTGATTGTTTTTAAAAAGCCCCTACTCCTATTAAAAAGTTAACTACGGCAATCGACTTAAAATGCTCTTCATTAACGATTGAAAAATGAACCTCCACTCCTCTTTTTACTTTCTCCGTTACGAAGTATGATAAAGTATTGTGATCGTGAAAATTTTTAAAATTTTTTTTTTATGGAAAAAAAGTTCGAGAGAGAGAATTTTTTTTTCATTTTTGGTTTATAATTATGAAACGATAATAGTCACAGCAAATTGAAATGAATAATAATTGCAGAGAATGCCAGAATGAGCAATTTATAAAGAATAAGATTTTTTCGAAATCTCTTTGATTTTTGAGTAAACTGACTATTAAAATTTGTCATTTTTATTTTTCATAATTTTGACGTTTTAAACGTCAGTTTCAAACGACTCTACAAAACGTTCGATGTACATTTAAAATATGATTGAAATTGAAAATAAATCATAAAAGTGTAAATATAAATAACTATGATGCCATCAAATCGGAGAAAGTAATATGATGGCCACATCACCATTTTTTTTTAAATTTATTTCAACTCGCGCTCGGAATTCAGACGCATGGACTTATTAATTACGACTTTGTCCAAGTTTGCCCACTCCCATAAAAAGTCAGCTACAGTAATAAATTCCGAACATAAAATTATTCTCTACTCCCCTTGATGCCCACATAAAATAGTATATTATGCAACAAGTGTTATAAACTGCACTTTAGTCACGAGTTAATTAGGCACGAGCGGAGCGTAGCGGAGCGAGTGTTTAATAACGAGTGTCTAGAGAAGTTTATAACACGAATTGCATACTATACTTTTTCTACGACTAAATTATTAAAATTTTGAAATTATTTTATTATCTTAAATGAACACGGTAATAGTACATTATTATTAAATTGGTCTACTTGGGTAAATATACATTAATAATTAATTTAGAGACATTATGGCAATTGCTAAATGAAATCATTGATTCTCCTAAATTTCTTGAATGTTGTGTATTATTTATTTGATTTAAGTTGAAAGCAATCCTTCTTTCATGTATGTATTTGTTTTATTTTGACAGATCGTTGATAAGTGACAACTAACTTGATTTTTTGAATTTCAATTGATTTAAGCGATTTAAAAATCTGGAGCTAACTTCAGCCCATGACTAAAATGCACAAAGTCACAGTTTGTTAAGGTGTATTTAAAGAATCATTTAGTGTCATGGAAACATATGCGATAAATGGCATTTTAGAGGTGGGAGTAGAAAAATGCATTTATCCACGCGCGCTCTGGTTAAGGGTGCAACGAACATTTTACATTAACAATTAGAAAAACAAAATAAACCTCTGCTACTCTTGATGCCTTAAATCAAAATGTATTTAACCACGCGCGGTTAGGTTTACAGTGCAGCGATATATCGGATTTGATTTTTCTTACCGTTTACTAAGTTTACGTGCAAAATTCTCTATGTCACGAATAAAAATTAAAAGAAACTTCACTTTAAAGATTTTTTTTTCTCAACAACGTGCTTGGATTTTGGGATTTATAAATTAAAAGTCCAATAAAAACTTAACTACAGCAATCGAAGTAGATAGCGGAAACCGCTGACTAAAAAAAATAATCTCTCAACGCGGCGCGGCGCTCGGATTTATTCATTTGGATTTTGTTCAATGTTCGACCAACTACAATTAAAATACTAATAAAATACTATACATTAACAATTAAAAAAATGAAAAACTGCACTTCCCTTCAAGACTAAATAAAAACACACTGCGCTAGCAATTTGGACACATTTATTAATTTCGATTTTGTTCAACGTTCACAAACTTCCATAAAAAAATCCTAGGTAATGCAATTAATTTAAAATGTTTAAATCAACAAATAGAAGCTGAAAATGAAAGAGAATATATTCCCGCCAATAAATATGACTCATTTACTAGCTACAAATAATATAACCATATATGACCATATAGTTAAATTTCTAATTGAAGCTAAATTAAAAATATAATTAATGACCCAATAAGATAGGTTCCTTTCCTTTATTAAATAGCCTAGAGCTGGCCACATGGACATGCATCCCAGGCCAAAAAAAAAATGAAACAGCTCCACTCCCCATGATAACTGAAAAGAAATTAATTTCTCTACGCGCCGCACCGATTTATGTATTTCGTTTACAAAATTAAATTAGCTTTCGATCTATGTATAATAACAATTGAAAACATAAACGAAATTTCAACTTTCCTTACTGACTGAAAAGAAAATTCATTTTCTCAAGTCGCACTTGGATTTTAGACCGATTTATTAAATTCGAATTTTTTTAATGTTTGTCCAACTGGATTATATGTATCCGGCCTGAAAAAAAAATCAACAGAGCTTTTGGCCCCGGGAATAGAGTAATTTGGAATGATGAGAAAAATAAACTCTTCTCAGGACACAAGGACTTGTTAATATCAGTTTTTTTCAAAGTTCACCAACTCCTATAGAAAAGTTACGAATGACAATCGGTTTATATTAAAAATTAGCAAAACAAAAAAAAAAACTCCATTATTTTTTTTAATTACCTCATGTAACTTTTTTGCAGGAGTTAGCGAACTTTGATAAAAATTAAAATAAATGGATTGGTGTATCCATTTTTTAAATTTTTTATTGTTAAGAATACGGTTAGATCTATTTATAGATGAAACCTATTGCTAACTTTAAAACCATATGTTGATGATGTTATGAAAAATTATTCGCAAATGTGATGTATAATAAGAAATATACATTTTTCTACCATCTGAAACTAAAATAATATAAAATTTTGGGGAAACTTTTTTTTTAAATAATATACACCACACCAATTTTCTGGTACTCACTTTATAGACAAAAAATACCAAAAATACGCGCCTTATAGGGCTATTAGGTCAAAGTGCTATTAGTTATTTCAATGGATTTTACTAAAAAATCATGGAAATTGGAATAGAAATTGTTTCAAAGAAAAATTTCGCTAATGCTTTCTTCGAATTAAATGTTTTGTTACTTTTTACATGCACGTTTGTAATACCATTAATTGCATTTTATGAAAGTATATTAATAAATCAAAATATTTCCAGGTTAGTAAATAAATAACATAATTGAAAAATTCCTGCACATTAATATTTAAAAAAAGTGGTGTCACAATAAATAAAAGTATTTTCTTTTAACAAACCTTGCATAGTTGCAGCTTCAGCTCACGTAATTCCTTTTTTGAGAGTTGATCACATGGTGGCACTTTTATCATTTTTGAAGCACAGTCTCTGTTATAAAAGAGTCAACAACGAGTCTTCCATGTTATTCATCTTCTATCATAGCTGAAATGACCTTATCTTGCTAAGTAATATTGTATTGAGAAGTCAAGTCGAATAAATATTTTTAAATGTTGTGTGGTAAATAAGAAATTGTACAGTCTGGAGACTGCCAGCTCTTTGATTTTAGTACAAAAGGAGCATAAACATTTAAATCTGAAACGCATACTTGCTAGGCTATACTTTTGATGGAACTGCCCTTTTTTAGTTAATTTAATTTAACTTGGTATTTCTGGAAGGTGGAATTTACTGAAAGTTGGATGGCCCACTAGCTGGTTAGTTGAGGATTGATCTTTTATGAATTACTTAATTCAGCAGTGACAACGTGATGAAAGTATATTCAGATTTGGCATATAAAGTCACTACTTCATCCAACTATGTAATGCATTATTATACAGGGTATCCCAGACCACCCTTATCAGCCTTTTTTTGAAAAAAACGGCTAGCCGTAGAGAGTTGGGACACACATTTATTACAAAAGCCGTATTAAAGTATCAAATGATGATATTGTTATTCCCAAAAACGGTTGGTATCCCTGAGAGCTTGTCAAGAACACCAGATTTTTTAAGGGCACGATGGGTTGAAAGTGGTATCTTTAAAAGGTCTTTAAAAAGAAGCAACTTTTTTAGGAAACATAATTACGTTACTGGCACCCATTTTGAATAGTATCAACTAATACATTTTAAATATTCAGGCTTCATGCTGAAAAAAAACTAACATTGTAATTATAAAGTGTGAAGGAACAGCCACTGGCGTGCCGACAAATTGTGCAAAGGGCGCGCCGCACACAGGGTATTTATTGAAGGCACCCAAAATTTCAGCAGAGGAAGAAATATTTAAAAACAACATTTTTCGAAATTCATTTATACTCACTCATAAAGTGATGTTATATTGTCGCCAACTAAAGTTCTGAATAGACAAAGGCGTTATACCTGTATAGTACTGGTGCGCCTCTAAAACAAACAAACCTAAAAAGGTAAATATTAGCTGGAATGAATATTCAATCTAATGAGATCTGAGTGGAAGAACACTTAGGTTAACTGCACTTATGCGGTCGCGCTCAAAATCATTGACTTGTAAGTTTATAAAAATATTATGTTGCAGATTGTTGAAATTCACAATATTTTAACCCCAACTAATTATTCTAAAAAATATTACATAACGTGAGAAGCCAGTAAAAAAAATCACACGATTTGAGTATCGACGTGTTGCCGTCGTTATCAAACAGTTTTTTTTTATTAAATCATTTACAACTAAAATATTTAATATAGAAAAAAGTTCACAAACAAAATTGCGCAACAGCCTCAATTTGCTTAAGCAAACAACCAATAAACTGGAAGGTCAGGTCCTGTTTACCGACGCTGTTATCACCTAAGCCGAAAGAGAGAAAACAAAATCCGATAAGGGGCATCAAATGATTACAACCGTGTCACCGCTGTCGAAAAAAATAATTTTGGACAAGGCTACCTCACCGCCTATCGAGCCTTGAATTTTTAAAAACGGCGTCATCATATTTTTGCATAATAATTCCATTTCGAACGAGTTACGTAATACAAGTGTATATATACATACGGTATCATCAGATACACAAAATACGTGAAACTTTACAGAATTTATATGCAGAAACATTACAATATTACTTGAATCAAGGGCTAGCCAAGTTGATTAAATAGCTAGAAATTTACTTAAATAAAACGTTGGAATGTGAAGTGTGTAGAGAACCAGGGCCAAAATATAACGAATAAAAAGCTAGAATATGAAGTGAATAAAGAGCGAGAATATCATTTGAATAAAGAGCTGCTACAGTAATCAATGACATCAAAAATTAAAACAATTACTAAATTTTTAAATACAATATCAATCTACTTGAAAGAAAATGACGCGCGAGCGTGATAAAAAAACGCTACGATAAGCACATTATTTATGAGCATGAACTAATGAGGTGGTAACTGTATTTCGAAATATTTTTTAGATCATGAAAAAATCAGGCGATTGTATTAAACAAAATGGAGTTATCACTGCACCAACCATATCACCGCGCACTAGTGACTTAAGCTACGTGTACTCGGACTTAAGTCATCACCGCCTGCGTCGATCGTTCACCACACAACTGAGAGCACTTTTTCGCGTTTATTAGTGTAATGTAGTTGCTGTTTTCACAGTGCACTCGCCCACATCGCAATCTATACTAAAGGCGTAAAAGTTTACTTGCGATTTTAGTTCGTTTACACTTTGTGCTGGCATTTCATTCGTCGTTAGTTGTTTTGACTGTCAATGCCATGTGTCGACTACGTTATTTTATAAATATCTATAGCGTGTTTTATTCGATTCGCGATGCTGATGTCACACACACACACACAGCCTACGTTGGAATGTATGTAGGTTAATTAATAATAATTCATTTTGCTGTGCGCGTGTGTGTGTATGTGAATTTACGCCAAAACAATAACCTCCTGGTAAAAATATCGATGATGGTATGTTGCAAGTTATTTTGCATTTTTAGAAACGATTGGCAGTCGAGTGGTGTTTATTTCAGTTGCCAAATAGGTTGTTTGTATTCGTAATAAATTGATCGTGCAGGCTTTGTTTGATCAGAATCTACACGTTTTAAAATGGGATATTTCGAAAATAATTATTATATTTGGCTCTCTAATTATTTCGAGAATTTTATTAAATAAATAATCAAATTTTATAATAGAAACGGCCAATAAGCGAAAATTATAACAATAGTAAAAATTAATAATTATTTCCGCACATTCGGTAACTGCATATCGGTTTCGACCTACGTTGGTCTCATATATTTATACACTGTGTTTCACTTCTCATCTTAACACTTCTGTATCTTTCTTATTTATTTTCTTTTATTTATACTTACTGTATTTTGCACAAGTAAAAAACAGCAATTTTCAAAAATGTACTTAGTGTAAGCCGAATTGGGTCCGCATAACTAAGGGTTAATGATGTTTCACTCTCATTACGGCTACTTGGTTAGTTTATAACTCCGTGGTGAAATTCCGTTTCCCCATCAACGACCGTACTGTGCGGATGAGACAGACGTAGATCGAAACCAGTCCCTAGTTGTCGAAGACGGGGAAGCATAATTGGAAAATTTTATCATTTCTGGTTTATTAATACATCAAAACCTTTTTTTTAAACGTACAATGTATATTTCAATGAAGCATTTAGTTATTCACCTTGGAATAAGAGCGATACTCCAGATGGGGGTTTGGTTTATTTTAACCCGTACCATTCGCGCCACGTGCACAATTAAACGAGCATTTGCTCCACGTGTAAACCGTCGAAACAGAGTAAACATTTCCACATTGAAAATATCCCGACATTTGCACCGGACGCTAATTTTGCGTCTGGTAATTATACATCAGGAGTTACGAAACATAAAAAAAACTTGAATATCGAGTGTTACATTTTTAGTAAATTACGATATAACAGAAAAACTGTCCAAACATAAATAGATTAAAATATAATTCAGTAATCAAAATAACTTGGTTTAATTTGATTAATTAAAACACTTGGTTTTGTTTCACTGATTTTATTTTTCTCTCCGACTAGTTTCGACCTTAGGTCATTCTCAAGTCGAAACTAGTTGGAAAGAAAAATAAAATCAGTGAAACAAAACGAAGTGTTTTAATTAATCAAATTATATAATTATGTTTCACCACGGGTGAAGTGAGAAATTAATTAATCATAACTTTGTTTATATCACAGCTTCTTAATAATGACCTTAAATTGTCCTTATTTAAAAAAAGAATCAAAGTTACTTATATTTCTTAATTATGCTGCAAATCGCACTACTAATCGAACCAAAGAGACAAATCTTGGGCCTTGATGAATTTCAACCAGGCGAGATTCTGCCCAGACGTGTTTTCTGGCCGCTAGAACTCCTTGATTTATATGTTTACGGCCAAAAGCGGCCATCCTTGAATATTCATTTATTATAATAGACCCTAAGGAGCGACTTAACGAAATTTGGCGCATACATATATTCACCATCCATCACTCCGGCTTTAATAATGGCCCTCTTTTGGCACAGCAATTATAAAAGCGGTCCAACTGGTCATAGTTTAGAAAGACTACCTTTCGCAGATTATTCAAACTGGTTTTTATATTTTCGGCGTTATGAGAGAGATTAAGACTATTCGCGTAGTGCTAGAACGGGTTATTAATTTGGACGTAGTGTTAAAATCATATTCACCTCAACTTTCTTACAAGTTGGTAATTATTATAGCGGGTTTTTCTTTAACGTGTCCCTAAGAAGAGTAATAACTATTGCTCAAAGTGAAAATGAGTAATGGCATTGTGGTCGGTGGTTTATATATTTTATTCAAAAAGAGCAGCAATTTATAGTGGACCTGAAAGGGGACAGAATCCCATTATAATAGAAGTACATCTCAAACGCATTGAAAAACATTTTACTGTATACAATAACGAAACCAGAGAAGAATAGAAAGTAAAACTAAATGCAAAATTTTTGCAAGAAAATTTAAATTAAATAAAGACTAAAATAGCCCAAATATTATGAATATTCAACCTATTCTGAGAAGGTCGTTGCAAGGCTTAATTTTGTAGAGTTACGAACATATCCATATATGCAGGCCACTTTTCGTCTGTATTTAATTTATTTATGCTTTTGCACAGGGGCGGCTCGTTATAGAGCCAAGGAGCCATGGCACTACCTGTAGTAGTTTCAAGCTCAGCAAGAATTTTTAATGAACTCTTAAAACACTTTTTGGCCAGTTACTTTGGCCTAGGAAGATAAATCGTTCTTTCTTTCTTTTCTTGTCGTAAATTGTATTTTTGAGCTGACAATAATGGCGTGTTGCAATTGTCAACAATGGTTTGCTGCAGTTGTCAAGAATGGTATGTTTCAGCTGTTAAAAATAGTTGATGTTAAGAAATGTATTATTCAACTGTCGAAAATTATATTTTTCAGTTGTCAAAAAGTTATTTTTCAAAAAGGTATTTCTGAGCCATTATAATGGTATTTTTCATCTATCAAAAAAGGACTTTACTTTTTGTTGTGAAAAATTGTATTTTTAGCTAACAATAATGGTTTGTTACAGTTGTCAATAATGTTTTGATGCAATTGCCAAGAATGGTATTTTTCAGCTGTCAAAAAAGGTATTTTTCACCTATTAAAATGTATTTTTTCAGGTATCAAAAGCAGCATTTTTCGACATTTTCGTTATTGTCAAAAATGTCATTTTTCGGCTGTCAAAAATGTACTTTTTGTAGTCAAAAATTGTAATGTAGTTTATTCGTGTTCATACTTGTAATAAGTTTACACTCGTCAGTTGTAAATGAATCTACATATAGTAATATATTATAAAATTGACAATTAAAATACTCGTAAAAACTTAACCTAGAGATAAAACTAATAAATAAATTTAAAAATCTGCCGCTATTTTTTAGCAGGCAATAATGGTATGCTACAGTTGTCGATAGTGGTTTGTTGCAGTTGTCAACAATGGTATTTTTCAGCTGTTGAAAATGGTAGTTTTCAGCTGTTAAGAAGTGTATTATTTAACTGTCAAAAATGATATTTTTCAGCAGTCAAAAATGATATTTTTCAGCTGTCAAAATGCGATTTCCAACCTATAGAAATGTTATTGCAGCTATCACAAGCTGCAATTTTTGACATTTTTTTAACTATAAAAATGGCATTTTTCAGCTGTCAAAGCTTGTATTTTTTGTGTTGTCAAAAATTGTATATTTTAGCTGACAATAATTGTATGTTACAATTGTCAATAATAGTTTATTGCAGTTGCCTAGAATGGTATTTTTCAGCTGTTAAAAATGGTAGTTTTCAGCTGTTAAGATATGTATTATTCAACTGTCGAAAATTATATTTTTAAGCTGTCAAAAAAGGTATTTTTCACCTATAAAAATTGTATTTTTGAGCTATCAAAGGCAGCATTTTTGATCATTTTTATTGTCAAAATGGCATTTTTCCGCTGACAATAATGGTATGTTACAGTTGTCAATAATGGTTTATTGCAATTTTCAAGAATGGTATGTTTCAGCTGTTAAAAAGGGTTTTTTTCAGCTGTCATAAATGATATTTTTCAGCAGCCAACAATGGCATTTCCCTCCTATAAAAATGGTATTTTCCAGCTATCAAAAGCAGCATTTTTCGACATTTTTTAAATTGTTAAAAATGGCATTTTTCAGCTTTCAAAAATTGTACTTTTTGTTTTCAAAAATTGTATTTTTTAGCTGACAATAATAGTATGATACAATTGTCAATTATAGTATGTTGCAGTTGTCAAGAATGGTATTTTTAGCTATTAAGAATTGTATTATTCAGCTGTCAAAAATGTAACTTTTCAGCTATCAAAAATGATATTTTTCAGCTGCCAACAATGGTATTTCCCACCTATATAAATCGTATTTTTTGACATTTTTTAACTGTCAAAAATGGCTTTTTTCAGCTGTCAAAACCTGTATATTTTGTTGACAAAAATTGTTTTTCTTTTTGTTGTCAAAAATTGTATTTTTTAGCTGTCAATAACGGTACGTTTCAGTATGATATTTTTCGGCTGTCAAGAATGGTAATCCCCAACTGTTGAGAATAGTATTTTTCAGCTGTCTCAAGTTGTATTTTACAGTTGTAGAAAATGGTTTTCTTCAGTTACCAAATATGCTATGTTTCAGCTGCCAAAAACAGTATTTTTTACCTAATAAAAATAGTTTTTATCGATATTTTTGAATTGTCAAAAATTGTATTTTTCAGCTGTAAAAAGTAATATATTTCGCTGCCAAAAGTGGTATATTTTGCTGTCAAAAATAGTATTTTTCGTGTGTCAGGAATGGTATATTTCAGCTGACAAAAATGGTATTCCTCAGCTGTTCAAAATTAGTATTTTTCAGCTGTCAAAAATAGTTTTTTTTTACTGTCAAAAATAGTATTTTTCGTGTGTCAACAATGGTATGTTTCAGCTGTCAACAGCAGTATTTTTCGAGTGTCAACAATGGTATATTTCAGCTGTCAACAACAGTATTTTTCAGCTAATAAAAATAGTTTTTTTCAACATTTTTGAACTGTCAAAAATTGCATTTTTCAGTTGTTAAAAGTAGTATATTTTGCTATCGAAAGCAACGGCTTATATAGAGCCAAGGAGCCATGGCACTACCTGTAGTTTCAAGCTCCACAAGAATTTTTAATTAATTCTTAAAACACTTTTTCGCCAGTTACTTTAGTTTAGGAAGATAAATCGTCCATTCTTTCTTCAGTTTATATTGTATAAGTGGCTCTACCATCAACATGATCCACGAGCCGCCACTGCTTCTGCAGCCAGTTAGGATTTTCAATTTTAATTATTATTAAAAAAAAAACTAATTTGTTTCCTGGTTTGTTTGCACTTTTTGATATCGGCTTAAAAATTAAATTAATAAAGAATAGTATTGGGATATTTTTGAAGAAGTTGGCAATGTTAACAAACTAGGAGAAAATTGGAATTTGTTTGACATGAAGGAAATTAGGAAATCTTTGAAACATATTCGCGTTCCAAAAAGAATAACATAATTTATCCACGAAAAAAATGTAATCACAACAGAATTTGAACCATTATTGTTTAAAATAGGCAAAATCGACAGATAAAAGCACACAAAACTATTTTTAAAGCAAGTAACCTTAAAAAAAGATTTCAAAATTAACAAAATTTACACTGCATGTATGTAAGTTTATAGTATATTGTGCAACAAGAGTGGATATGATGCCCATATCTCACGAAGGCATGGGCTTTCATATCCGCTCGCGTTATACAGATAACTTTTTCTGGAGAATTAAAGACAATCAATATAATAACTTTGGTTATTAAACCTATACACACAGGGTGGTCCATCTCGGAAGTAACAAGATAGTTTGTTAAGTTAAACAGCATTTAAAAAAAAATCGCGGAGACACGCCGATTTTTGTTTGGAGGGGGACAACTTTTGATGACATTTCCACCTTCATAACCTTAACCTCCAAGCGACGCTTCACTTCACCCCCGATTTTAAATAGGGAAAGTGGGTCGAGTGATATATCTTTGAAAAGCACTTTTGATTCTGAATATAACGGTGTCATTTGTTATCGTTTTCTTTGATTCTTGAGGGAACGGCAACACCTCAAAATTGCATTTGAGGCAACAAGCTTTGTGCACACAAATCCTATTATACATGATTTTAAAATTTGTTTTGACATTTGTCTCTTGCCGAAAATCGTGACACTCTTGAAGAAAAAGTGGAAATTATGGAACTATATTTTTCGAATGGAAGTTGTGCCAACAGAGCTGCAGAAGTATTTAATTAGCATTATGTGGCTACAAGTTCAAGTCATTCTCTTCGTAGTAGAACTAGTTGCAAGTGAAGATAGTGATCAGCTAAAACCAGCTAATTTTTCAAGAGGATGGTGCATCTCCACATTTCGCTTTGGCTGAACGACAGTAACTTGACGAAACTTTTCCTGGGCAACGGATTGGTAGGCGAGATACCATTGAATGGCCTCCGTAGTCGCTTGATTTTACACCCCCAAATTTTTCTTATGGAAACACCTAGAAACCTAGCAAGGTGTACAATACGCCACCAGAACCGCTAGATGATTTGCGCGGTGGAATATTGAATGAACAGCGTTTAATAACTCCAGACATGTTGTCTAATGTAAGACGACGTTTCGAACAGAATCTTTATTTCCGTATGGAAACCAACGGAAGCAATTTTAAACATTTTCTTTTGTAGGTCGTTATTCAAATTTAATGTTATTATTTGTTTTGTTCTGCTTCGTTCTTTTATGTTAATAAATCAAGCATTAATTTTAAATTCTTTACTGGATTGTTAACTTTTTTTTACTTTCTCCGTTACGAAGTACGAGAAAGTATTGTGATCGTGATTTTTTTTTGAAAATTTTTTTTACGGAAATATCCGTTTTGGGGTCCCTAGATGCCATTTCACCAATTTCTGGAAAAAAAAATGTGCCTGTGTGTGTGTGTCTGTGTGTGTGTGTCTGTGTGTGTGTGTCTGTGTGTGTGTGTCTGTGTGTGTGTGTCTGTGTGTGTGGCTGTGTGTGTGTCTGTCTGTGCGCGCTGTATCTCAAAAACTAATAGAGCAATTGATATGAAACTTTAAACATCCGTCTTATTTGATAATCTGAAAAGCTTTTGGTAAAATTTCGTACACCGGAAGTGGGCGTTTACCTTAACTGTTTTTGTTTGTTTAATTGTTTTTTGTCAATATTTTCTTAAATCTGAAAAATATCACAAAAACATTTAAACAAACTTTGAAGCCAACAAAGAAATGAACATCTTTTGCTTGAAAACATTTTTCATAAAATTATTTTTATTCGAGAAAAACATTTTTATTATTTTTTTAATTTTTGGTTTATAATTATAAAACGATAACAGTTACAGCAAATTTATGTTAATAAAACTTATAAAGAATAAGTTTTTTTCGAAATCCCTTGTTTTTGAGTAAACTGAGTTTTTGAATTTGAAGTATAATTTTTCTTTCATAATTTTGACATTTTAAACGTCAGTTTTATCCGAGTTTACACAACGCTCGATGTACATTTAACATATTATTTCAATTGAAAATTAACCATGAAAATGTAAATATAAATGGCAATGATGCCATCAAGTCGGAGAAAGTAACATGATGGTCACATCACCATTTTTTTGTCGTTAAATAGGTGAAATTGCAATTTCGAAGTATTGCCGTTCCCCAAGGAATTAATAAAAACGAAAATAAATGACACCGTTGTAAGAATCAAAAGAGCTTTTCAACGATATATGACTTGACCCACTTTCCCTATTTAAAATCGGGGGGTGGAATTAGGGGTGGATAAGGGGTTAAGGTTACGAGATAAGAATGTCATGAAAAGTTGTCCCCCTCGAAAGAAAAATCGACGTGTCACGGCGATTTTTTTTTAAATGCCGCATAACTCAACAATGTCGCTTGTTACTAAGATGGACCATCCTGTATAAACAAAATTTGTAGAAATTTCCAAAATCAACCACTTATAAGGAATACTTTCTTTTTCAAAATTCCACCAGTTTTTGAATAAAATATGTTATATCTATATACAGGGCCCGCCAGTGAAGCGGGAAATTTTGAAAGTCCAATAGTTAATTTTTTGCTCAGGAGAGAACGTCGGCGTTTTGTATTTCTGCATAAAATCGTTTTATAAAAATGGCGACTGTGTGACTTCTCTACAATAGATGGTCAAATCTTTTCCCTTACAAAATTCAAGCATGACGATATGCTGGCTCGCAGGATTTTCAGCGAAGACATATTGCGACGTGTTGATCCCAGAGCAGACGATCTGCAAAGATTCTACCATTACAGAATATGTATGCGTTTGTTTTGTCAATAATATCAGGTAACTGTAGTTGATTGAAATTTTTTTATGCTTTGGTAAACCTTATTTTTTGTTCATTGGTATAGATATAAAAATAAACAAGATATATCAAATGTCACTTTGACAATTAATAATTTATTAAGTGTACACACACTTTCATCTCAATATTGTTTTTATTTCATTTCGTATTTAAAACTTGTATTTATCTACTAAAATTAGTAGTATAAAGTACGACTTTATCTCCGCCGTCAATGACGACGGAGATATAAACAACTTTAGAGCTACTACTGAACTAACAAATTATCAATTACTGTTTTTCTCTGAAACATTAATTGTGATTCAATTTTTACTTTCTCCGTTACGAAGTACGAGAAAGTACTGTGATCGTGATTTTTTTTTCAAATTTTTTTTTTACGTTTTGGGGTCCCTAGATGCCATTTCAACAATTTCTGGAATTTTTTTTTGTGTCTGTGTGTATGTGTATGTGTGTGTGCGTGTGTGCCTGTGTCTGTGTGTCTGTCAGTATATTTTAAACTCGGGGCCGGGCCGGGCTTTCCGTTGGATAATTTTAACCAGGCCGGGACGGACTTAGATAAATTTAATTTTATTATATTTTGGAAAAATTACAAACTTTGCATTATAGGAGAATAATGCTTGATTTATGCTTTGCCTTCAAATTAATAAATGGACATATTGATTGTCCTTACTTACTCTCTGCAATGAATTTTAATTTTTCATTGAGTATGAAAACTCGTTCAACATTTCTTTTTCGTGTGCCTCTTCATACTACTAATTATGGATCTAATAACCCGATTAGTAGAATGATGAGGTTATGTAATGATTTGGGCTCAAACCCTAATTTTCAAATTTTTCATTCATCGTTCAATGCATTTAAAAGGAATCTAATGCGTATTGATTTGTCTCTTTGTACTTAAGTTTATTTTATTTTTATTTTTTTGGTGTTTTTATTTTATTTTCTGTACATTAATTAGTTACTCCACTTGGGTTTGTACTGTGTATATATATTTATGTTTACTATGTATAGGTTAGTATTTTGTGTATATATTTTTGTATATCAGTTATAATTGGTTGTGTGTAATTGGTTGGGGTCACATATTTGAATTTCGTTTTGATTTTGTGTTCATTTTAGTTTTAATTTAATTTAATTTTTAAGCATTTTAATAATCTTATTTTGTAATTTGTAAAAAAGGTGTTATCCGTTAAATGAATAAATAAATAAATAAATGAAAGTAACAACTAAGTGAATTGAAAAAATGTGTTATTTTTATTGACATGAATTCAATGTATTTTGGGAATTGTACGGAGTACATGTGTCCAGTAATCTTCTTTATTTAATTCAATCTTTTACGAGGCCGGGCCGGGCTTTCAAAAACTCGCTTCTGCAAGGCTCTGATTCATAGGCCTCGTTTTTATGAAATTAACTATTTTGATAACATCTTGCAATATTTTATGTATTTCAGGCTAATAATGGCGTACCCTCATGTACCAACTCGCTTAGTAGTAAAAATAGTATATTATACTTTAATAAGAGGCATTATGGGGCACCCGTTGCATTGGAGTACTCCTCGCTGCGCTAGTAGTGCTCCAATCCCACTCGTGCCACAATATACCCTCTTATTAAACTTCTATAATAATGTACTATTACTTGATTGACGTTAGGTTCACGGTGTTGTTTATTTACACACATTCCGATTTGCTTATGTGTTAGTGTTCTTCGATAACAGTGGTCTGCTTTTGTGATGCTTGCGCCATCCTTGGAGTCAACGCCAAAGCTTATAAGCGAACAATTTTATTTGTATGGAGTGCGCAGGGCATGGCCTATGTCATACGTCACATTAATGCCAATTTCATTGATGCCAACTTAAAAAAAAGTCTCAGGGCCGGTAGTTAAGTTTATTCGAAGATTAAAATTTAAATGAAGTTTGGTTATGTGTAAAATAAATGTAGCACAAATGCCAATTTAAATTTAATCGTCAAATAAATTTAAATGACATTTATAATACCTCCCCTCAATCTGTTACAGTCACTCGGTATGTAATGTAACATGTAACCTATGTCTTACGTCACAGTACTGCAAATTCCTTGGATGCCAACTTCATAACAAAGTCTCAATTAATTATCGTCACTAGGTATGTTACGTAAAATATGTCTTACGTCAGAGTCCTGCCAATTTATTTGATGCCAACTTTATAACAGTCTCGATATATCATGTGACTCATATACATATGTTTTGTAAAAATTCACTGAAAGGCCTAGATCGCTCGCCCATTGTATTCCTATAGGGAGAGCACTAAATCATTTTGTTCACGAAAATGTTATAATGTGCGCATTATTTATTATTTGTATGGGCAGCATTAATGGGTACATTTAACACTCAATTTATTAAACACGCATATGCGTGTTTAATACGCTTATTAAACACGCACAAGCATTTGCATGTTTAATATGGTTATTAAACACGCGAATTCGCGCTTTAATTCACAGGACACGATTTATGATAATATTTTGTTTACCCTGTTTAATACTGATTTTAATTTTTTTCCAATTGTAATTGTAATTACAACTTTAATTTCTATTTTAATTTTGATTTTGATTTTGTTTTTGTTTTTTTCTATTTTGATTTTGATTTTAATTTTTTTCGTGAACAAAGTATATTGTACAACTCGCATATAATGGTTATTAATCACTCGAACGATTTGGTCCACTCGCCTACGGCACATCGTTTTCGTGTTTAATAGCCATCATTATATGCTCGTTGTACAATATACTATTTATAATCATTATATGAAACACAATAATAATTAAAATATAATTGTTTTCGTACGTATTGTATGACAATTTTCAGTAAATGAAAATTCTGTAAAATATGGATTAAAACACTTAATAAGCTCACTCTATTTTTGGTTAGATTTCTTTTGTCACACAATTCGTTTTATTTTGATTATTATCGGTTTTTTAATGTGATATCGTTACTCAATTCCTTAAAACGAATCAATTTGATAAATGTGTTAAAAAAATAAATGCTTTCCAGACCGCCATATTTTGACGTTTGAATCTTCAAAATAGAACAAAATCGAACAATTTCAAAAATAAAAAAAGTGCGATTTTTTTCATTTCGTGTTAATTTTATGAGAAATATTCGTAATTCGTTTTAAAATTACACTTTTATCATATTTTGGCGTCAAGAAATACAAATCGGAGAACGCAGTTTGAAAACGTGCAATTTTGAAGTTAACGTTGATTTCACGAAAATTTTTCTCAGCCAGTTTTTAAATTGCATCAAATTTGACTCATTTTGAGTTTACAATCATCAAAATCTGACAACGCGTTCAGCAGTTGTGCAACTCAGAAAATTCAAATCGAGATTTTAAATGATTCGTCCTTTAAAATATTGCAACTTACATGAAACCTTATATGAAACGAAAGCTTACTTAATGAACTTTTAAATTATGAAATAATATATAGAAATTATGCAGTTTGCGAATGGCTATCACCCTGTATTAGAGATGGGCAAAACTGCTACTTTTGAATCACGTTGCTACCTGTGATTGCTACTTTCTAATATCAGTGATTATGTGATTATGATCACATCGCAGAAAAAAATATAAAAAACGCAGGAAAAATTCCATAAAAAAACATCCTCAATGGCCGAAGTATCGCTTATTCAAAATTAATTTGGTTTTTGTAAATGTAACAATTTTCAATAGAGATATGGATTTTTAAATTTTTTGAGCACTTTAACAAAAACATCGCAGAAGAAAATATAAAACATGCAGGAAAAATTCTATAATAAATCATCCTCAATGGTACAAGTATCGCTTATTAAAAATAAATTTTGTTTTTGTAAATTCAACCATTTTCAATAGAGATATAGATTTTTGAAAATATTTGTTTTAATTTCTTAAGAAACTCAACAAAAACATCGCAGAAAAAAATATAAAAAGAGTAGGAAAAATCCCATTAAAAATCATCCTCAATGGCCGAAGTATCACTTATTTAAAATTAATTTGGTTTTTGTAAATTCAACAATTTTCAATAGACATGGATTTTTGAAAATTTTCGTTTAAATTTTTTGAGCACTTTACAAAAACACCGCGGAAGAAAATATAAAACATGCAGGCAAAATTCAATAAAAAAATTGTCCTCAATGGCCGAAGTACCGCTTATTCAAAATTCGTTTGGTTTTTGTAAAATCAACCATTTTCAATAGAGATGTGGATTTTTAAAATTGTTTTTTTTTATTTTTTGAGCACCTGAACAAAAACATCGCAGAAAAAAATATAAAAAATGCAGGAAAAATTTCATAAAAAATCATCCTCAATGGCCGAAGTATCGCTTATTCAAAATGAATTTGGTTTTTATAAATTCAAGAATTTTAAATAGAGATGGATTTTTGAAAACTTTTCTTTTAATTATTTGAGCATTTTAACAAATACATCGCGGAAGAAAATATAAAACATGCAGGAAAAATTCCATAAAAAAATCATCCTCAATGGCCGAAGTATAGCTAATTCAAAATCAATTTTATTTTTGTAAATGAAACAATTTTCAATAGAGATATGGATGTTTAAAGATTTTTGTTTTAATTTTTTGAGCACCTGAACAAGGAGGAGCATTTGAAGATTTTCGCAGTTTGGTGAATTGTTTTTTTTTTTTTTTAGTTTGAAGTTTGTAATTTCAAAATTGGTTTCGTGGTAATATTTCAAAATTGATGTTTAGATATTCGCACTAAATCTTAAATTAAAATTAATTTTGAGTCATTTTGGGCAATTGTTTGCAGCAATTGTTTTTATATATTTGTTTTTCAGTTGATGAAAATAGTAATTTGAACATGACCGTAAGAGTAAATGGGAGTATAAAGTATTGAATATAAAATAATATTTAGAAATGCTATTCTGCATTGTCTTCTTACAATCACGTTTTAAGCAACAGTCGCAGTTTAAGTAGCAATCACTGTTTAGGTAACAGTTGTGATTTTAAGGAGCAATCATAGTTTAAGTCACAGTTTAAATAGCAGTGATTTTAAGTAGTAGTGATTTTAAGTAGCGGTTATTTTAAGTAGCAGTGAAATTTTCCTATTAGTAACAGTAACGACTTGTGATTTTTCAGTACTAGTGAAAATTAACACACTAAATTAGAATGAATTATCGTTATTAGTTTCAGGGGAAGCACTTTAACAATTTTGTTCAATTCTTTGTATAAACAACTGAATATCATGAAAACGGTGGGATTTCAATCCCCACAACCTGGGTCAGTTATATCTCCAAGTAACAATGAACCCAAAAAGGCTAAAATATACAGGGTATATTAAAAAAAAACATAAGTTTGGTCTGTAACTTTGTTATGAGACACCCTGTATAAATTTAAATATTTTAATGGCTTGCAACTCACTATTCTGCAGAACTTTTATATAAAACATTTTTCAAAATTTTGACAAATAACCACGTGATTGACCGTTCCCAGAGATCTGAAACACCCTATATAATCTACTATCATATGTAGTAAAAATAACAGTAAATATTGCGTATTTTGTTTACCATCTATTTTTAAAAGGTTATTTTTCATATTTTGAAGATTTTCATAAGTGCTTATTTTAAAATTATGAATGCTTTTTTTCCGCACTCTAGTAATGCCAGTTATTTTTTTTTAGATTTAATGGAGCACTGATATTTGTGTTAGTTTTGTACCTAATACAAATTAATTTGCTTTGCTTTGCCATCATTACAAACAAATCCAACGAACTAAGAAATACACTTTGCATTACTGGGTATTTTTTGTACACCAGAAGTACCTGGAAAAGGGTCTACGGACATTATTTTGTCTTGTCTGTATTCTAATCACTATTTTTAACTTCACTTTTTGAGATAGTAACCTCCACACAATTTTTTTTCATGGGAGCAATACTTTCGCTGAAATATCACATTCCTAATCACAGTTCTCTGATTCATTATCACCTCCTACATCGGATAACTTATTTGCATAAACTTCCTCACAGATTCCTTAGCTTCCGTAGGAAATTCTTTCGTGCTTGTTATTTTCCACGGATACTAAAATATACTACGTAAAAAGCAAAACTGAGCAGTAGGTTCAACAGACAGATACTACGAATGGTAACAAGAAACAAACACAATGCGCATAAAAATTTAAAACTAACGCAGCTTAATAAAAATCCAAGAAAAGCGTAAATCTACGTGGCCTGTCTTAAGAAGTTGGAATAGAAAAACGTAAATTTACGTGACCCTTTTATAATTAATTATACTGGTTTCTACCTCTTTAGGACTCGCTAACGTAATGTAGTCGGTGTAAGGGGATAACGGAAGCTACTATGGACGGTGTAACGTTTAAACAATAGATATGACCTATATGGCGGATCTACTATTTCCTGCGTTTACGTTTTATACCAGGCTTCAGCGTGTAATGTTTTATGAATATTTAAAACAGAATTGTTAGAATATGAAAGAAAAACAATTTGCAAATTTTAACCTTTGCCAATATTTTAAACTTTTCATTACACTCTATTCGCGGATTTCTAAAGTAGGATTTAAATAAATAAGCAGGCCCCACAAGGTTAACTTCTCTCCTTTTGCCATTCACGGAACGTATTTTTAGATATTATAAAATCGTAGGAATATGCTTGAATCTATTTCGCGTTTTTTTCTTTCATATCTCTCTCCTTTTTCCTCCCAAGGAAATCGCGTCGGAATCTGTTTGAGGAGCAAACGGAGGACCGTGCGCTGATAACGTTCGAGATAAGCCTTCGGAAAAACGAGATAAGGTGAGACCGGGAGTGGTTGGGAATCGAATATGAAAAAAAACAAATGGTGCCAAAAAAAATAAAAAATTGGTAGTACGATCCATTAAGCTTATGGTCTTTACTAGACATTGTTCTTGACCTATTTGATCCTGTGCCAACGCCGGAGGAATTCTCGGCTTGTAAATCTTGTAAGTCCATTATTCTAATTGTGATAATAGATTTAACACTACACTAACTAAAATTAATTATAATTAATTAACATAATAGACGTACCATATTTCTATCCAAGGCGTTCTCTTTATAAGGCACGAATGTTGATTGAAGGACACACCTGAGACATCATCACCAAAAACGAACTCAACTCACTCGCGAATCGACACCGACTGATTTGTCTAAGACCAAGACCTTAACTGTGAGCGTGTGCCGGCTAAACACAGGATAATAAAGTGGATGCGGGTGGTACGATACGATACGAAACATTCTTATGTTGCACTGTCTCCGCTTTTATCGGCGGCGATTCGCGAATGAATTATGTAATTATCCTCGCTAAATCACGAAGAAGAAAAAAACGAAAAGACGGCTTCGGGTCCGAACAAAGGACGCAAAAATGGGTTTTATGAATTTTCCATGTAACACAAGAACGAATCGTTACTTCGCCGAGTTTATTGTCAGAATCGAGAGTGCCATTAAATATAATGGAGGAAGATTTTCCGCGTGGAAGCAACAAAGGTGCTAATTTATGGAAGATTGCGGGTCTTGTGTAAATACTATAATTGTGTAATTTTCTGCTTTATTAAAATAAACAACTCCAACGGTTACGATTTATGTTATTTTTTTAATTATGTATAATAACACAAACAAAATTTACAGCAGCTTTACAGTTTGAGAAATTAAAATGTAAATTACTTCTCAATGTGCTAACTATTGAAATCACCATAATCTGTGAATCTGATATTAAAGTTTGTAATCTAAGATTATACTCTTCTATTATGAGCAGATTTATCGGATGTAATACCACAAGCGGTTAGAATTTGGTCGGATAAATTTTATTTTGTTGCATGAGTTGAATTGAGATGGAAAAATCCAGGAGTGCTTTAGGGCGAGTGGATTTTGCCTAATCTCAATTCATTCAAGAAATTTGCGATGAAATGATGAGTGCTTAAAATAAAATTTATCCTGACGAAATTATAAAATTATTTGTAGATATAATAGGTTATAACTAAAGTCCGGATTTATATGCGCTAAAAAAGGCGTTAAATTTTTTTTATATGCGCTAAAAAATGCCTTATAATTTTTGTATATGTGCTAAAAAGGCATTATAATTTGTTTATTTGCGCTTAAAATTAGCCAATATATGCGATAAAATGATTGAAATATGGATTTTATATGCGGTTTAATTAAAAATTATTGTTGCAAAATAAAAAAATACGAATAGCAACTGATGATAATTCATTTATTGGAATTACAATGTAGAACCAAAATTGGATTCTGATTTTCATTTTAGGTAAAGTTAAATGATATGGAGTTCATGTTAAAATTCATTATGTCCTCCTCAGTCTCCCTTTTCAAAATTAAACAAATCATTTTAATTTTTTCGTATCCCGGATTTCTATATAATACGCAAGTTAGGGAACTAATTTAAAATTTTCGTACAGTTCTTCAATAATTTTAAAAGCCTCAATTAAAGGCATTTAAGCTATTTCCAAATTCTTGATTGCAGTTATTAAGATCAAAAATGAGCAATAAAAGCTAATTGTTGCAAAATATTTATACATGCAACACAATCTTTACATTTTTTAAGTACTGCCGATTCTTCATCATTAAAATTAAGAAGAATATTTTCTGATTTTTCAAAATTATTGGCGTAGAATAAAGCAGCTTCCAGCTAACCACAATTACCGGGTAGTAGAGGTGGGCAGACAGTTCAGGAACCGGTTCAATGAACCGGTTCTTAGCAAAGAGCGCTCAGGAACGGCTTCGCACAAAAGGAACCGCGGTTCCTCTGCTCTTTAATATGTATTTGGCTTTTTCTTCAAGAAAACCAAACGCGTACCCCTACCTGTAGAAGCGCCCCGGTAAAAGCGCATGAAATCACCTGCGGAAATTTCATGCGGTTCCAAGAGAGGTTAACTGCGAAAATTTCATACGGTTCAGTCCACTATCAAGTGAAGTATAAGCTTCATGCGGTTCCTGTTATGAACCGTAGATAACTTCAAGAGGTTCACACCTCGAAACGCATGGAATTTTCGCGGTAACTTTCCTGGTATAAACCGCATGAAGTTCTTGCAGGTAACATTCCCGTTGATTACGCTTGAAGTTATCTGTTAAATTTGACATTTGTAGAGGCTTAACGGGGTTAAGTAAAATTCGTCGTTTTTTGACGTTTGGTGATTTTAAGTTAAATGTCGACATTGATTTGAACTTGAAGTCTTTTAACTTTAATTTGATTTGGTATATTTTCTAGAGGCTTAAAGACTTTAAGTTAAAATTAGTCTTTTCTCTTGATGCTTGTTAACTTTAAATCAAATTTACACATTAATTCGGACATAAAATCTTTTAACTTTAAATTTGACACTTTTTTTAGAAGGTTTAGATTTTAAGTGGAAATTAGTCTTATTTACTTAACGCTTGTTGACTTTAATTCTAATTTATACATTAATTCGAACATAAAGTCATTTAACTTTAATTAAATTTGACATTGTTTCTAGAAGATTAAAGATTTAAGTCAAAATTAGTCTTTTTTTAACGCTCGTCGACTATAAGTCAAATTTTTACATTCATTTGTTATAAAGTTTTTTAACATTAATTAATTTTTTACATATTTTCTAGAGGGTTAACGGATTTAATCCATAATTTGTTTTTTTTTCTTAACACTTTTCGACTTGAAGTCAAATTTCTACATTCAGTTGTCATAAAGTCTTTGAACTTTAACTAAATTTTAACTATCAAAATAAGTCTATCTTTTGACGCGTTTCATTAATTGGTCATAAAGTTTTTTAACTTGAATTAAATTTGACATTGTTTCTAGAAACTCGACTTTAAGTCAAAATTAGTTGTTTTCCTTGGAGTTTGTTGACTTTACGTCAAATTTCGACATTAATTTGCTCATAAAGTCTCTTAATTCTATCAAAATTTTATACTTTTTCTATGGGCTTAAGGGTTTAAGTCAAAATTAGTCTTACTTTCTTAACGCTTCTCAACTTTAAGTAAAATTTCGACAGTAAATTGGACATGAAGTCTCTTCACTTTAATTCAATTTGACGTTTTTTCTAGTGGCTTATCGCCTCAAAATTTGTCTTTTGTTGACTCTTATTGACTTTAAGACAAATTTCGAGATTAGTTTGCATATAAAGTCCCTTCACTTTATTTAAATTTGACATTTTTCTAGAAACTTATAGACTTTAAGTCAAAATTAGTCGTTTTTATTGATGTTTGTTGACTTTAAGTCAAATTTCGACATTAATTTGCACATAAAGTCTTTTAATTCTACTCAAATTTGACAAATTTTCTAGAAGCTTAAGAGTTTAATTCAAAATTAGCCTTTTTTTCTTTACTCTTGTCGAATTTAAGTCAAATTTCGACATAAATTTGGACACACACTCTTTTACCTTTAATTAAATTTGACATTTTTTTAGACGCATAACGACTTTAAGTCAAAATCAGTCTTTTTTCTGTCGACTTTAGGTCAAATTTCTACAATAATTTATCATAAAGTCGTCTGACTTTAGTTAAGTTTGATATTTTTTAGAGGCTTAACGTCTTTAAGTCAAAAGGAGTCTTTTTCTGTCGACTAAGTCAAATTTCTACAATCATTTATCATAAAGTCTTTTGGCTTTGGTTAAATTTCACATTTTTTTAGAGGCTTAACGGCTTTAAGTCAAAATGAGTCTTTTTTTGTCGACTTTAAGTCAAATTCCAACAATAATTTATTATAAAGTCTTTTGATTTTAGTTAAATTTGACTTTTTTAGAGCCTTAACGGCTTTAAGTCAAAATAAGTATTTTTTCTTTCGACTTCAAGTCAAATTTCTACAATAAGTTATAATAAAGTCTTTTGACTTTAATTAAATTTGCCATTTTTTTAGAGCCTTAACGGCTTTAAGTCAAAATTAGTTTTTGTTTCTTTCGACTTTAAGTCCTATTTCTACAATAATTTATTTTAAGGTCTTTTAACTATAGTTCATTTTGGTATTTCTTTTAGATTAAATAAATAAATGAAAAAAAAAACCCGCAGCATAAAAAAAACAAAATAATATTTTATAATTTTATAATAAAGAAATTATACAATTTTGAATTTATTTATTTCATTCTAAAAACTAAGAAAAGTATGATATAACGGGTGTGTATTTTCCTGCTTTCCCGATTATTTTTGAGAACAGGAACAAGAGTAAATAAATGTTCAAAGTTTAAAAATCTACCAGATTTGATTTATATTTACAATCGATGTGCTACCAGAGAGGAGAAAATGTGAAAATTATATGATAATGTAAAAATAGCAGAAGCCTAAAACTTGTAATTTTAAGTTACAATTTACGATTTACGATTTACGATTTAGAAATATCAGAAACGTGCAAAAAAACAGAGTAAATATTAAATGTTTACTTCCCGTTTACAAATATTTACCAGTAGCTTTTCAGTTCTTCATATTATCAAGTATAAAATACAGAAAAAGTTAAAATATATACCGACGAGAAGCTATCCATAAATAATTGATTTCTGGGCGGTCAAAAAGCTTATCGAAATTTTCTGAGTTTGATTTTAATAATTATTTGTAGGAATTATTTCTTTATAAAATGCATAATTTTTGAGTTATAAACAATTAATACAGATTTTTGAGCTTTATATTAAGAATATTTTCCCATATAAGGCATTATTTTACAAATCAAACGGATTTTGTAAAAAATATTGTGTCTATTTTTTTGACGCATTTCTTATACAAAATAAGCCAACCTGCTGTAATTTTTTTCGTCAATATTTTCGAAAATGCAAACGGTTAAAGTTTTGATAATGCTCCAATCGCTCCACAACTTGAAAATAATGAAATAATTGACACACTGTCAAGTTTCTATCAAAAGAAGATTTTTGACTAACAATGTGCATGTGTGTGGAAAAAATATTCTTAATTTGAAGTTCAGGAATCTGTATTAATTGTTTATAACTCAAAAATGATGCATCTGTATTAATTGCTTATAACTCAAAATTATGCAATTTATAAAAACAAAATTATTCCTACAAGAAATTCTTAGAAACAATCTTAGAATTAAACAATGAAAAAATATAAAGGGTGTTTATATGTTTATTTCAAACTGTTAGAACATAATAGAACAAGATGGATATTAAATGTAATGCAATTCTACAATTCATGCATCGGGTGTGATTTGTCACTCGTAGCAGCGCTAACCGTACGCTTGCGACATCTCACGACACTAAGGCGAATTACGAAATGTACGGGTTCAGCTGTCACCGACTTTAGTTTCAAATGAACGTAACTTAACGACCAATATTAACTTATCTGGTACATGGATCGGGATGACAATCGTGAAAAAATGTTCTCGCGGAAGCGTGTCCGAAACCGTTTTTAATTATATTTCACCACAGAAGTATTCACTCGCACGAACTGTCACTGATCAACTGAAGTTAGCTGTTTACTAAAATCGTAAATATAAAAATCGTTTTAAGTGTGAAGCTAAATATTTTTTTATCCACTTTCATTTTGTACAAGAGTTAAATTATCACTACTAATTCAGGAATACATGTCACCTATATTTATACATTTGGTTGAAGTGAAAATCTCACTCATTTTGCTTAATAAACAAAAGCGAAATTAAAGTTGTTACAATTAAGCTGAATTATAGTAGTGGTAGTGTTCATTAGGCAATTTACCTAACTGGGCATCGATCGCAAGATTCTTCAGCCGTGTGGGTTTCTGTATTTGTATTTTGTACTCTTTTAGGCTATGACATGTCAATTCTTGTAGTGGAATGTCTAAATTAGGTTTATTTTGAATGCATTTTAAGATTTTTATGCTAGTTTCAGCAGAGACTAGTTTTTTCTACAGTCTATGTAATCGCCGAATGCAATTATTTTTTCTTCAGTTCAACATTTACGCATAGCCATTTGTTTGTTGTTTCAGACCGTCAAACGGCATTTCTAGTAGCGAAATTTAAATTCAGACTAATTCCATTTATAATTTCCGAATGAAATTTTCTATTCTATAGCTCAAGTTTCTGAGGGTTGTCATCTTATTTCAGATTGTGATGTTTCTTTTTGTGGAAGGGTGTAAATGTTAGTTTCGTTATGGATGGATTTTGAAACTTTGAAGCTATTTTCAGTAGCGATTGTTTTATACAATTTGTATTAATCCTAAATGCAATTTTCTCTTCTACATTTGAGAGTTCTCATTTTGTTTCATGCTGCGATATTTCTTATAATTCAATGTCAAAATTAGGTACATTCTGAATAGATTTCAAAATTTTACGTCCACCAGTAAGCTGCATGCCCCAAAAATATTTAAATTTATACAGGGTGTCTCATAACGAAGTTACAGACCTAACTTATGTTTTTTTAATGGAACACCCTGTATATTTTAGCATTTTTGGATTCCTCGTTACATGGAAATTAAAATTACCTAGGTTGTGGAGGTTGAAACCGGGCCGTTTTTCTGCTATTCAGTTGTTTATACAAAAATTTGAACAAAATTGTTAAAGTGCTCCCCTGAAACTAATAAAAATAATTCATTCTAATTTAGTGGTAAAGTTTAGTTGAACTTTAGTCTTTAAAATTACTCTATCAACCAAAACATAACTCAGCATATTATACAGGGTGATAGCCATTCGCAAACTGCACAATTTATATTTTTTTCAAAAATCGTATCAATTCCAGATCTATAGATTGTAAAATTGTAAGCTACTCGTAATTCCCTTTCAGATAGTATTATAACTGCTGAATTAAATTTTCTTTTCTACAGTAGTAGAATGTTAAGGCTGGCTTCATTCTGGATTGTTTTTTGCTTAACAACTCGCTGCTTTCTAAAATAAAATCTGATTTTTCATTGTACAAGTCAAATATATTATTAATCCGAGTTGGAGAAATATGTACTAGGATTGATCAACAGAAATACGTTTGAATCGTTTTATCATGTTGAGAATTGCATCCGACTTTTGAAAATATTTATTGATATATTAGAGATCTGATAAGTTTCATTACGATTCTTTCTTTTTTAGGGCAAATGTGAAGGAACACCTGATTTGTGCCTAAACGTCTGCTGTTTTCTTATGACTTTTGAAAGAAACGATTATGGTTTTATTTATTCTATTCAGTGACACACTTTGATTTTCAACAGCTACCCTATTTTTCAAGATATGACGTCATGGGCAGTTTTTTAAATGGATCACCCTGTATATTTTTACATTTTCAAATAGACACCTTTTCAATAATTACAATAATATAGGGTTTGGTGTGTGTGCGACTTGTGGTGTTTTTAATAGCAATTGCAATTGTTGAAAAAGTATCTATTCGTAAATGTAAAAACATACAGGGTGATCCATTAAAAAAAACTGCTGATGACGTCATATCTAGAAAAATAGGGTATTTATAATAAGAAAAAAACCGGACGTTTCGTCAGAAATCAGGTGTTCCGACACATTTGCCCAACCCTGTATATTAAGTCCACGAAATAAAAACTCAGTTTTGATTCTGAATGTCAAAAACTTATTTCGCTTTATTAGAGCATTTTAAAATCAATTTATTGACAGAAATATACATATATAGAAACAATTTTTTAATATCAATATTTGGATTGATATCGATCAGCGATCTTTCACCCCTTGCATTTTGATCTTACCTATCTTAAGATATATTATTTGGTGAATTTTCATCTTGGTCCACCAAGTACCATGGTAACAATAATAAAAACCATCGATAAACAGAAGGTTAATGAAATATAAAATTTAATAATACAGGTATACAAAATTGAAAACTCCTCAATTGTTGCAGAAGTATTAAATAAAATTCATTAAAAAGAAAAAGTAGCCTGAATTTATAAAAATTCAACTTGTTCATAACTATGCAAAAATAAGTCTTACTAGTCTTATTGTTCATTTTTATTGAATTTATTTAATAAACGATTGATGGGGCACTTCTCGTGAAGAAGCCGCAGTGTAATATATACGACATTATGATTATATTTATACAATTTAAGGATAAGGACCGTTTTAGCCATTCAGTTACACCAGGTATATACAGGGTGTCCCAGGTCACCAGAATCAGGCTTTTTTGAGAAAACGGCTAGTCGTAGAGGGTTGGGACAAAAAATAATTGCAAAAGCCCTATTGAAGAATTGAATGATGATATTGTTATTTCCCAAAATGGTTGGCATCTCTGAGAGCTTGACAAGAACTCCAGATTTTCAATTGGCACCACAGGTCGAAAGTGGTGTCGTTCAAAAGATCTTTAAAAAAACAAGCAACTTTTGTAGGAAACAATTTTGTTACAGGCACCCATTTTGAATAATATCTGATTAACAGAGAGATGATTTTATGCATTATAAAATGCTAAAATATGTGCATATATATGCATTCTAAACCCCGAAAATATGCAACAAATATGCATTATTATATGCGAATATGCAAGTAATAAAATATGTCATCAAAAAAAATACATAAGTTTATTTATATATATTTTATTAATGTTAATAACATGCCATACTTTTTATAATTAGTAGTTAATAAGACTACAGTTAACAAATCACTTTTTGAAACAACTACTTTCCTGGCTAATGCCACGACGAATATTGAATTATACAAAAATCGCAAAAATGCGAAAATTTAGTTTTCTTCAATTTTATTCTTCAAATTTCTTTTTATGGAGAGACCCGATAAATATGAGAATTTCCTGGACGCCCTAAAATATTTCTTTCTCCTTCTACTTCTGCCGCATTGCGCATATTTTAAACTAAACCGACAAAAATATGTGAACTTTTTACATGTTTCCTATTTTTTTCCTTTTCCAACGTCCAATTATAAGAAGTTTGAAAATAGAAATTTAAAAAAATACATAACTCGTTTAAAAATAAATGGATTTTCAAAAACCAAAGTTATTTTAGAATAGTGATGTTTTCTTAATTAGGTATAATTTTTTCTATACATTTCCTACCTTTTCTCTTTTGATGTCCAAATATTCGACGCCTCGAAAATCAAACGTTTGAAACATCTGCAGCTCGCTTGAAAATTGTTGAATTTTCAAAGACAAAAAAAACATTTTTACACTTTTCCAATTTTTTGGCCGAATGTCGAAAATCAAAAGTTTCAAAAATCTGTAACTCTCTTGAGAAGAGACGGCTTTTCAAAACACCAACTTATTTTAGAAGATTGAAGTCTTCTTAATTAGACCTAATTTTTGTAAAAATTTTCCCACATGTTTCCTATATTTTATTTTTTCTTTATTTTCCAACGTCCAAGTATTAGTTGTTCGAAAATCAAAAATTTCAAAAATTTGTAACTTTTGAGGTAGAGGTAGATTTTCAAAATCTCAACTTATTTTAGAAGAATAAAGTTTTGTTAATTAGACTTAATTTTTGAGAAATTTTTCCTACACGTTTCCTATTTTTTTAAGTATTATTTGTTCGAAAATTAAAAATTAAAAAAAATGTAATTAATTTAAAAATAAGTGGATAAATCCGAACTTTTTTGAGAATAGTGATATTTTCTTAATTAGGTTAAATTTTTTTGAAATTGTTTCTACACGTTTCCTATTTTTTCTATTTCAATGTCCAAATATTAGGCAACTCGAAAATCAAATATTTGAAACATCTGCAACTCACTTGAAAATTGGTGAATTTTCAGAAACCAAAGTTATTATAGAACAGCCAGATTTTTTAATTAAGATTAATGTTAAAAAAAAACATTTTTACACGTTTCCAATTTTTTGTCAAAATTGTAAAAATTTGTAACTATCTTGTGAAGAGGTGGATTTTCAAAATGCCAACTCATTTTAGAAGAATATACGTTTTTGAATTAGACATAGTTTCCGATTTTTTCTTTTTTTTCTTTTCCAACGTCTAGTTGTTTGAAAATCAAAAATTTCAAAAATTTGTAACACGCTTAAGAATAAATGGATTTTCAAAAACCAAAGTTTTTTTAGATGAGTAATGTTTTTAATTAGTTTTAATTTATGTAAAATTTCTTCTAAACATTTACTCCTTTTTTTATTTTCTTCTTTTCCAACGTCCAAGTATTGTAACTCGTTTAAAAATAAAAGGTTTTTCAAAAACCAAAGTTGTTTTAGAAGAGTCAATAAGGTTTAATTTTTGGATTTTCTTTTTCTATGTGTTTCCTATTTTTTAATTTTTTGTAATTTTCCAACGTCCAAATTTTAATTAGTTGTTCGAAAATCAAAAATTCCAACATTTTTTAACTCTTTTATCGAAGGGCGAATTGGCAATTATTTTGATAACGTTTGGCCGGTATTTCTTTGAATGACTAGATATTGGTTCATGCCCGAAATCGAAAATTGCACATGTTGCAATGTGCCGCGTAACAAAATGGTTTGCTGAGGTTTTACTTAGTAACTTGACTGACTTGGTGTAAAATGGCTAATTTAAAAGAAATTGGCGTTTCTAAACTGGTTGTCAGGAACAGTATAAATCGACTATTTCCCAATCGGTGGATTGGTGGAGAAAGTATAGTCGTCTGGCCTCCAACGAGAGAATGATTCAGCGAATTCGAATTGCTTGCCAATCATTATTAACAGAAGAGATACTTAGGGCCACTGATACTGTCACCAGAAGAGCTTAACATTGTGTATAAGTGAATGGAAGACAATTTGACCGTCTCTGATAGTTTTTTACCATCATTTGAAATGCAAACTTTTTAAATAAAACAGCCACGGAAAATTGAAATTTAATAAATTTAATCATATATTATTCACAAATGGTGCCAGTAACAAAATTATGTTTCCTACAAAAGTTGCTTGTTTTTTTAAAGATCTTTTTAACGATACCACTTTCGATCTATCGTGCCATTTAAAAATCTGAAGTTCTTGTTAAGCTTTCAGGAATGCCAACCGTTTTTGGGAATAACAATACCATCCTGTATACCGTGCGTTCGATAAAAAACGCCCAACGCCATAACTCTGTTATTTATTGACCGATATGAATGAACTAAAAACCAAAGTCAATGGTAGTTTAAATACTAACAAATGACAACAAGATTATTTTTTTAAATAATAACTTCATTGTCAAATGATAACCAACTTAAAATTTGTATATGGCAGTATATAATGTTTTAATTTTTTTACATTCGACAGTATTTTTCTGAATCCATTAATGCCCAATGTGTTGTTTTTCATTCAATATTTTGGTCGAAAAAAATTTAAATAAATCTTCCATTTAAAATTATATTTTCAAAAATTATAATTGGCGTGCGTTGGAAAAAATGTGGCAAATGTCATTTGTTGTAAGGTTATGTCAAACATGAATAATAGGGACCCAATAAATAAGTACCTACATCACAACTCAATGTAGAATATAATAAATAAGTAGTGCAAGTATTAATTCACTTGCGATTTAGATGTTCTGTAATTACTGTAAATACTAAGTAGAGCGTCTAACTCTGCAAGTCCACGAAATTGTCGATCCACTCTCTTCGACTTTTAAAGGCTCCATGTCGTCTCAAATTTCCTTCTAACCTTCCTAATATTGGTTCTGGTATTCGCCGCTCTGGAAACCGTAGATGATAAATGCGTGCGGCAGATCTTCGATTTCTATTACATAGAAAATAAATTTGCAACATGTATGTTAATTCGCTATTGTTCATGATTATGTCTGAAACACACACTAATAACAAATGGTTGACATTACTTATACAATAAATGACATTTGTCGATTCGATTTTTTTTTCAAGGCACACTACATTTATTACCAAAAAAATCATGTGAACAAGATTTATTATTATCTTTTTCTGGCATAAATATTAACTTAAAACCAACATAACGGGTATACTTGGATTGGATTCAGAAAAACAGTGCCTAATATTATAAAATTAGAAAAGTATATCCAGACATTTAAAAATTTAAAGTTGACTATCATTATCCAATGAAGTTGATTTTGAAAAAATATATAATTTCCGTCATTTTATAGTATTTAAACAGATATTGACTTAATTTTTTGGTTCATTGAAATCGGTCAATAATCGAGTTATGGCGTTGGGCGTTTTTTTTATCGAACACACGATATTAAAAATCATGTTAAATCTACGAAAGTAAGACATATTAGGATGAACACATTTTGGGTTTAACGGGTCGGTACCCATCGGAAGTACGTTAAACGGTCCACTAGAGGGGGATTAAATCAAATTAGTACAACTATAGGCAACACAACTTTCACTGTTTAGGGTAATGTTTCAATCTGCATGATTTCGCGATCGAGGACGAAAAAAAATATATCATACGCCCCCAAGCATGGAGTGACCACGCCTCAATAAATTGGAGCCGACATGTTTATGCGTTTTTGACGGCAATACCAAAACTTGTGTTTTTTTCATCATATATAATTATTTTTGTGGTGTTAGTTTATCTGATTTGATATTATCAGCGCTCTTAGTGTTTTTTTTTAACGAAAATTATCAGTTGATTAATACATTTTATTATTTAAAAACGTCACTCTACAGGGACTTCCCCTTTCTCTAATTTGTGTTGTGGCGTCATGATTTCTGTTTGCTTGGAAGTCGGGGCGCCCCCAACGATAGCTGGGACTGAATGTGGCAAATTAAAGAGAGATAAATTATTTATTTTATTTTATTTGTTAAAATATAAGTATACATAATATTTTGGGCTTATAACCAGATCAAAGAAGTTGGGTACTAAATAAAATAAAAATAGTCAGAATAAGGCAATAGGCGGAAAAGCCGAGAAAGGTAGTAAGGCAAAATATTCAGAATAACGGTAGAAAACGCAAAAAGTAGTAACCAATCCTGATACGGCAGTAAAAAGGGAACAATAAATAGACGTATACATAAATATAAAAGGTAAATACAGAAAAAAAATGAAACACTTGAAATTCGTGAAATTTCAACCATTTTCAAACCGTCATAACTCGGGGTATTTTCAATCGATTTTGATGAATCTTTGAGGGCGAAAAACTTTGAAGTGGTTTCTTTAAAGTCATGTATGCGAAATTAAGCGTAACCCCTTCCGCCCCTCTCTAATGCCCCTGTGAAAAAAAAAGTTTTTTTCTGGAAACCATGTCCAACTTTGACGATGGCTACGGAGTTGGAAAAATGTTGTCCACTCTATCCATCATAAAGACAATAAAATTTGATTAATTCCCTATGCAGGAGTCAAAGAACGAAGTTCCTACGACGATCTGACACCAAGGTATAGGTGTTTGAAAAAAATTGCATTTTGAGGTTTTTCGCACATAACTTAGTGACTTTTCAACCAAATTTGATGATTCTTTCGGGAAAAAATCCCATTTTGGCTCTAATTTAAGGGAGTAAACTCAGATTAGAATGATCCCTTTTCGAACCCTTCAACCCCCGAACAAAAAGAAAACAAGTTTTTGGACAAAAAAACGCCCAACTTTGGCAACTTGTACCGAGTTGGAAAAAATGTGTCGTCTCGATCCAACAAAAGGACATTGAAATGTGTTCAATTACCTGCGCTGGACACAAATAACGAAGTTCCTACGACGATTTGGCACAAAGTTATTGGTGTTTGAAAAAAAGCGAATTTTGTGTTTTTTTGACTCATAAGTCCGAAGTTTTTCGACGAAATTGTTTTCGTTTTCACGAATGAAATTTTCTTTGCATGTTCTGTGAGGTATCCACGAGCATTAATTGTTTTCGCGAAATCATGAATATCGCATTTTGTACTTTAGAACTCCATTACCAAAAAACTTTATTTTAGGTCAAAACAGGCTTACTTTAACGATCTCTGAAGGGTCGGAAATAAATGTGGGCCTAACTCACTACCATTGGTCAATTTTTCCATTCGTCCAATAAAAACAAACAAATTACACTGCCGGAAAAAAATAAAACACTTGAGATTTGTAAAAATTTAGGTAATTTTAAAATGGTCATAACTCGGCTTGTATTTAACCAATTTCAACTATCTTTTGAGAAATAAAAAGCAAAATGTGTCCTCTTTGAGAGAGTTTATCCCCCACTCAAAGAGAGGGCTCTACGCCCCTCCAAACGAAATAATAAAAAGACCCCAAAATGCACTTTTTTTAAACACTCATAACTTAGTGCCTAATCGTCGTAGAAACTTTGTTCTTCGAGTCCCGCATAGGGAATTGATCAAATTTTAATGCCTTTATGGTGGATCGAGTCGAAAAAAATTTTCCAACTCCATAGACATCATCAAAGTTGGACATGGTTTCCTGAATTTTTTTTTTCACAGGGGTGCTAGAAAGAAGACACTTCAAAGTTTTTCGCCCTTAAAGATTCATCAAAATCGATTAAAAAAACGCCGAGTTATGGCGGTTTGAAAATGGTCGAAGTTTCACGAATTTCAAGTGCTTCATTTTTTTTCCCCCAGTGTATTTTATTATCAGTAAAGAGAGGATTTTATGCACTATAAAATGCTGAAATATATTTATTATTATTATTTGAAATATTCATGTAATAAATTGAAATATGTCAATGAAAAATACATAAGTTTGTTTATATATATTTTTAATAAAGAAAAAATAAGTCACATACTTTTATTAATATTAATAATAAGAAATCAAAAATGCCAAACTTGCTGTAGATGATTAGTCGTATGAATACGACTACAATTAACAAATTACTTTTTGAAACAACTACTTTCCTGGCTAATACCACGACGAATATTAAATTATACAAAAATGTATAGTGGTACTTTCGATTTAATAAATCATACCGAAAGTGTTATTTTCGGGTCGGCTGCAGAAAAATGATTTAAATATGGATTTTATATGCGGTTTAATTAAAAATAAATGTTTAAAATTAAAAAAAATGCGAGTGACAATAGATGACTATTTATTGGAATTACTACCAACCATTGTTGTTACAAATGTTTGGTTAAGGGTGCTACCATATCTCGAGTCTTTGTGCAACGGTGTTGATATTTGGTAGTTTTTGGGCAAAAAAAACGCTACAAGTAGTTTTGTACTGTCATATCTGTGTGAGTTATTAATATTTTTAAATAATTAATATAACTGTGAATAGTCCGATTTTTATAGATAAGATGAAGTACTTTTGCTCTATAGAAATAGTGCTTAAGGGGAGGTTACCCATGCTTTTCAGTGTTATATCAATTATTTAAAAATATTAATAACTCACGAAGATATATGAGTACAAAACTACTTGTACCATTTTTTGGCCCACGGTATATTAATAAAAATGATATTCTTTAAAAATATACAAATGTAAAAAAAGTGTGAATAACAGCGCGCGAATACACATGCGTATGTGTTAATGATCCCATTCTCATGATTCACGTATCGGGGAAGTACAAACATGTGCCTCAATCTGTTTTCGCGTTTTCCGTTCTCAGCAGTTTCGCATTCACGTATTCACAAATAAAATTAAAATTTGTTTACACCACACCACCACACTGTTATTCCATGCGCCTCCCCGTTATTTCATGCACGTTTCATTAGAATTGGTAGTATAGGCAACCCAAATAACAATTGCATTCCACTCGATTTATAAAAAAATGAAACTATACTTTGTTGACATATAATGTTAAAAAATCATATTTTATTCAGCGGTTTAAAAAAATATCAACATAAACCAACTACCTAGGCAATCAGTACATTCGTATAACCTAGAATGCTATATATTTCTAGAAATTATGAAAATTGTCAAAATTTGTTTATTAAATTTAAGAAATAATTCAATAACTAATTAAATATTAACCGTATTTTAACTAAAAATTGCTGACCTCCTAGGTATTATAGCAACGTACATATAAAAAAACATTGTACATTCTAACTTTTACAGAAATTTAAAAATGCACGAAAATCCTATATTGTTTATTAGTAATTTGTTTACTTTTTTTTTTCTTGCAAAAGGTAGAGTGAACAGTCATTAACAATATATCTTAAATCGGTATGTTTACATCTTATAATAAACTAGCTACACCCAATCTACCGCACCAAAATAGGTAGGGGTCACCTGCCCTTAAGACGCATTGACAACTGTGGTCATTCGCGCTCTTGCTAGAATGTAAAACATTAAGATGATATATCATTACAATCAACTACGTCAAGAGGTAGACACTTTTATTATATAAATTCTAAATTCCATAAAAGGATGAACATTTAAATGTTACATCGTTCGTAATGTTTGGTTAAATCTCAACTGTGTAAGTATGCTGGGGATAAGTGAACGCGGGTGGTGAGATATGTTCTAACTGTTTTTACTGTCTCTGCCTTCAGTTTTAATCCGGAGACAATAAATTATGTAATTATCCACGTTGCAAAGGACAAAGGACGCAAAAATTAGTTTTATGAAATTTCCATGTAACACAAGAACGAATCGTATCTTTGCAGAGTTTATTGTAGGCATCGAGAATGCCATTAAAGATAATGGAGGTACATTTTCCGCGTGGATGTAACAAACGTGCTAATCTGTGAAAGAGTATGGGTCTTTTATATATGTCAGCTGCTGTCACGTTCTGCCTTATTAAAACAAATAGCAGTAAACAAGCTTAGGAATGAAAAAAATATGCCAATGAAGAAAACATTAATGTACAAATATTTGTGTTCTAATTTGTTTAGATAACCAATATTTAAAATCACAATTACAAAACACGTTCTAACTCAACTAAAGCTACTTCATTGGTTGGTGTTTCGCAGGGAAGGACCATTGTTGTTTCTATTGTTCATTAATAACATGCTCTTCGCCATTAAAAAGCACGTTACAATGTTTGTTGTGGACGCAACCATTACCATGACACACAATTATCTAAACGAATTGAGGGGGAACAACAGTGACGGTTTAAAAAAATCGATTTTGCTTTTAGCATAATTTTATAGTACGTATCTTTCAGAATATTTCCCTAAAATATTATGCGGAAATTTGTACAAATAACGTTGGTACACCGCATTTTTCTTTGGCGCGCACATTGCCGAAAACGGTCGTTCGGAATATTTGGCGATTAAACGGTATTTTGTGATTTTAGCGTGATTTGTTGAAAGTAGAAATGGATTGAAAAGATGGTAGACTAACCCCTAAAAGACAAAAACGGGAAACAAGGAAATGTCCTCCAAATCGCTTTGAAACAGGACGACACAACACCAACGCTGCGGTGCAGAAGTTGAAGACCGGCCCAACTCCCGGCATTTTGTGAATTCAACGATTAGCTAGAAAAACTGATAAACTTCCTTAATGAATTTTTGACGATTTCACGTTTCGTAGTGTAAAATTTGTAATAGTGACAAACTTCCGAGGAATCAAGCTATCGCCAGCTCGGTTGAACTGCAAGTGTACACGCACAAAAAGCCATTGACGCAAAGTGTCATCTATGCTACAAGTCCTATTTACACGGATTTAAGCAATGCCGAATTGATGGAGCTTCAACAGCTAATTTAGCCGTTTGCGTTTTCAATAACGGATGGCCATTGCACATGATATGTGTACTGGGAATCAACATTGGGCCACAAATGTATTCATTTTGTACGAAGAAAGACCAACTTCGTGTAGACCAAGCTACAGCGCATGCGTCGCGGGGAATAATACAGATGATCCGGAGCTCAAATCGAGGATAAATCCACCTGGTGCAAGCAAGGATAATGATGAGTCACAGAGTTCATTACCAATGGTTTTGCCCATTACAAGGATACGGCTGCGGTCTTCTTTGATATCGCCAAGGCTTTTGACAAGGTCTGGCCAGCAGGTCTAATCTACAAAATGATCCTTCTCGAGTACCCCTTAGTACGACTAATCCACTCCTTCATTAGTCAGCGACGGTACAGCTGTAAAGTAAATACTGCTCTCTCCACAGTGAGAAAGGTAGAAGCTGGGGTTTCTCAGCGACCATGCCTCTCCCCGACGCTCTACAACATCTACGTGAGTGACATGCCTGATCGTTCCCCCTGCATGGTCGCCCAATACGCAGACGATACGGCTCTCCTGTACCAAGGTCGCATCCAAAAAGCCACAAGAATTAACCTTCGCGATTATATGGAGAACAAGCTCCAATCAGCCATCGACACCTTCGAGGAATGGGCCGACAAGTGGCGCATCGCGATCAACCCGAACAAGAGCGTGGCCGTGCACTTCACATGGTCACGCCCCAAATCCCCGAACCCTCCCTTGCAATTTACATACGGTGAGTCCCCGATAGCCCTCAAAGATCACCCCCGGTACCTGGGGTGCACTCTTGACCAGCAACGAAACTGGTCTAAGCACATAAAGACCGCCATCGACAAAGCGAAAGCCACACTGCACGACCTGTTTCCAATAATAAACCAAAAGTCCAGATTATCCACCAAGAACTGGGTTAACCTATACAAACTTATCATGAGACCTCAGATGCTCTACGCATCGCCAGTCTGCTCTACGTCATGCCGAGGAAGGTGCTACGAGCACCCCTATACATGCGCAACTCACAGCTGCACAGAGACACAAAAACGCCTAGTGTCCTGGATCATATCAAAGAGCTCTCCAGTAACTTCTTTGAAAGGCTGGACAACAACCCTCCATCAGGAATTTCATTCCCACGGTACGACAGGCCGTCCAGGTGTTGTGACGCCGAACACGTCACCCCCAGAGACATCCTAAGGTAAAACTTAGAAATACCCAAAATATCATTAATATTAAATTAATTGTTTCGCCACCATAGCGTTACACCCCCTGTCCCCCCGCTGCCCTCACAGTCCACGAGGATAGCTGGGTTCGGACCGCAGGTAGCTATACGCTTCTCAGAGATGAAACATCTGGACACGCTAGAATAGGCCTTTGATCAGACTAGCCCTAGCACCGAGCATATGAGGAGAGGTTTTAGTTGGCAGGCGCGATCCCGGCGAATGAGGGCCGATCCTACCGGATCGAATTCAATAATTTGAATTCGAGAAAAAACGATGGAGGGCTATTGTAGAAAGAATGATTGCTATTGTGCACTTTTTAACAAGTCAATGTCTTGCTTTTAGACGAAGTAGTTCCAATCTCTATAGGAGAAATAACGATTTCTTTAAAGGCAGCAGAAATGCTAGCTAAATTTGACCCCTTATTGTCAGATCATTTAAATAAAATTGAAAAATCTAAAGAGAATTCGAAGAAGAAATCCTGCACTGTATGCAGGGAAGGCTCGTTATACAGAGCCAAGAAGCCATGGCACTACCTGCATATAAATATTTCTTTATATTTTTATTTAAATACACCATTAATCAATTTAAAATACACCAAATTTTCTGAATTTTGGCCCCTTATAAACCAATCAAGTAACCGTCACGATAGAAAAACAATTAGGGCGACATCTATCGCCGATATATTATAATTTCAGAACGTTGTAACATTTTCAGCGATAGATGTCGCCCTAATTGTTTTTCTATTCTAACGGTTACTTGATTGGTTTATAAGGGCATAGTTGAACTCTGTTTCTCCATCAACGACGATCGTAGTGTGCTGATGTGAGACTAATGTAGGTCCAAATCGGTCCTCAGTTATTGTCGACGGAGAAATATAATCGAAATTACACAAATGATTATTTATAGAAATAAATTAATACACGATAACACTTTTAAATATAATTAGAGATAGGTAAAACTGCTACTTTTGAATCACGTTGCTACCTGTGATTGCTACTTTTTAATGTCAGTGATTTTAAACCGTGATCACGGTTAGTAAACATCGTTTTGAAATTGTGATTATTTCAAAATTAGTGAAGAAGTATTTCTAGACTGTTGCGGAAATGTAAAGTGGAATGTATTTTGAGTAAAGTATGTTGCAAATGTTTTTCTATGTCTCTGAAAAAGCTCATCTTCAAAATAATGCTCTGTTCTCGGAGAGTTGTTTTAAAATCTAGACGAGAAGCATTTAAAGATTTTTGCAGAATCGTAAAATGGAATGAATTTTTAGTCATTTTTTAAAGTTTCAATTCTAATACTTGATAATCGTTTTTTTTTTTAATTTGTGTTTTGCTTCTGAGAAAGCGCATATTTAGAATGATGATTTGCTCTGTTCTCGAGGGATTATTTTTAAATGAAATAATTAACGTCGAATCGTCCAGTATATTTTGATATTTGAGAGAATTTTTATAATTTTTTTAGTTCGTGAAATTTGTAATTTGAAAATTGTTATAGTGCTGGTTCCGTGGTATTATTTCAAAAATTATAATAAAGGAATGTTTGGTTGTTCGCACCGAATATTAAAGTTAAATGAATTTTTAGTACGTTTGGGAAGTTCAGAATTTGTTTTTATTTTTATTTTTTCAGTTCATGAAAATAGTAATTTGGACATGAGAGCAGAGAAAAATGGAGTATAAAGTAATTAATAAAGCGTTTTAGATTTACAAAATACGTTTCGCATTATTTTTAAACTTTCATTTCTGCACATTTCTTCAACCATACAGAATTTTAGGTTAGAATAAAGTTGGTAGAGTGAATGGTGGGTGGGTGCTATTTTACGTGGCGAGTGGGCCATATCTTGTTGCCCACGCACCTAGTTTTTCACCACTAAATAAATTAATCAAAATATAAAAAAATGTTGATTTTGATGATTCGATTTCAAGTCGAAATAAAAAAATGAGAAAAGGTTAATAAAACACCTATAAAATCTTGATTATGATCATTCATAAGCAGAATAGTGTCAAATTTACGATTTTCAAAAAAATTCTCTACAAAGAAAAGATTAGAAAATCAAGATTTTCAAGTCTAGTCGTTATACATTTTAAAAATCGAATCCTTAATGTTTGGTTCTTTAAAACGTATAGCGACCAAACGTGTTAAACACTGCAAATCTTGTTTTTTTTCTCGTTGTAGAGAATTTTTCTTTTCATTGAAACGTCAAAATCGAGACATTTGTGTGTTAAATTTTTGCAAAAGGTGTTTGTCGATTTTTGAAAATAGCACTTCCAAATATGTTGGACAATTTTAATAATGCAAGCTTTAAAATATGAAAAAAATCATTCAAGAAAAATATAAATGATTTGTATATATATTATTTTGTTATTAATGGTTTTTGCCGGTGATTTCTTCGAAGTTTATAACTTGCAAACGCGTTGGATGATCTCCATTGATTGAAAACTAAAATATCTACAAAACAAATGTGTAAAAACATGTCCAAAAACAAGGTTTCTGAGTCCAGAAGTTTAGAAACGTATATTAGGTAACTTTTTAAAGATTTATAATACCCAAACGTGTCAGGTGATCTCGATTATTTGAAAACCAAAATGAGCCAAAATTTACGGGCTTTGAAAAATGGTTAAGAAAATTTTCTATAAAATTGGCGAAAAATGTCAAAAAAGTAGGATTTTCGCTAACAATCACAGTTTGGGTATCAATTACAATTTTACTTAGCAATCACGTTTGAAGTAGCAATCACTGTTTAATTAGCAGTCACAGTTTGGCTAACAGTCGCAATCACAGTCACGGTGAAATTCAGTAACGACCTGTGATTCAGCGAAAAATCACAGGTACGTGAAATATCATCCATCCTTAAATATAATGAATTTATCAACAATTATCAGCCACAAAACTATTCAATCATCAATAAGTTTCGTTCTGAGGTCAGGGGCGGCTCGTTATATAGAGCCTAAAGAAGAACCTGCAGTTTCAAGCTTAGCAAGAATGTTTAATTAACTCTTAAAACACTTTTTCGCCAGTTATTTTGGTCTAGGAAGATAAATCGTTCTTTCTTTCTTAAAAAAATGATAGGGGAGAGAAGGGTATATTGTATAAGTGGGTCTACCATCAACATGTTCCGGTGGCACTGTATCAACTTGAATGTAAATAATTAAAATTTCAAACCGTAATAGCTAGATACACCATCAGGGCGACATCTATTATCTTAACATTCGACAATTTCCTTGACTGAGTGGAGAAATCCACAGACAATAAGAAATCATAAACTAACGACAATTATAACAATATCATTGATAAACATTGAGCACCCGTTTCAATCTTATTAGATCTCATCAGGTCAATATAGACGCTGACAGAGAAACGGTTTTTCACTATAGAGTTGTAACCCCAAGTATTCGTAATAGATAGATACAGCATTAGGGCGACTTCTATTGTCGTAACGTTGCGAAAATTATTTAATCTAAACAATATTTAAAAAAATCGTAAATGCAAAAAATCGCGAATATTTCGTTTTGTAGCAAAAAGTTAGGTATTATATGTAATTTAAATTATACATATTCTTGATAATAAGTTACTTTTTGGTGTATTATTACTAAAACAGTAAACACGCAACCCCCAAGAAATGCACTTGAGGGGGCGGCCAACTCATCATTTGTACGCGGGCGGCCAAGGGTACAGGATCGGCCCTGCGGCGAATCCAACACTACCCCACTATAGGGGTGTCTATGAAGATCTACTCTCCTCACAAAAAAAAAACAAGGATGATGATTACTATTGACCAGGAATTGATGAGTGGTGAGTCTTGAAAAAGAAAAGAAAACTTAAACACGATTTCCACATTTTGTTAACTGGTGTCACGTTTTCTCCGCCAATTAACATCGGATTTAATTTTTCTTTAGACTACCTTAATCTAAATAAACTTTTCGTCAGTTATTCGTACGGATAAAAAAAATAATATTTACAAATTTTTGCTCTTTAGAAAAACCAGTTTTCTTACTGATTTTTTAGAGTGACAACCACAGAGGTGTGTTCTACGTGCTGCGTTGTACGATTTTTGGTCGCGTTGTTTCCCCTTAAATAAAACAAAAAATGAAATGCTTCTAGAATTGGATGCCTGGCTCAGTATGAACAACCTGTTGGTTAACGTTACAAAAACGCACTTACTGAATTATAGAGCACCTATGGGCCAAACGAATGCGCATATATGTGGGAAACATGTATCTCAAGCAAGCCAAGTAAAATTCTTAGGTATCGCCATTCAAAACGATTTAATGTGGCGTGCCCATACACAAGAAGCGTGCCCTAAAATCACAAAATTGCCCACGAAGAGGCAGCTAGAATTGTGTATACAGGTATGTCATACTGCCAATCTCAATTAACTTTTGGAATTATATTTTGGGCAAGTATGTACAGCAAACAACAATATTCAAAAGCATGTCGATCAAAAAAGGTTTGGGAAATTGGTAATGCTAAACCAAACACCACTTGCTGAAATCTATGCTAAAGGCTAAATATAATATATTCACAGTTATTACCATAACTCCTGCATTCTGCAGTGTGTGAAATTAGTTAATGTTAAACCAAACTTTATGAAACAGTTATCGAAGAAATTGGTTCTCAAAAACTTGAAAAACTGTTTCTACTCACAAGGGGAGGATCAGATGTGTGACCCACCGATTTGATCCATCTTTGGCACTCGTGTAGGTCATGACTGGGAGTGTAACAGGTACAAGTAATAGGGCGCACTATTCAGCCGTTTTTGAAAAAAACATGTTTTTTTAATTTGTTATTTATTCGTATGTATATACGTTTTGCGTTAACGAAAGTAAACCGAATTTTTGGCGCATCGGTAAAACCTCCGATTCGTAGTCGGAAGGTCGATGGATCGAACCCCATTATTGAAGTTGGGTTCATTCATTTTCTTTTTTATAGTTTTTATAAATCCATGTGTATTTAAATATCTTAATTTTAGAATCAATTATATTAATTTCATTTTTAGGGGTAAAAGGATTCTTAAACAAATTAAACAAGAGATTGAACAATCAATAATTGTATTTCCGGACTATTTTTTTATAAATCCTTGTTCGATATTATTTTCTATACGATATTGTGTTTTTCGGGCGATGAAGACTGCACGAACTAGGATTATTAATTTAGAACAAAATACTGGAAATAAAAATATTGATTTTTCAATCTCCTGTTTAATTTGTTTAACAATCCTCCTAAAAATGAAATTAATATAATTTATTCTAAAATTAACATTTTTAATTACTCACCAATTTATAAAAAAAATATAAAAAAAGACTATTAAGAACTTGGCCAAAAGGATTTAAACCATCGACCTTGCGATTACAAACCGGAGGTTTTACCAATTCGCTACCGGGTCGATATTGTGTCATTAACGTAAATGGTACATAAACACACGGAAAATAAAAATAAAATCCTTTTTTTCTCGAAAACGACTGAATAGTGCACCCTATTACTTGCACCTGTTACATTCCTAGTCATCACCTACACGTGTGCCAAAGATGGATCAAATCAGTGAGTCACACATCTGATCCTCCCCTTGTCAGATTCAGAATATACCAATTTCTGTGATACTATGAATTAGTTATAAGTTACGTGAACATTATTATAGTTGTTTAAATAATAACACGTTAAATCTTTTCTTTAGAAATTTGTTTATTTAGCTAAATGTACATTTCGGACCACTAAGTGTCCATTATCAATAACTTAACTGGATTATAAAAAGACATGGAGGTATATGTATGACTGATGGTAGTTTAAGGTCAGGGTTGACAATAAGTGTTGGGAAAGAAAAATGAGTGCGTCTTGAATAGTTCTAGCAACTCATTATTCAAAGGGCTTAAATCGAAATTCAGTAATCAGTTGTTATTTTCATATCCATGGCCTCCAACATATTTAATCTGAAATGTGACGAATATCTTAATAATTTAATATGGTTTAAAGAGAATTTGTGGCATGTGGATAAAACATGGTATGCAACAGCTGATTTATATTGATTTTTTATTTGGTACATGTGTTCTTTGTATCTGATTAGAAACTTGCGTTGAGTCTGCCCTATGTGCATTTTGCTACAGTTGTTACATTTGATGGCAAAAATTCCAGATTTTTAAGATTATCTGTTTTATAAAAAAATGCTTTTGTGTTAAAAGCTGATGTCAATGCATGGTTTTTGTAAAGTTTGTTGAAGAGGTTTTCTTTTCTTTCTCGGCTATCTGGTATATGAAATTGAATTGTGTTTGACATTAGACAAAGGTAAATGGATAGCTATCTAATTAATGCTACGAAAAATTGATAGTTTATATTTCATTGGAGCGTGTAAAGAAGAATGTTAAAAAACTCCGTTTTTTTACCTAACGCCACAACTGGAAAAACATATTTAATATGTATGGCGGAAAAGTCTGGGGAAAACTTTTGAAGTTCTATCAAAGATCAAAAATTCCTGATGAATTATATCGATTTTCTCCGAAACTATCAATGAAACAAAAAAAATGTTTCAAATAAAAGTTGACCGGTTCGGAGAGGAACATACGGTAGTGACATAGTGACTTTGGCTTGACCTTGTGGCATCTACGTAAGTCAGGTGAAATTCGAAGTGCGTGCTTTATCTCAAAAACTAATACAGGAATTAACATGACACTTTGAACAAAAGTCTTATTTGATAATCCCAAGGAAATAAAAGCATTTGGTAAAATTTAATACACCAGAAATGGATGTTTACCTTAACCGTTTTTTGTTCCTTCACGATAATTTTGTATATATAAAAAATATTGCTAAAATATATTAACAAATATTAAAGATAACAAAGAAATAAACATCATTTGCCAGAAAATATTTTTCATAAAATTACATTTTTCAGAAAAATAAAATAAAATATCGAGGAAAAATAATTTTTAGAAAAATCTTTTCAAACAAAAGATGTTAATTTCTTTGTTATCTGAAATACTTGTTATAATATTCTTGCAATATGTTTTATATTTAATTCTTGGGATTATCAAATAAGACTTATGTTTAAAGTTTCATGTTAATTCCTCGATTAGTTTTTGAGATACAGTGCGCACTTTGAATTTCACCTGACCTTACGTAGATACAAGGTCAAACCAAGGTCACTATGTTACTACATTATGTTTCCCACCAAACTGTTTAACTTTTATCTGAAATATTTTTTTGTATCATTGATAGTTTCCGAGAAAATCGATATAATTCATCCGGAATTTTTGATCTTTGATAAAGTTTTCCGCGGTCTAATTTATGTTTTCATTATCCATTGGCGTTACGGATACATATTAAATAGGTTTTTCCCGTTGCGGCGCGGCGTTATATAAAAAACGGGGTTTTTTCTAGATTTTTTGTAAACTTGAATTTGTCGTTTTCTTCAGCGATTTTTGTATCCAGAAAGGATTATTTTGTAATTCGTATGTGAAATTTCATATAAACTGTTTAGTGAAGTTATGAAAACTTTTAAGTTGATGTCGAAGTTTCTAATAGCAAAAATGTCATCTACGTAGCGGAACCAGACTTTTGCAAAGTTAGGTTTATTAATTTTAGCAATTTCTAAACGGATGAGAAATATGTTAGCAAAGAAGTGGAAAGTGGATTACTCATTGCTGTACCAGAGGTTTGTTTGTAAAATTTGTAATTAAATTCAAATACGTTGCTGTTCATCACTAATTTGTTTTAATTTTTTTTTAAGATACGTATTGGGTAATTTGATCATCCAGAATTTGGATGTCAAGTACTCTTATTGTTATTATATTTCTGAAGTTCCTCTTAATACAACGTTTGGATATAAGGATTCTAAACCAGATGAAATGAGTTTATCACCAGGATTTGGTTTTCTATTTTTTTTATTCACTACCTGAAAAATCGTAATTTATTAACTTTTAGAACTCGGAAACTAACCATTTATCGATTTTAAAGGTTGCAGATTTTTTGTTTAAAACTATGGGTCTGCATTCGTTGCCTGTGTGGTGAATTTTAGGCAGACAATATATTTGTGGAATTCGAGGATTTTTGACTTTTAATTTATTACTTAGTCTTTTATAAATCAAAGATATTGTAGCCCTGGAAACAACGTTCATTTTTGGGGAATGAATTGAGAGAACATTTTGTTGTAGTGTGTAAGGTCCAGATACTAATAACGCATTTACACGGTTCAGCTATGTTTGCTTTATATAAACACTATATTAACCGTTTGAGTCCCAAGGTCATGGAGACACATGGTCGAAAAACGCCAAACGGCGCAATTTCAGATCATTAGAAATGTACTGGGATTTTTCCACACAAAATCTCAACATTACAAATAAATAAATACAAATAAATAAAATAAATAAATGTAATAGTATTTTAACTAGTTTATTTAGCAGTAATTACTTTTTATATAAAATAAAACTGTAATTGGGTAATCTGACTGAATTGTAACATTCCTTAAAAGGCGTATGCCGTAAATAAATGACATTAAGTTGCAAAGTTGATGGTTAAAAAAGAATCTATAGGATATAGTTCCAGATCACATAATACATTATTCTGTATGTTTTATATTCCTCACAGAAAATAGTTTACTTTGACGTGCACAATTGCGAAAGGCTAGAAAATCAAATAAGAATTCTGATCGATAGCCAACTAATAATAGCGATGTATCTTAAAAACGTGCAAACTATTGTACTATTAATTAATAGAGATATTTGTAGATCAAACAAGAAATTATTCTTAATAACGTCGAAACTTTTCAAAATGTCTTAATTATATGATTAATTTGAATCTGAATAAGCACACAAAACTCCTAAACTTTATCCGTTTAAACAAATCTTTATCTTTAATAATAAAAAGAGTTATCTACACGATTCTGCTTAATTTGGGATACCCTGTAATAGTTTATTTTCTTTTAAAACCTATAATCAAAATTCAAGTACGAAAACATCGATAATGGGCACCCTGTATATAAACATCCAACTAGCCCTGGGTATTAACTATAAAATTCCACATTTTAAAAGTTGACGAAATTGTAAACAAATTTCTGTTTGAAATCAATAAACCTGAATGGGTTAGTGCCGAAGACATTGAAAAGTAGCACACATTAAGATTCAATGTCATGCAGACCTTCCATCTAACGTGAAATATTATATGTACATGTGTACCAATTATGATCACAACGTCAAAATATTTTAATTCAGCGTTTCCGTTGGCGCGACCTTTATTAAATATAAATATGGATGTAAAATCGCGTAACACGATAATTACCAGTGCTGTAATTGCGCGTTTAATGCAACATTCAGGCTCACCAACTGAATTAATATGAGTATACGAGGGCGCATGCATTCCCCTGCTGTCTGCCCGATTAAGAATTACGTCCGACCGAAGCGCGTGCATTATTAAATGATGTGTGACTTTAATTTGATTGACTGAATTATTATGATAGGGCAGTGGTGGTTAATGTATTCCATTGTAATTTGAGTGCAGATGGTTGTATACAGATACACTTCTGGACAAAATTAAAGCACCACCACCAATAATAATAATAATAATAATAATAACAGGAAACAGCACAACAATTACAAGACAACATAAAGTATGTTCATTAAAAAAAAATCTCAAATGTGCCATGATTTTTCTTCTTGAACACAAGTCTGAACTCTTCGTCGCACACCCTCCATTACGCTTCGCAACAACACTGGATTATTGTTAATTTCTGTAAATTTATCTCGAATTCGTTGCCGCATGTCTTCTAGATTGTGTACTGGTTGTGCATAAATACAATTTTTCAGGTATGGCCACAAGAAAAAATCGCTTGGTGTTAAATCGCATGAACAGGGCGGCCAGGGAATCCGTGAATTTCGACTTATTATTCTCAATCCTCAAAAAATTCCTCCAAAATGGCCAAATTATCCACTGTACAATGAGGAGTTGCTCCGTCTTGATGAAAATATCCACTTTGCAGTTCGTCATCATTTAATTCATTTATAAAAGGCAATAAAATGTCGGTACGATAACGGTTTGCAGTCATCGTACCTAAAATGAATGCACGGTTATTGAATTTTTATTATTAATAATAAAAATAGGATTTTACCTTCAAAGAATATCGGTCCAACTAATCTCCCACTAATCGCTGCCCTAACGCTAACTTTCTCTGGATGTACTGGTTCTCTCGATATATACGAGGATTTTCATCCGACCATATTCTCATAGTTTGAGAATTAATGTACCCATTCTTGTAAAACCAAGCTTCATCGGCAAAAAAAGTAATTTGTAAAACATCCTCGTTTACATTTTGTAAAAACCACTGACAAAATTCCAGTCTTCTGGGGTAATCAACAGGTAATAACTCTTGCACCGACGTTATGCGGTAAGGGTACACTTGCAAATCTTTTCGTAGAAGCTCGTGGCATGTTCATGTTCCGATAAATTAATTTGCTGTGACAAATGACGCAGAGAAGTCGTAGGTTCATCTTCCAAATTTCTTGGGCTGTGTTAATAGCATCTTGAGTTCGTTTAACTGGTCTACCAATTCCTGGTTTACGGAGAATACTACCCGTTTCACGAAATAATACAACAGATCGTGATAAGGTATTTTTAAATTCATCATAAATAATGGGCACGTCAGGAAATTCTTCCTGAAACTCTACTAAAGATGCGTCGAATAAATACACCCAATTTCTATCCACTTTAATCCCATTTCGGAAATAACTTTCAATTAGAAACGTTTTTTGCTGGTTGCTGTAAACCACTGTGAGCACGGAATAATTGTGACTTCTAGAAAGATCTGACGTTTATGTGTCAATTCCCAACAGTGTCAAGTGTGCCAACTGAAATTTTTAAAACGAAAAAGTCCTAGCACACTTGAGGTTTTTTTTTAATGAACATACATACAGGGTGTCAATTTGAAAACTTTCAATGCGAATATCTGTAAAAATAAAAGAGTTACAAAAACACAATTTGCTACAAATGTTATACAGGTAGGGGGAACTAGAACCACCATATTTTGGTTATAGGGCGCGTGACCCCTTGGGCCCCATTCACCCTAACCCCAAAATTTTAAATGGCATCCCCCCTTTTGTGATTCCTTAAATTAAACGTTTTTTTTTTAGTAATATTCACCAGTACAAGATCTTTTTTTTAAATTGAATACCGGACCGAACAAAAAAGTATAATTAAAATAAAATAAATTCTGTTTCTATGAATTGCTACTTTATTTAATTACATTCTTATAATTCATTCCATTTTGGGCTACAAAAAAGGATAATAAAATTTTTTGCTCCAAATATTCGAAGCAGTGGGTCAGGTTTCAACAAATAACAATCACCTATTTCAGTCAGGTGTCTAAATCGCAATTATTTCAGCCATACTGTATATCATGTCTAATACCGGATAAAAAAGAAAATTAAATAGTGAATTCGTCTGAAATTATTTCACTTCGATCGTCTTTGAATTTGGCGTACAATCTAACACACCTGACTGCAATAAGTGATTGTTATTTGTTGAAACCTGACCCACTGGTTCGAGTATTTGGAGAAAAATGTATTATCCTTTTTTGTAGCCCAAAATGGAATGCATTATAAGAATCTAATTAAATAAAATAGCAATTCATAGAATCAGAGTTTATTTTATTTTAATTATAATTTTTGTTCGGCCCTGTATTAAATTTTAAAAACATTCTTGTACTGGCGAATACTACCCGAAAAAACGTTGAATTTAAGGGATCACAAAAGGGGTGATGCCATTTAAAATTTTGGGGTTAGGATGAATGGGGCTCAAGGGGTCACTCACCCCATAACCAAAATATAGTGGTTCTAGTTCCCCCTACCTGTATAACATTTGTATCAAATTGCGCTTTTCTAACTCCTTTATTTTCAGAGATATTCGCATTGAAAGTTTACAAATTGACACCCTGTATAAAAATTTGAATACAAAGACGAATATAATACTAAGATTAACATTATCTAAACATTTTACGTTTTACGTTCGTTGTTCGACGTGAGAAAGAATGGAATCTAAAGTATCACAAAAGAAATCACACAAATATGAAAGTTGATTAAAATTTTATTTTACTGAAGATCAAAATTACTTAAACTTTGTAGTTGTTGTCAACTTTTTCTGTAGTGTGCCTAGATATCATCGAGAAGTCTGAGAAGTAGCTCGAATTATATCATTCTTCTTCGCGAATAAAATTCACTCAGGGAAGCCGCTCGAATTCTAAATAAACGCAAATCTCTGGCGCAAAGAGCTGTTGCAAAGCATAACCCCACTGGTTTTGCAAGAATAACAGGACTAGAGACTAAAACGAAAAGAAATGCTGCATAAAGCTGCAGGGTTAAAGAAAGCGTTTTGTAACGTCTCGAGTGTTGAAAAATTATCTTCGCTTGGCTACTGGAAAGAAAATATCAATAAACACTGTACGGAGAATGTTGAAAAAAGTTAACCTGAATGCAACTTGCAACTAATCCAGCATAAAAGAAGTCGTTTGAGTTTTTATTTAAACCACCAGGAATAGAATGAAAGGCTCGGATATTATATTCTCATGATAACGACCGTCGCGATTTGCGAAGACCAGACAAGATGCAACAATCGAGAAGTTGAGAAATGTAGTCGAGGTTCTTTGATGGCATGGGGTTGTGTGCGTTTTAATCGTCGTGCAGTGTTAGTTATCGTGTGAAATGTACCCCTGATAGCAGCAAGATATATGGACGATGGTATTATGTCTATACATTCTTATGCTGAATAATGTAAGACCGCACATTGCTAATGAGAAGCAAATATTGAGTGTATGGAATGGCCAACAGAAAGGCCTGATAAAAATTCCATTGAGCATTTCTGGGATCAGTTAGAAATGTTCCTGAGTCTCTAGAAGTTTTTGAAGAGACGTCTAACTTAATTATACAAGAATGGCACCAGATACCACGAGAACGCATCTCATTAGTAGTATGCCAAGAAGAACTTTTGAAATGATGTCTTGATAGCTTGATAACTTGATTATATCGTGTGAGCAACAATGTTCGCAGTCACTTTAAATTTCCCGCTGAAAAATATGGGGAATTTGATCGCTCGAGTTCATGCCAAGGAAAAATTCATAAAGAGTAACCGAATCGCTTATTTTTTTAAAGGGACTAAGTCATATTTTGGTCATTTTGAGATTATACATGTTTTTCATTAAACATTACAAACCACACTGTTTGGTTATAAAAGGACGTATGTCCTGCTAACGTTTATAGGTGTACACGAACGAGTTTGTATAGGTTTATTTTTAAAAGGGTCTAAGCACTGTGACTTAGTTCCTTTTCAAATTACGGACGTGGCGTGGCGCTGGGGTGCCTGCTATGGAAGATTGACAGTTGACAGTTGTTGTAATCAGTAAAAGGTAGTATGCTGTGTTGAAGTCTGTTGCGTATATAATAAACTGAAGAAGTAATAAGTCATGTCCAGTAGTGAAGAAAGTAGTGATATTGTGGAAGCTGAAGTAGAAGTTGAAGTTCCTGAAAAGCGCCGCAAAGGAGTACGAAATGATGAAAGTTATAACTTGAACGTCGTAAAAAAAGCTAGGTTAAAAGGTGCCAAGTATACTAATCACAAAGAATAAGTTACTGCTGCTAAAGAAAAAGGAACTTCCTTCAGGTAAAAAAATATAATTTTAATCTTTGTTACAACAAACTCGTAAAACAGAAAAGTTGTTTTTAGATATCCAATGAAATGCTTTCAAAAATTTAATGAGGATGAAAAACTTAATGTTTTCGTAAAGTTTTACGATAGTTTTTAAACCAAATATGAGTAAGACATTTATCTTCAGCAACTTATAGAAGTAACTGAAGTAACTTAACGCCGTAAGTGCAGAGATGGATCTGAAAAGTATGCCTAAACGCTTTCCTCACCTTACATGCAGTTTCTGTCAAACGTATAAAAAGATTAAAAGAGTTGTTGCAAAATAATATTACATCCCAAGACAAGCGAGGAAAATGCCTTTAAAATGCGATTAGAGAAGAAGATAATATTCTGATCCGACAGCATATATCTTCATTCCCCGTTAAGCAAACTCACTATTCTGGAAAAGAATTATCTAGATGCTAAACTTAATGTCAAAATCATGTACAACATGTTCATGGAAAAACATTCAGATAGCAATATAAAATATAGCTATTATATACAAATTTTCAATGAAAACTTTACATTGCATTTTGGTCGGCCACAGATAGATACGTGCTGCCAGTGCGAAGAGTTAATGTTGAAAACTAGAAGTCCATCACTAGGGGAAGCTGCAAAACGAGCTGCAACAGCTGATCTAATAGTGCACAAACGCAGAGCTGAAAAATTTTATACTTGTCTAAAGAGCATCGAAGAAGAGATTAAGAAAAATGATGGAATAACTGCCATTGCATTTGACTATATGCAAAATTTGCAGCTTCCCCAAATCCCAGTGCAAGAAGTATTTTACCTAACACAACTCAACATCAATGTATTTTGTATACATGACCTAAAGAATGGAAAATCTTATTTTTACATATACCATGAGGGAATTGCTTCTAAGGGCCCGAACGAAGTTTGTTCATTATTTTTTTATTATCTTATTAATTATGCGGATACAAACTTTAAAGAACTCCGACTTTTTTCAGACAATTGCCCCGGCCATAATAAGAACCATACATTGGTAAGGTTCTGCATGGCACTGGTTCAAACTGGACGATTTCAAAAAATTCAGCAGTTTTATCCAATTCGGGGGCATTTCTTTTTACCCTGTGACAGGGATTTCGGTTTAGTAAAGAGACTCATAAACAAATGTGACCGAATATATTCGATACATGAATATACAAGTATGATAATAGAATCCAGTAAGAAAAACAACTTCACTGTAAAGGAAATATCCACACCTGATATATTAAACTGGAAGGATTGGTGGCCGAAACATTACAAGAAAACTTGCTTGTCGAATGAATCCGTTAAGAAAAATGTACCACGACATATTTCGCAGTATCATCATATTGTCCACAATGCTGTAACACTTGGAGTCGTGAAAGTTTGTAATTTTGTTAATGGATTTGTAAAACAGCATTTCTCACTAGCGTTACCAAATAAAGCAAGAAATGTATCTTTGTCTAAAGAAAAGGCATACATTGGCGAAAAAATTCCTATCCTTGAAACAAAAGTAGAATATATGTGCCGCTTACTTCAATGGATAGAAGAACACAAACAATTTTACCAAGATATTATAGAAAACTGGAAAATCAAAACACGAAACCAACATTAACATGTCTGTAATAACTCTTGTAATTTGTATTAAAGCCTAAAAAATATGTTTTTGTACTTTTATTTTTTAAAAGACTTAAGTCTTTTTTTAATTAGGATATCTCAGTTGAGAATGCATTAAAAAATATGAAAGTAACAGTATGTGATAGAGTTATCCTCATATTATCCACTATGATACATAACTTGTGACAAAAAACGTTAATTCACAAGTTATGCATTTTTTTTTTATTTTATCAAAACTATAAAAAATGGCTTAGGCCCACTGCACCATTCTTTCGTTAAGTCTAACTTTGTAAAGTCGAACTTATATTTTAAGTCATGCTTAAAAGGAAGCGTCGTGCACCATAGGAATCAATACAATTGCTTTAGTAAGCAAGCTCAAAAAGTTGCAACATCGCAATATCTTGCGAATTTCACTTTTTAACGTTGGCGACATAGGTGTCCTTTTCTCAGCTGATTTTGACATAAGTGCGTGCGAGCCTTTTTACGCGAACAGCATTGTTATACGAACAGGGAAATAGTGAAAACTCGCCACAATGATTAAGAATTCGACACTTCATTAAATATTTTTTGTAGCCAAAATGGCAGTCAATTTAAAAACCTTTTTCTTCATCAGAAGAACAAGATAAATTGATTGGCGTTAAAAAATTTCATCCAAAAAAAATTGCAAAAAAGTAAGTAAGTCACCATGAACTTTATGGAAAATTTTGAAAAAAGTCGATTTTTCCAGACTTTGAACGGCCGTAGCGGCTGAATAAAGAATCCAATTTGAATGCGGATTTCAAATCTGTGTTCCTTGTGTGTCAATTAGTCGGATTTAATTAAAATTCGCGATTTATTTTATTTTGACGAAAACCCTTCTTACTTTTTCCCAAAAATTGCATTTGAAATGATTTCCTAACGAAACCACTGTTTCGATTAGGGGTTTCTATACATTACCATAAAGATCCCTTCAAGATCCTTAAAAAAATGTACTTATGTATGAACAAATGAGCATTTGAAGCCCGTGACACGTCAGCAAAAAAAACTCAAAAATGGAAAAAATCTAAAAAATCAACTTTCTTAATAACCATCGTAGACCCTTATGTATGAGTGTAGAAGAAATAGAAAGTGATGTTAGTAGTTTTTATAACATTTATAAAATGAGCCAAAAGATCTGAGAAACTTGGGAGACCTAGTTAACCATCTTGCAAGCAATACTTTCGTTGACCCAAAAGATATAATGGCAGGAATAAATATATCAAGACAATTTGGTTTGAAGATTGAGCAAAAAAACCCTCACAAAGCACTACTGGGTTTTTTGGAAATTTTGAAAAAACATGGTAGCCCTGATATTCTCTTAAAATTCTTTGGTTCAAGATATAGCGCGACTACTTGAAAACACAAAAGCATATGAAAATGTTCAGAATTTATTATCTGATGAAGAAAATCGTGAAAATGTATTGCTGGAAGAATTTTGTGATTGCTGAAAAATTCAATAGCAGAAGTAGGAATGAATCTGGGTTCAGTGACGTTTTCTATAGCTGAAAGGTTAAAATGGATAAGTAAACATATAACTCTATTTGCAGCAGAATATACCACTATAACTAAAGCAATCATGTATACCATAGCAGCATAAAAAAAAACCCAACTATGCATTAGAAAGAAGTGAAAAAGGCTGAAAAGTGGGTAACCTCCAAGTTATTTCATTCCAATATAGGAGGTTATCCATGAAGAAAGATATTACAGAACTTTACTGTTGCATCGAGGATTTTTGTAGCACGGTCGATGAGAAATTTTACTTTCATATTTGTAAATAATACACGATAATACTTTCAAATTTTTATTGTCTAAGTTCGCGACAATATGCTTCTATCAGACGACAGAAAACCCACTAGAATACCAGGAATTACCACTCCAGAAGTCCTTACCATGATCCTATTAATGCGTAAAGAAATCTCCGTGCATGAAAAAAGAGAGGTTTTGTCATATCAGCCAGTATTTTAAAAGTCAGGCCAAGTGAATTTAAATACCGAAACAACGACAATTCGTCCAAATCATGATAATGATCAGCTCTATTCTAAACCAGTTGCCTGGGATAACCGAAGTTAATAATTTTCATGAGGTCTAAATCGTCTTCAAAAATATCGCCCACACCAAAGTTTAAGTTTTCAAGTGCCATTTTAAATATACTAGGAGCCTTGTTATTGAAAATTATTTATTGTGCATAAATATCTGTCACAAGGGACTACCGATGGAACAAATTGAAGGTTATGTTTGCAAACTTAAATTTTAAGCGGTCCATTACGACGACTTATTTAAAGTCGTGCTTAAGCTGTGCTTAAAGTATGGTGCAAGAAAAATGATCTAGTCAAATAGATTATTTAATATTAATATTATCTTAATTTACTGTTTTTCGAGGTTTGAGTCTGATTTTAAATGCAAAAAAACACTGTCCTGTCAATATCCAAAGCCAACTCTTTGAAGCGTATGGATAAGATGTGATGAATGATGGGAAAGTCCAAAAGTGTAAACAAACACCATGTGCACAATCCACAAAAATTCAAGGAGACCGTTTCCACTCTGAAAACGTTGGCAAGTGTTTCCTGGGACAGGAGAAGCGTCTTGCTGGCTCATCAGCATCCTGTTAAATGGGTATCTCTTGGTAATATGGGGTCCGGGACAAAGTGCCGAATGCCCGAAGTGCCGAATCGGTATTTGGTCCAAAGTACCGAATTTCATACTACCGACCATGTCCAAAGTGCCGAACGACGCCAAGCGACGTCGCATCGATCGTCAACAAGGCGTCGGACCCGAATGCGAATCGGCAGTTTGGACATTCGGTACTTTGCCCTCGCACCGACCTATCAGTAAGGCCCAAACTGTCGAATGCATGCACATTCGGCACAACGTCCTCGCACGCACGTACGAGTAAGGCCCAAAATGCCGAATATTTATGTTATAATTCGTTTAAAAACGTTTAAAACAAAAATACAATTTGTTTTATTTTAAATTAAAAAAAAAACATTCTCTAAGCCTAAAACCATCTACCTTTCATTGATAAACTTGTATTACCAAAAATTATTTTCGCACATTATGAAAAAGATACATGGGAGTGTGCATTCGGCATTTTGGGCCTTACTCGTAGGTGCGTGTAAAAAAAGACTTTCTGTCGAATGACCAAAGTGCCGATTCGCATTCGGCTCCGACGCCTTGTTTACGAACGATGAGACGTCGCTTGGCGTCGTTCGGCATTTTGGGCATGACCGGTAGCACGAAATTCGGCACTTTTGGGCAAAATACAGATTCGGCACTTTGGACATTCGGTACTTTGGGCAGGCCCCGTGATTTGGACCTGGCAACTTCCGACCTTTACCTCATTACAAATTCAAAGGAATTTTTAGGCAGAAAACGGGTGCAAACAAATGATGACGTCAAGGGTTTGTTATACGGAGTGGCGGCCGATTTCTACGACGAGAGGATCATCAAACTCATCTCTCGTTCGCAAAAATAGCTTTATCAGGTCGAGAATTTTGTCGAAAACTAGCGAAAAGATGATAGTTATTGCAGAAATCAAAAAAATTGAAGAAACGTTGGTAGTATTTATATTTAAACTAGAACGGTTCTTACTTTAAAAATGATCCTTGTAGTTAATGTTTGCTACTGATACAAGTACAGATTTACTCTTAGTAGATATTATTGTTTGATTTTTCAACTTTTTTGAATAACATGTCTATGACATTTGTTAATTAAGTTATATGAGATTATCACAAATTAATTTTGATTTTTGTTGGTGGTCCTTTAATATTGTCCAGAAGTGTAATTTAATAAATTTAAAAAATGAATAGATCAAAAATGAAAGTAAATAATATGCTTGTCTAAATCAAGTGCTTGAGATCTAAAAAACACACAAACAAAAGATTACTTTTCGTTCTTCTGTCAAATATCAATGAATTATCACTAAACGTACTTATTCGTAAACTGATAATTGGGCTGACAATATTCTAGATATTATTTTCGGAGAGACTTTAAAATTGTCAATCGTTCAAATGATTATAACGGTAATTATAAAAATACTATATCAGAGATCAAATTTACAGCATCCAAGATAATGAAAACTAAATTCCAATCCTGTTTTGATTTTTTTTTTTAATTGTAAAATTGAATTTTGAAAAAAATGAAAAACTATACCATAAAAAAAATCGAAAAAAAAATTGCCACGAAAACTTTTATTTCAATTGGCATTTTGAACGCCTTGAAAAAAAAACTGTAGGAACTCTTATTAAATTCTGGGATCTGTGGGAGAATATTTAGGCAAAGAAAAGCTATCTGTAACTACATAGAGATGATTACAAACTTCATGACTCACAAAATTCTAACATGCCATGCATTTTTGCCGTTAAATATCTCGCATTTATTAAAAATTACATTAAAAAATATGAAAGGAGTTTTTAAAATTTAAAAATATGGAATGCTGTATTTCAAAAAAAGTTTGTGAAACTGGAAATTAATTTTGTTTTAATAATTTTTTTAATTCTTATGTTTTAAACTGCCAAAATTTAAAATATTGAAAATTTCACATTCTGTAATTGTAGAAAAGTTATAAAACAGAATATGAAAATATTTATGTTATACAGGGTCCGCCAAAAAAATGTATACATACTTTAAGGAACAAAAACTATTTATTATGTTTGTTTTACACTTAAATACTGATTATACGTGTACTACCATCTTTGGTTAAGCACATGGTTTCTATAGATGTTCAAAATGTTCGCCATTGGCGGCACAGACACCTAAAGGAACGAAGAGCTGCAAATGCCGCTGTAAGCTTTCCACTTTGCAACTTTGACTTTTCGGCGTACAACTGTTCAGATAAACTCCACTTCACATGCGCATTGCGTAGAAGACTTCTGTCGAGAAGTAACAAATCTTTCCTTACTCATGATGATGAAAGTACCTGCATCTATTGAGCGAAAGATCTTACTACAATTGACAATATCCTGATACAGTCTGACAAAGAGTGTATACATTTTTATGGCAGACTTTGTACACAGGGTGAGTTTTTTTCGATGTTTTCTATGAGGATCTCGGAAACTATAAAACATAGAGAAACGGTTAAATAAACAAAGAAGTGCAGTTTTACGAGCCCAATATAATAACACTTTCAAAGTTAAAAAAAAAGTGAAGGGTAACTAGATATTTGGAAAAATGTAAAAAGTGTCCATTTTTTTAAATAAATATACTGGTTTGAATGAAAAATGCAACACCAAGAAAAACAGCCAGAATTCATTTAATTTTTCTACAATTGATGGCTTTTGGTATAAAAAGTAACTCATTAAAATTTTAATAAAAAAAACTAATAATAGTAACATCATTTAAAATGCCCAGAGTTCGTAACCGTCGAAATGTTGTACAACTAAGTGATTTCGAGCGAGGTCGTATTATTGGCATGAGAAAGGGTGGTCTTTCGTTTAGAGAAATTGCCAATAGAATGGAACGTGACGCAACCACAATAACGAGGTGCTGGCGAAGATGGTTTGAGGAAGGTTTTCATGGACGTCGGAGAGGATCTGGACCACAGCGAAGAACGCAGGTTGAGACTTTTGGCGATAAGAGAAAGATTATTCACTACGCGGGCCATTGGAAACACTTGGAGGGATACATTAAATGTTAGAATCTGAATGGAATCGATATATCATCGAATACGGAGTTTTGTAATGCGTAGTTATCGTCCTTTTTGTTGCCTTCCCCTGACGCCACGTCATAGAGCTTCTAGGTTGGAATGGTGTAGAGAACGGGTGAACTGGAGACAAGAATGGCAGCAAATTATGTTCACTGACGAATCCAGATTTTGTTTGTGGGTCAACGATGGACGTAGACGTGTCAGACGTTTCCGCGGGGAACGCAGAAATATGGACTTCGCGCTTCCTCGGCATACTGCTCTCACGCAGGGGGTGATGATTTGGGGTGCCATCACGTATGGTAGTAGGTCCCCTCCAGTTTTTACTCCTGGCACCCTAAATGTTTGGCGCTACGTAGAGACTACAGCAAGGGTAACAATTGAGTGTTTAGAAGAAGCTAACGTTGTAGTGATTCCATGGCCTTCTCGTTCACCAGACCTTTCGCCCATCGAACATGTTTGGAATATGATAGGCGTCAGACTAGGAAATTTACCCCGTGCCCCAGACGAACTTCGTTTGCGGATTCAGGAAGCTTGGGATAAGCTACCCTAAGAAGATATTGATCACCTCATTCAAAGCATGCCGAACTGCGTGAATGAGTGCATTAGAAACAACGGAGGATCGACTCATTATTTAAAAAAAATGCTTGTGTAAGTAAGTTTTTCAACTGAAATTTTGATCGTTTACTTGAGACCTTCAAACACAACTTCTGTGAAATTTTCATTAAAATCTGACCATAACTTCTTGGTGTTGCATTTTTCATTCAAACCGGTTATTACGATAGATGGAAAAGAGCTGTGCAGGACAAAGTTGTAGATAATTTTACGCAGCTTAATAAAATAAATTCAGAAAATTTTTAACGCCATTATTTTCCGAGATATGGCGCAAACTTTTATTTTTTTTAATGGAAACCAAAGTTGGCTATGACCTCATTCGAAAGACTATTTTTTCTCTTTAATCTGATATCACATATGACATAGTTCTTTCTAAAGATAAGTGAGTTCGTTGTTATAAATAAATTTTGTTTTATTACTATCTACTGTTATTCCGGCATACTTGATTTTGAAGAAGTTTCCAAATCATGTGATCATTGTATTCAGAAAAAAAATACCCTCTTAAAAGGGCCAAAAATATTGCGTGGTACCAATTTAAAATTTGGAGGTTAGTTTAGATTACTAAATATTTGCACAAATAAAATTGGTTTTACGAAGTGCCAATTAAAGTGTTTAAATTACCGCAAATTGGTTTAAACCGCATCTCGATATCTTGGGTAGAAGAAAAGTTACGGCAAATGAAAGAAATTTTGTTTTTATTTTTATTTTGAAGAATTGGGTCATGACTAGAGTCCAGATTTATATTTTTTTACATGTTTTATTTGCTCTTTCGCATGAAACTGGCGAATTGTATCTATACGTTTCTCTCGGAAATAAATCAAAGTACTGTCCGCGCCCCATACCTTGGCGAGAAGCCACGCAGCCCGAATAGTCCCGAGTGCGCCGTTTATAGCCGATCGACAAATTGAAAATGTTCCGCGCGGCGGTCAGTGGCGTAACGCAGATTCTTTAGCCCTTTGAATTAAACATAAGTTTATTCACGAAAAGATTGATGTTGTGAACATATCTTTGAGTGAATTAAAGTGTTTAATTCACGTGTTGTATATATGTTTTTATTTAATTTTGAACACAATAAAGGTATTTAAATTCATTATTATAGAAAATCACTCAAGTTTCACAATTTTGATGAAATAAACTGCTTGTCATGAAAACGATCAAAGTTTATGTCACTTGTGAAATCTGACAAACTTTTATTTCAATAGGGAATGAAGCTGTGTTTATTACGGTTGTTATGGAGTTAATAATGTACGTTTTAATAAACAAAATTGAATAAAATAACATAGGCATATAATTTAAAAATTTTAATAAAACACAAGATTAAAAAAAACAAATTAAAAATCGTAAATTAAATTAAATCACAATACTCGCTTAAATTGTCCTAATCGTCATTACAATCGTCGTCGTTATAGTCGCCATCATCGTCGCCGCTCGAATCTTCATTTAATGTAATAACAAGCTCCTCGGTGCGGACATCAACCATGATTTCATTAGCCAGGTAATCATTTTCAATTTTGATGACATGGTTACATCTCTTTTTCCACTCCTCTGCGGTAATTGCTACAAATTCTTCTTCAGCCAATTTCCACGTATCTTGTATTTTGAACGTGGTGTTTCTTTTTGCTACATTTTGTTTGACTGTAGCCCAAATTAGTTCAATTGGATTCAGATCTGGATGGTAGGGTGGAAGTCTTAAAATTGAATGTCTATACTGTTCAAACAATGCGTCAAATTTGTACTGAATATGTTGATGCTTATGCGACTATATTATTGAATATAGTGCAGGTTTTAGCATTTTGTGTGAATTGCTGTTCGGTGCATGGTTAATTTGCACATTGTGATAAGGAGCATTATCTACAATTACAACTGACTGTGGCTCCAAATTTGGTATTAATTTTTCGCGAAGCCACCTTTCGTAATTTGTAGAATTCATCTCTGAATGATAATCCCCCGAGGACGTACCGGATTTAAAAATCTGTAAGCAGTTTGGAATAAATCCTTTGTCACCACCAGCAATAATAATGATTAGCCGTGAACCTTTTGAAATTGGGCTAAATATTCCGTTATTGGTGTCGTCATTCCAACTTTTTTTTGGTATTTATTTACCTACCTGACGGGCAGGTAATTTATCCTAAATAACCTTACTAGATTACAATTACGTAAATTGTATTAAAAATACATGCCCAATACCACTGCTGTTCATCTGCTGCTACTTCTATCGCATGTTATTCGCCGCCGCTGGAATTTTTAAAATGTAGCGGACGTAAAATACCACTGCGCATCCGAGCCGCTCGCCAAGGTATGGGGCGCGGACTGTACCAAGTTTCATTTCGCATATAACTTAATATTTCGAGGTTTTGCTACATATAACTTATTTGAGCATATATCAGCATATAACTACATATATAGTCAATATTTCCATTAATTGTAATTGATTTAGTTCTAATTTATTGAAAAATTTGCGTGCGTAGACATATTTTTTTTATAAAATCGTATAAGATAAATTTACGAGATTCTCCTAACTAGCAAGTCTAACCATGTCTTATGTAGATATGTATACAGGGTGTCAATTTGAAAACTTTCAATGCGAATATCTGCGAAAATAAAATAGTTAGAAAAACGCAATTTGGTACAAATGTTATACAGGTAGGGGGAACTAGAACCACCATATTTTGGTTATGGGGTGAGTGACCCCTTGGTCCCTATTCACCCTAACCCCAAAATTTTAAATGGCAACACCCTTTTTGTGATTCCTTAAATTAAACGTTTTTTTGAGTAGAATTCACCAGCACAAGAATTTTTTTAAAATTTAAAACAGGGCCGACCAAAAAAGTATAATTAAAGTAAAATAAATTCCATGAATTGCTATTTTATTTAATTGGATTCTTATAATTCATTCCATTTTGGGCTACAAAAAAGGATAATAAAATTTTTTGCTCCAAATACTCGAAGCAGTGGCTCAGGTTTCAACAAATAACAATCACCTATTTCAGTCAGGTGTCTAAATCGCAATTCTTTCAGCAATACTGTAAACCATGTCTAATACCGGATAAAAAAGAAAATTAAATAGTGAATTCGTCTGAAATTATTTCACTTCGATCGTTTTTGAATTTGACGTACAATCTAACACACCTGACTGCAATAGGTGATTGTTATTTGTTGAAACCTGACCCACTGGTTCGAGTAATTAGAGAAAAAAAAATATTATCCTTTTTTGTAGCCCAAAATGGAATGAATTATAAGAATCCAATTAAATAAAATAGCAATTCATAGAATTTATTTTATTTTAATTATACTTTTTTGGTCGGCCCTGTATTAAATTTAAAAAAAAAATCTTGTACTGGTGAATACTACTCGAAAAAACGTTTAATTTAAGGGATCACAAAAGGGGTGATGCCATTTAAAATTTTGGGGTTAGGGTGAATGGGGCCCAAGAGGTCACTCACCCCATAACCAAAATATAGTAGTTCTAGTTCCCCCTACCTGTATAACATTTGTACCAAATTGCGTTTTTCTAACTATTTTATTTTCGCAGATATTCGCATTGAAAGTTTTCAAATTGACACCCTGTATACATATCTACATAAGACATGGTTAGACTTGCTAGTTAGGAGAATATTCGCATTGAAAGTTTTCAAATTGACACCCTGTATATTATATTTATTGTATAGAATAAGGGGATTTCCCTGTAGGCAAGGTAAGCTAGTGCGCCTATGCTGGATTATACTCGATGCAAGAGTAGACAGTAATTGTGCTATTTATTCCCACAAATACATACACAGTGCGAAAATCATGCCGAAAGTGGGACTATCTAAGTGTGAATTAGTTCGGAAATGGATTAAGATGTCGAAACATTTAACCACCGATGGAAAAGTTAATTTCTGCAACGCCTGTTCAAAGCAGGTAGGTTTTTACCTTTTACCAAATCTTAACTGTATGTTTTAATATAAATTTTAGAAAAGAGTTTCAAATTGCAATAATTGTGAGTATTATGCTATTTTGCTGTAGAATCTACAAAAATTGTTCAGTTGTAAATTATATCCAGATAGAAAATAACGAATAAACATGAATAAGTGTATTCATTATGATCTTGATCTAAAACTACTGATTGAAACAAACATGTCAATATATATTTTTTTTTCTGTTTAGATAACAGATAACTATTTACAACTTTTATATACCCCACAGAAGATACAGCTTTATAGAAAATACGAGTTTTGTTGAAAACGCCCATTTTCTCCAGCGAAAAAAAAGTAGAAGGGTTTAAAACACTCCAGTTATTTTGCCTCTGGAAAAATCTATTGTTACTTTAGTACTTTCAAACTAAATTTGGTCGGTGTGTTGTCCCCTTCTCAGTGAAAAACAGGGTCTAAAAATTAAAAAAAAAAATGCAAAAATCAATGGTAAACTGCCATTAAATTTGAAAAAGAAATTAAACGGTGAAACAAAGTTAAACCAAAACAAGCAGCACTTTTAAAATTTTTAAATTTGGTCATTTTGAAAGAAAGTTATATCTACCATTTTGCGCAAATGCTTGTAATCACAGAAATGTACATGTTTCAAGCTCCATCTGGGGACATATCTGCCACATGACAAGGTTTTTTTCTTTTCTAAAATTGGTTTGGAACTCGATAAATGTATAAATACCTATGCAAAATATAGAAAAAAATTTGCCAAAATATGCTTTCTCTATTGTTGCCTTCTTTTAAGGTTGATACCTTGATTGATGATTCAATTCAAAAATACCAGATTGACCAACACATAGCAACACAGCTGCGTAAGGACTCCGAAAAGAGATATAGTGGCACCCTTAACCAAACATTAATACAAACAATAGCTGGTGGTAGCAATCAGAATAATGAAGCGAACAATGAGTTTTTTTTATCTATGTAATACCATGGCTTCAATTAAATATACCTTGGAACAAATTAGATCAGCTGTCCTTTCCTGCTTGTTTTAGAAAAATATTGCAATCGTCACATTCCTAACGAATCAACTCTGCGTAAAAAACTATTTAAGTAAATGCTACCACCAACCTTTAAATCTGATTAAAGATAATCTTTTCAATAAAAATATATATTTTATTGTTGATGAAATGGCAGATGCACGTGACCGTTTTTTGCAAACATCTTAGTAGGAGAATTATCCGTGATGGTTCCTCCAGTATCGTACTTAATAAATACTGAAGCTTTGGAGAAAACAAACCATGCTACATTTGCTCGTTTTGTTAATGATATTTTGACACTTTTATATTCTCCATATTCCGTAAAGTCAGAAAACGTAAAGTTAATGCTATCCGATGCTGCATCCTATATGATTAAAGCAGGGCAGGGTTTACATGTATTTTATCCAAATTTAATATATTTTACCTGTATGCCTCACGCTTTAAACAGGTTGGTTGAATTAGTACGTGTAAAATATCCTCTAGTAAATAAATTAATCAACAATGGCAAGAAGGTATTTTTAAAAGCACCGTCCCGAGTGCAACTTTATCGAGATATAGCTCCTGATTTGCCACTACCACCTGAACCTGTTATTACTAAATGGGACACGTGGCTGGAATCTGCTTTATTTTACACCAATAATTTTGAAAAATTAAAGAATATTTTTCTTAATTTTAATGATGAAGAATCGGTAGCAGTTAAAAAATGTAAAGATTGTGTTTCAAATAGAAATATTTTGCAACAATTAACTTTTATTAAAGCTCATTTTTGCAACTTAATAACAGCAATCAAAAACTTGGAAACAGCTCAAATGCCCTTAACTGAGGCTTTTAAAGTGATTGAAGAAGTATACGAAAATTTAAAATTAGTTCCCGGTGATATAGGAGAGCAACCTTTAACAAAAGTTGATGGCGTATTACATAGAAAACGAAAAAATTAAAACAGTTTTTGAAATTTTCAAAGGCGAGACTGAGGAGGACAACAAATTTGAACATTAGCTCTATGGATATAGCCGCTATGAAGTACCCCCCAATTACATCATGCGATATCGAACGCTCTTTTTCGATGTATAAAGACATACTTACCAGCAAACGGCATAACTTTACCATCGAAAATTTAAATCAAATGTTAGTTCTGTATTGTAATTCCAATAAATAAATTATAATCTGTTATCTCATTTTTTTTAATTTTGCAACATTTATTTGAATTAAACCACATGTAAAATCCTTATTTGAATTTTGTCGCATATATTGGCTAATTTTAAGCGCATATAAAAAAATGATATTGGCTAATTTTAAGCGCATATAAAAAATTTTTTGAAAAAAAAATCACGATCACAATACTTTCTCGTACTTCGTAACGGAGAAAGTAAAAATTATAACGCCTTTTTAGCGCATATAAATCCGGACTCTAGTCATGACAAGTGGGATTTTGAGGTGGATTTTTAATGAGCTCTCGAACCTGCACCTTTTTGCTAATTTGACCATCTCTCTATCTCTTCAGATGCAGAAGTTGCCCATGTTGTCCGTACGAAATCCGGGCACCCTGTATATTTATAATTTATTAATTTTTGCTTTGTAATTGGGTTTATCCTGTTGGACAATAAAGTGCATTATTATTATTAAAGCATTTAAGAACTGTTGTCATCTTAAAAAATCTCAATTAGGTATTTTTTTTAATTATTGATTTTGTTTGTGTATTTTTAAAGTGTTTTACATTATTTTTTATCTTCCGTTATTTTTCATAATTGTTACATTGCTGCTTTTAACGTGTTATGTGCTATTTTATGCATTTATTATCAACTTGGTATATTATTTAATAGTGTTCCTGTATCTACTTTAAATTATCTCACTAATATTTATATTTATTTGATTTCGATGTGTGCTAAATACGATATATGACCTTAACTGTAGTATTCTAGCACGAAATAAAGTATTATTGTTATTAAATCTAAGATCAAATAAAAGCCCATCAAATTAGTTATGCCTGGTGACGTAAAACTATGTGATTCAGTTTTAGCATAAATCATGCATCCTTCCCCGGTTGAATGAGAACGTGTTACAATTAATCCGGTCGCAAACAAGTTGATGCTGGGATAATTGCTAAAAAATTCAAGATACGTCTGTCGCTGTCGTTGATCATGTTGCTGGTGTGGTTTAGCTAACAGTAACGTAACCGACCCAGCCTGCAAGAACAAGGCGAGGCGGTATGTCATTTTTGCAAGAAGCAACAAAAACTGACCATTACCTAACACGCGATCAACAGTTAAGATTCGAATGGATCTCACGGCGTAATTGTTCTTCAATGAAGTGTTTATTTTACATTACATAAAGTTTCGAATATTGTGAATGGATTACGAATAAAAAAAAGTTATTGGTTGTAGTACAAAATCAAAATATTTTCTTCAACTTTACAACAATTGTGCAATCGATTAGATATGTTGTGCACTCATAAATTTCCACAAATTTGCGATAGAATGAAACCTATGACCTTATTATAACATATTTATTTTTAGAGTTAAAGGATGTGATTAATTTGACATCAATATTTTATATTCAAATTAATAATTACAATCTTTGATCGCCGTTAATCAAAAATTGTATTTTATACTTTCTCCGTACAAAGTGATTGTTTTTAGATTTTTTTGCAATTGCACCTTATGTACAAATTATCTGTATTCTCTAGAACCTTTCCTACATTGTATGTAATCTACAGATGTTCAAAATGTAGACCGATATTGTCAGTAATTCTCAAACTTTTGGAAAAGGGTCATTCCATGCTATTTCAACAAAAGGTTGTGCTGCACCATTTTTATTTTGTTTTATATTTTGCACAGATATTTATACATGTATCTAGAGTACAAAACTAATTTTAGAAAAAAATAAAATGTTGCCGCGTGGCAGATATGTTCCCAGATGGAGCTTGAAACATGTACATTATTGTGATTACAAGCATTTGCGCAAAGTGGTATAACAATTTTTCGAATTGAGCAAATTTAAAAATTAGAAAATCTCCTAACGCAGATTAAAGTGGTGAATATTTTGGTTTAATTTTCTTTCATAATTTGATATGTTTTTCAAATTTATTGGCCCTCAAATTTACCATCAAGATTTGCATTTTTTTCATTATTCGATCCTGTTTTCGACTGGGAAGGGGGCAATATAATCAAACCAAATTTAGTTTGCAAGTAGAATGGTAACAATAGATTTTACCTGTGGCAAAAAATCTGAAGTGTTTTAAACCCTTCTAATTTTTTTTGCTGGTGAAATTAGACATTTTCAACAAAATCCGTATTTGTCTAAAGCTGTATCTCCAGTGGGGTACATAGTAAAAATCTGAAATTTATACTACCAATGCTTCTATCCGGGAGCAACACCATTATAAAATTTGGTAGCTTTGTTTTGCCCAGTAACAAAAATATTTATGTTCAAATTTGTAATAATTTTTATGCAATCGGAGTAAAAATCGAACTTTAAATATTAGAAGCCGACACTAAAATGGAACTCACCAGTACTAGCAGTGATTATAATACACTTGTAAATATTATAATCACTGGTACTAGGCATTAAAATACCTACCAAGGGTTTCCGTACAACGAGATGATTGGCGACTCATTAATGCAAGTCATAGTCCTGGTGATGAAATTTAAAAAGGTACCGTGGACCCTAAATATAGACGTATTATTATTCAAAATGATTAAAGAATAAAATTGGATAAAGCCGTAAAATTTATTAGACAATTGTTTTAAATTTGCGGCTGTCGGGAGTCAAGCTGCTGATTACGTTCTAGAATTTCTGTGATTGTTTATACCATGCGCGCGATGCTAATCCAACCTTAAGAATTTACTGATCTTGCGTTAAACAAATATCAACATAACCTATAATTACATCTGCAAGTTCTACCACTGAAACGCTAGAACATCTTTAGATGAAAAACGTAAGTAATTACAATTTTAAATCTGAAAATAGAGTATTTTCGATTGCATAAAAAATACATTTACCTCAGCACTAAAGTGCCCTTTCATTAATATTATAGTTTAAATTAAATTCAATAGTAATAAAAGGATTAACAGAATTGTAATAAAATGATTAACATAGAAATTCTAGAACGTAATCAGCAGCTTGACTCCCAACAGCCGCAAATTTAAGACAATTGTCTAATGACTTTTATGGTTTTATTCAATTTTATTCTTTAATCATTTTGAATAATAATAATAAGTTTCTATTCAGGATCCATGGTACCTTTTTTTTAAATTTCATCACCAGGACTATGATTTGCATTAATGAGTCGCCAATCACCTCGTTGTACGGAAACCCTTGGTAAGTACTTTAATGCCTAGTACCAGAGATTATAATATTCACAAGTGTATTATAATCACTGCTAGTACTGATGAGTTCCATTTTAGTACCGGCTTCTAATATTTAAAGTTCAATTTTTAATCCGATTGCATAAAAATTATTACAAATTTGAACTTAAATATTTTTATTACTAGGCAAAACAAAGTTACCAAATTTTGTAATGGTGTTGCTCCCGGATAGAAGCATTGGTATTATAAATTTCAGATTTTTACTGTGTGCCCCACTGGAGATACAGCTTTAGAAAAATACGGATTTTCTTGAAAATGCCAATTTTCTCCAGCGAAAAAAAATTAGAAGGGTTTAAAACACTTTAGATTTTTTGCCTCAGATAAAATCTATTGTTACCGTTGTACTTGCAAACTAATTTTGGTTTGAGTGTATTGCCCCCTTCTCAGTCCAAAGCAAGGCCGAAAAATGAAAAAAATGCAAATCTCAATGCTAAACTTTGACGGCCATTATATTTGAAAAAATAAAACAAATAATGAATAAAAATTACACTAAACTCTTCGGCACTTTAATTTGAGTTTTGAGTTTTTAAAATTTTTAAATTTGGACAATTGGAAAGAAAGTTATGCCACTTTGCGCAAACGCTTGCATTTACAAAAATGTACATGTTTCATGCTCCATCCGGGGACATTGCTGCCACATGGCAAGAATTTTTATTTTTCTTAAATTAGTTTTGAACTCCAGAAACATGTATAAATAACTGTGCAAAATATAAAAAAAAATTAAAATGGTGCAGCACAACCTTTTGTTGAAATAGCATGGAATGACCCAAAAGCTATTCTGATTTTATTTTGGGTATTTGTCATTAGTAATAACCAACATAAACTTATTTGTTCTACTCCTTGCGGTATATTGATCAATTCCCTAACAATAAACTGTACAGATATAAGCTATTTTTCGGTAAAGTGTACGGATATAAAATTGTTGCCAGGGTACAGATAATAACAACCATATAAAATTGTTACGGTGGCAGCGGCGACGGGAGAATGTCACATCAAATATTTAATTTATATTTTTATATAATTGGAAATCATTATGGAAAGTGAAAGTGTTTCGAATAATTGTACCACCTGAAATTAGGAAATCTACTCACGATGTCCACCAGGGATTACTGCTGATCAGATACCGTCCAAAATATAACTTCGCATACAAACAATTTATGGATTGGTGTACAAGTAAGAATGTGAAAACTATCAATGAAAACGTTGTGATTACGTACATGGAAAACATTTCCAAAACTAGAAAAACCTTTACAATTGTAGACCCCATGTAACAGTAACTTTTTTGTAATGGAGGCATGTCCGCGCCGATGCGGAAATGTCACACATCAAACGTCAAATAAATTAATTTACGTGTTTGTATTCGGTATTCATTATGAAAAGTTAAAGGGATTTCAGTCGTAGAAAAAGTTATCTGTACAACGCGAGTGGATATGAAAGCCCACATCTCACTCAGCATCGAGATATGGGCATCATAATCACTAATCATCATAATATATAATTTGACAATCGCTCAGAAAAAGACTCGTGTCAATTGGTCGAAAGAAAGGTTCACAAAATGCGAATCGCGGTGCTTCAAAACATGCCTATTACATCGTGACAGGTGACGAATTGCGAATCTAAGCGTAAGAGCCCGAAAATAAACAGCAGTCGACTGTGTGGGTTTGGATGAGCTAAATCCAACAAAAGTTGTTCACGCACGAAGTAATTCGGAACAAATGATTGCTTGTTTTTCGAAATAGATAATTTTTTTCTCTTTTAATTTTAATAGCTGATAGCTATAACCACTATGTGTATCAATTTGACATTGAATAATAATTATGAGGCAGGTCTCGTTTTTGGCCGCAAAGTACCTCTCAGGATATTACACTGTCAGCTTTTACTGCACAAATATTTTTGCAGGATTACTTGTGGTTTATACTGCCCCTTGTCTAGATTAGCATGTGTTTCAAACAATATTTGTAGTGAAATTGATTTTATATGCAGGGCCGTTCCTGGGTGGTTGGCGCCCAGGTGCAAAAGTGCAAAAATAATATAGTCGCCCATCAGAGTTTGATTCATACAAAAATTCAGAATTAGACATTTTCTCATAATCTATGGTTTTTAAGAAGTTTCTTTGAAATTATTTTTAGCACAAAATGTTCTTTTAAAAATATTTTTGTAAGCCTGTTAGCGTTAGTTAAAAAAAAGTCGGCATTCAATATTAACTCCTTCGATTTTCGAAAAAAAAATCTCTTTCAAATTGTTTTTTCAGAAATATTTTCTTTTTTCTTCCTGTAGAAATACTTGCTTTGTCTTCATTAAAGACATAATTGAAGAGTGGTAATTCAAAAGCGTCTAAGTGCCACATTTCAATATTTTGGTATTTTAATGTTTTTAGGGTCTAATTGCCATCGCCAATAGTATACAAAACAGTCTATATGCCAGTCAAAATTCTACTATATTATATCCATTTCTGAAACGCGCCTGCTATCTATCTCCACCATGGTATTGCAGCGAAAAAGCCAAACTTTTGACAGTATAGGAAATGGCCGAGGACTCGATATTTCCGCGCTGCGATGAGTCAAAAAAACGAAGGAAAAAGGGTCAAGAAAGTGTAAAAAAAGAAAGTAAAAGGCTCAAAGTTAGTGGTCTTGCGAATTATAGGGGTGTTTTGAAACCAGCCAAAAATTCGCCTAATGCTCAGGTAAATATTTTTTTCTCATTTTTAACCTAAAAGGTCATGTTATTATTATTTTGTGGGAGTGGTTAAAGCATTGGCCGACTGTTTTTATTACAGCTCAACTGTGCATGCAAATTTCAATGCAGAAATCTCTCTAGTGGCCACAAGAGATCACTCTTCGATGAATTTTATGGAACAGTTGATTATAATAAACAATGTCTCTACCTACTTGATTTGATTCAAGTTGGACAAATTTACCGGAGGCGTCACGGCACATACAATCGACCCGAAGAAAGTCGGCGTCAAGTTGTGTTTTACACCGTGCCAGATGGAAGAGGTCAATACATCCAAGTTTGTCGAAAAACGTTCGGTGAAATATTTGCGCTTAGCCATAGCAGAGTACAAGTACTTGTAGAGAAAAAAAAAAGCAAGGAGTTACTACAATATCTGATCAACGGGGTAAAAGCTCAAAAAACCAAAAAATATTCTGCGCAGGTACGTGAGGAGATCAAAGCACACTGATGGCTTTCCACGTGAGGAAAATCACTATAGCCGTGGTAGATCTGTAAAACAGTTTTTGAGTCCTGGTTTAAATATTAACCGAATGTATCGTGCATACGAGGAAAAATATCCCCGATCTAGTGTAACATACAAATTTTATTCTGAGGTATTTCATACCGAGTTTTCTAAATTACGATTTGGTCGTCCAAGGTCTGAAACATGCGGAATATGTGATAAATATACCAATAAAATAAAAGCTTGTAATTCTACTGATCCTGAAAAGGCAAACCTTGTCAATGCACTTGAATTGCACCATCGAAAAGCACAAAAGGCCAGAAAAACAATGACTGACTCACAAAAAATAAACTGTGACACTAACGTTATTTCTATTGACTTGGAATAAGTTTTGTTTCTTCCAACTTTGACACACTGCAATGTTTTAGAGCAGGCAACTATCTTGTTACAACCTTGACGTCCATATCTCAGATACAGAATGTGCATACACGTGTTTGTGGGAAGTGGCACTCACCGGACGTGGCGGAAATGAAATTGCTTCATGTTTGTTCAAAGCTTTGTCACAGGAAACTTTTCCAAGAAGAAACAAACTTATTGTCTGGAGCGATAACTGTATCGGACAGAACAAAAACAAGATTATGTTGATGTTATTTATTTATTTAGTAGATTCGGAAAAGTATGACCAAATAGAACAATTTTTTTTAGTATCCGGACATTCATATCTCCCATGTGATAGAGATTTTGCGCAAATTGAAAGACGTAAAAAAGTAACAAAAACCTTTGTTCCTGGCGATATAAAAGCAATGATACAAAGTGCATGTCACAAGCATCCTTTTACTGCAATAACCATGGAAGCGGACGATTTTAAGGATTTCCAAAAATTGGCTGACTCAGTTTTAAATTGCAAATTTCAACGGTTTCCAGCAAACTGGTCGATAAATGTACTACTTTGGTTAAAACTCGAAAATCATTTAGCATCATTGAAGAATGGCATACCTGTAATGTTTTAAAAAAAGGAAAAACAAAACTAGACATTTTGAGTCTTGAGCTATGTCTGTTGGAATGCAAAAACCGAATTTCTGCCGAAAAACTCGAAAATCTGGAAGACATGTTAGATTACATACCTCTAAGGTATCACCAGTTTCGGTCCAATTTGGTAGATAAATCCAAAAACCAGTAAGGCAACTTCATAATGCTAGATCGATATCTTTGACTTAGACTGTTTAGGATTTACTTTAATTTGGCACATAGACGGTTTCTTCGTTTTTACGGTTGTTATTTTTTTATGTGAAAAAATTATTACTTTTTCTAAGTTTCTTTTTGTTTATTCCATTTCATTCGTGTAATACGGTAAAATAAAAAATTGTATTCACATGTATATTTTGTATTTTACTACCTAATATGTTTTTCTTTAATTTCTCAACATAATAGTTTTGGCACTTAGACGCTTTTGAATTACCACTCTTCAATTAGACATTTTATCAGAGTCCACTGTCATTTAAAATTTGCTCTGTTTTGTTTAGAATTATTTTTAGCACGTCTTGGATAAAACAGTTTTCAGAATAATTTTTTTGTAAGTTTGAGAACTAAATGTTATTTTTGAAATAATTTTGTAAGCTTTTATCGTTAGTTTTTTTTTTATGTATATTAACTCCCTCAAATTCGGGGAAAATATGATATTTTCAGAAAAAAAATTTTGTTTTTTTTTTAACAAAATAAATGTTCTCACAAAAGCCATGGATTTTAAGAATTTGCTTTTCAATTGTTTTGTTCGGAATATTTTTTAGAACATCGTAAACAAAGTGGTTCTCAAAATTTTCATTGGAAATCTTTCGAAAGTTCTGTAATGTCTTTTGGATAATTAATTATTATATATTTATTTATTATTATATTTATTATATTAACTGGTGATAAATTTGTTTTGTATTTTTGTTTTTGTTTTGTAGGTAGATACATTTGTCTGGAATGATTGCTAGAGAATTTAATAAAATCCATCAACGGATTTTCGAGAAAATTAGAGAAATTTAGCAGCGATTTTGATGGAAAATTTCAAAAAAACTAGTGATTGGATTATTTTTTCTAGCCACTAATATCTGAAATATTTTCTACAAAATTTAACCATATTCATCGATGTTCGAAAAAATTAAGAAATATTTGTATTTTGCAAAGCATTTCAATATGATGAAAAACTAATGATCAATTGTTAAGATTATTCTTTATAGTTACGTTGCTCTGGAATGTTTTTTTGAAAAATTTATTAAAATAAACCGACGGCTTTTCGAGAAAATTAGGGAATTCTATTCTAGAATTCATATTTTGAAATAGTTTTAGGTTTTTTTTATAGGTTTATTTAGCATATTTATCTTCAAAAACTATTAAACTATTTCGAAAATAACTTGTTCTTTATAAATCATTTATGTTGGCAATCACTATAATTTTTGTTTCTATAATTGATATATTTATTATCATGTCATGATTATAGATTACAGTACTCAACATTTTTCTATTTTTAATTTAAATACATTTATGAAGAAAATAAGTACAGTTCTTTATCTTTCACATTTTTCAAAATCTTTAAAAATATTTTTCATATTACGACTATGATGGGCGTTTACGCCGTCTACCTACCCAGGGAGCGTAGGGGACAGAGCGCAAGCGCAAAAGTTTAAAAAATGTAATTTTTTTGTCGACTGGAGAAAAATTTAAAAACAATTGCGATCAACTTGAAATTTACTCCAAATTTACTAAAATTTCATTCTAGATTGTGATTTTGTTAAAAATTGCAAACATCCCTCTTTAATTTTTGTGATAATCCCAGTTGAATATAACGCAATTGTGTAAAAAATTTAAATAATTTCGGCAATTGAAAAATATAAATAAAAATAATTGCCATCGGCTTGAAACTCTTTTAATTTACTCAAAACTCATTCTGGATTATAATTTTGCAAAACTTTGCTATCACGCTTCCCTCGTTTTTTAAGATAATCTCGCTTAAAGAAAGAGCTAGGTTTCAAAAAAATAGAATCATAATTTTGGCGATTTGAAAAAAAAAATATAAAAACAAATACCATCCTCATAAAACTTTCAAAATTTACTCAAAATTCATTCTAGATGCGAAAAAACAGTCCATTTCTAATTTTCGAGATAATGATGCTTAAACAGAGCGCAGAGTTTATAGTAATTTACGATACAAGTAACGTTATGAAGGCTTTTACATTATGAGAGAAAAGTTTACCTATAGCAACGTGCGGGAAAGTACGGCGTTGGGAAATCGTCTACTTTGCGTTGTCAAATAAATGCGCAAAAGCCCACTTTATAATAGGTCGAAGAAAATAGTTATTTGTATGGTAAGACCGCAAAGTGATACATCGCCACTTGAGAGAGTAAGAAACCTCTGGAAAATGGGGATGATAAAGGCAGCGACTTTACATGTACTTCACCCGATATTGCCGAAATGGCGAGCTCCGTTGCTTTGGATTTGCTACCGGCGCACAGTGGTTCAAAAGCCTTAAAAAGTGGCCAAAAGTCTGATTTTTTGTATTAATCAAATCTTTATCGACTGTTGTATAGTCTGGTGATAGTTATAAACCTCGGAAAAACAATAAGTGATTTTCATATATGTATTATTACCAGCACTCTTGGGCTCGCTCGCAACTAGCGCTTCACGGACCCAACATTCTGCACGCTGTAAGCTGGAATAAATTGTTTATTTAAAAAGTGCGCCATTCCCTTGAAAAAAACCGATTTTTACGTTTTAAAATGGAATCCCCCCCGATGGCGAGTACTATAGAATCCATGAACTCAAAACTCCAAACAAATCCTATTTATATTTATAATTGTTATCTTTGATCGAATTTTTACACGTAGCAGACGGAAATTATTTTTAAAAAAGTGCAGAACTAATTTTTACCGCCGTGATATTTTTTTTCCAAGTTGATATAAACCTGTTCAACTCCGTATTAAAAAAATTATTGATTGATTGAATTTCATGCATTTTTTTACAAAGCGGATCGCGAGCCGCGCGGCGTGGCTCGGTGCTCTATACAGTAGGACCACATCTCGAAAAGCTTCGGAAAACCTCAAACATCGAAACATTGATTTTTCTAAATTCGATTCCACATTCATAATCGCTGAATATTGATATTTTTCGTAAAAAAAATACAACATATTGGATCCGCCATTTTGTTTTTGGAAAATTTGATTCCAGATTCATAATCAGCGACCCAGAAAATCTCTATTTTATGAAATTTTTCCGAATCGAATCATTTTTCACAAACCTGTCCGACATATTGGATACGCCATTTTGTTTTTTGGAAAATTCAATTTCAGATTTGTAATCAGCAACTAAAATAATCCTTTGTGACAAAATTTTGCAGAAATTGAATCAGATCTTCATATTTTGACCACCTTTTAGGGTTTTTGAACCACTGTGCGGCGAAGTAGAAAAAGAAATACGAAAAGGAATAGGAAATGTTCCAGGAATGGTGTAAAAATATAAAATCAGCAGAAGTACAGAACAGTATATTCTGTAACAAGGTTAGAATGGAAATTAGATGCGAGGAACCACGAGCATCAGAATTTCCATTCTTACCGAGTAGCAGACTATACTTTCTCCTCGGCCAGATAAAATAGACTTATAAAATAAAGAACTTAAGTTTTATTATTACGTTTGTGGTTATGTTTATAGTATTTTGACAATTGTGATATCCAAGGCTAATTGTTTTTTTCGGAACGGTGTGAGAATATTCATTCTATTACTTGTTATGGAATGAATTACTTGGAAAACGCATAAGCACATAGTGTTTTGTTCAATAACAAGAGTGAGAATGTGTACATTCCATGATCAAAATTGATTTCAGAATGCTTAAATTCTTCAATGGTTGTGGAAAATAGTATATTGTATAACGAGCATGGAATGACATACATTTCTCGCGAGTATGAAGTTTGCAGCATGAGCCGAAAGGCGAATGCTGAAATTCACAAGAGCGAGAAATAGTCATTCCATGCGAGTTGTACACTATGCTTTACCTACGACAACTTTATTAAGCTTCATTATGGTAGTTAAGATAATTAAAAACCGAGAGCGGACAATTCGTACGCGATAACTTTTATCAGAGGCATCTGCTTAACGTTACCGCGGAAACAAATGTCAGTCAAAACCCAAACCGCCAGCCGCAACATTATTTATGGTTCATACCATTTCTCGAGTTTATACATTCTTAGTGTTTACAAGTATATACAGTATGGAAACTTTAACTAGAATAAAATTCATAACTTCGATATAGGCGATTTTTGCAAAAAATCCCGAAACACGCCAAGTATTGTTTTTTCTTGCCCTCATTTCTATGTATATGCTACTTGTTTATCTGTTCCCGGAAGAGCCCAGCCACCTCCGACTTTTTTTTTCAAATGGAAAGGTATGTCAAGTGACACCTCGTTTGAAAGGTCTCTTCGCAAGTAATACAACACACTATTTATTTCTTGAATATTTACAAATCCCACGTGATAAAAAAAGAAAACCACTTTTATAACTTGAATACTATTTAATGCAACAAATGTTCAAAATGGGCACCGTTTCTTACTTGGCAAAGTGCAAATCGATGATAACATACATCTCTAATGTTTTGTAACATTTCTGGTGTGACTTGCCGTATTTCCTGCCTAATACGTTGCTTAAGGTCCTCAATGTCGTTTGGTTTGGTTACATAGATCTTACTCTTGAGATATCCCCACAAAAATTCAATGTGACCTCTTCTTCCAATCCATCTATTGGGAAAAACTTCGTCTAAATATCTACGAACGATCACAGCATAATGGGGTGGAGCTCCGTCCTGTTGATACCATATTCGTTCATCAGGTAAATCTGGATCTAATGGATTTGGAAATAAAGTGGCTAACGCTGGCATGAGGTCGTCTTGAAGAAACGTAAGATATGTTGCTCCATTAAGATTACCATCGAAGAATACTGGTCCTACAATCTGATCACCTATTATTCCAGCCCATACATTGACTTTTTGCGGGAACTGAGTATGAGTTTCTCGCATCCAATGAGGGTTATGATCAGCCCAATAACGACAATTTTGATGATTAATTAACGTCACCATGTAAGGTAAAAGTACTTTCGTCGGAAAAAAGAATTGATGTTAATGAAATCTGGTTATTGTCGATCATGTTCATCATTTGCTCGCAAAATTCGATTCGGCGGTCCGGGTCATCCTCCGTTAATTCTTGGAGTGCCTGCATCTTGTAAGGATGCAGCTTGGCTGATCTAAGAATTTTCAGGACAGTAGTATGACTAATCTCGTTGTCACGGGCCAGTTGCCTGGCTGGAGTCACTGGATTTTCTTGAAGAGTTAATAATACGTTTAGCCTGGTATCTGCTTGAACAGTGGGATTTCGCTGTCTGGGCACAACCCTGACATGACCCAAATTGTTGTATTGTGTCTAAATTTTGCTTATGGTACCTTGGCTAATGGGTGATAAATCCGGATGCTCTTCTCGAAATAACTGAGCAACCTCAAGCTGACTTCGTCTTCTGTTACCATAACCGATCATCATCAGAATCTCGATTCGGAGATTTTCGGTTAAATACTGCATTTTAGAAATCACTTCGACAACTTGACGAGCGTATATGACTGCTTTGGTGACTATTATTATCACTAGTAACTAAGCAACGCAGTTCCAAAGCATCAAAACACATGTCAAAAACATACAACTTTACGCCGAAACATGTTCAACGTAAAAGTGGTTTTCTTTTTTTTATCACGTGGGATTTGTAAATATTCAAGAAATAAATAGTGTGTTGTATTACTTGCGAAGAGACCTTTCAAACGAGGTGTCACTTGACATACCTTTCCATTTGAAAAAAAAAAGTCGGAGGTGGCTGGGCTCTTCCGGGAACAGATAAACAAGCAGCATATATATAGAAATGAGGGCAAGAAAAAACAATACTTAGCGTGTTTCGGGATTTTTTGCAAAAATCGCCTATATCGAAGTTATGAATTTTATTCCAGTTAAAGTTTCCACACTGTATAAATTGTATGAAAACAAACATCGAAAACAACAAATTTGCCGAGGTACTGCAACGAATGTCCCATGTATGTAGAAGCGGCGAAGCAAACATCTTTAAATCTACTCCGTCATTTTGACAAATTGAAGGTTAGGCTTCACGTGTGACAGTGCAGTGCTGGAATATATTCTAGCACAGATAATCGATGCGAGAATGAAATGCGTGAGCAATGCACTACATATACTAATCATTAACAAGCATATAATGAGCATATATCCAAGTTGTCGTAGGTAATAGTATATTATTAAACGAGTGAGAAAGTTGGCCATTGCCACGAGAGTGAAGTTTGGAACACGAGCCGTAGCCGAGTGTTGCAATTCACCCGAGTGGCAATGGCCAACTTGTTCACGAGTTTAATACTATAATTTTTCGCATCATATTAAATAATTACCTAAAGATTTTTCTGTTTGTATTAAATTATAACGAATAATTTTTCTATTTGGAATTTGCGGCAGTTCGCTGACCAAAAACGAATCGTAACCATAGTAACAACTAAACTGTTGGACAATGAAACCGCTATCATTTGATTGGACATCACCTGTTGGGCAATGAAATCGCTATCATTTGATTGGACGTCACCTGTGGAGAAAATGATTCGGTCGAATAATGGACAACTTTCTCAATCGAAAACGAATTAACAACGTTTATATTATTTAATAAGATGCGAAAAAATGTATTACTTACTGTAGCAGAGTACATCTATCCAATCTATCCAAAAAAAAAAACAGAAACTGCACTTAAAATTCTTGGAAAAAAGCAAAAACAGAATATACATTTTGAAAATGTTTCTATCATATCTGCTTTGTCTAATGCAGAATAGACTTCCACATCAGGAATTACCATTCAACATTGTGAAAATGGCACATTTAATTTAAATGCAAATAATAAATAATTAAATAAATACAAAACAATAAACATTGTCAATAATAAATAGTTAAATAATACAATTTAAACATGTTCATTAATTATTATTATTAATCAAATTTAATCAAGCGAGCGATAATAAACTTTGCCTCGCGTTGCTATAGGCAACGTGCGACAAAGTACTTTTTCTACGACCGATATAAAAAGCAGGCGTTTTCGCTTGCGTTTGTCAACGCAAAGTAGACGTTTCCCGAGGAGCGAGCTCCCTTGAATAAATTTGAATAATAATAATAATTAATTAACAGGTTTAAATTGTTTTTATTTAACTATTTATTATTGACAATGTTTAAATTGTTCTGGAACATTTCGTACTCCTTTTCGTACTTCTTCTTCGACTTCACCGGTAGCAAATCCAAAGCGACGGAGCTCGCGACTTCGGCAATATCGGGCGGAGTACATGTAAAGTCGCTGCCACTATCATCTCCATTTTCACTCATTTTTAATTTAAATATACTTTAAATATAAATTCACAACAACTATCTAAACGTCACTTTGCACAATTTTTATTGACCCGTTACCATGGATACCACATTCCATGGCTGATCACGGTATGACAGACTGAAAATAAGCACACGCCACAGTCATGTATTATTGCTTTTTATATTTAATTATATTTATGTTTCTTTTTCAATGCGGTCGTAGAAAATTTTCTATGTATAGTGCGAGTGCAAAGCTCATTGCCGCTTTCGAGAGGTTTTTCTCTCTCAAGCGGCAATGTATCACTTTGCGCTCTTACCATACAAATAACTATTGTCGCTCGTTCCTCGGGAAACGTCTATTTTGCGTTGAAAAACGCAAGCGCAAACGCCTGCTTTTTATATCGGTCATAGAAAATATGTTCACGAAAATTAAAATCAAAATCAAAATAAAAAAAAACAAAAACAAAAACAAAAACAAAACCAAAAGTAAAATCAAAATTAAAGTTGTGATTATAATTACAATTGAAACAGGGTAAACAAAATATGATCATAAATCGCGTTCTATGGATTAAAGCGCGAATTAGCGTGTTTAATAACCATATTAAACACGCAAACGTGCGTTTAAGAAATTGAGTGTTAAATGTACCCCATTAATGCTGCCCATAGAATGAAATAATGCGCACATTATAACATTTTCGTGAACAAAATTATTTATTCCGTTCTCGATATTGAACGAAAAATAATAATTCCGTTTTCGCTCTTATAAATATTTCGGTTAATTTCATGATTTCGTTTTTGTTCCGTTTTCAGTACCTGCCTCGGAGTGACTAATCATGTATTTAAGTCGCACTTAAGGGGAGCAGAATCACTTTTAGTGCGTTAAAAGTGATAAGATAGGTTATGTCAATTTCGCAATTTATGTAATCTGCAACTATGTAATTATGTAAAAAGTCGTTTAAATACATTTTTTGGTTTTGAGAAAAAGAAAAAATATTGACCATTTTGGTTTATAATTATGAAATGATAATAGTTTCAACAAATTTCTAGACCATCAAAAATTGCAGAAAAAGCCAAAATGAACAGTTGTTGATATAAGTTTATAAGCAATGTGTTTTTCGAAATTCCACTAGTTTCGAAAAGACATCGATAAATATTCAAAATACGAGGGCGGATTAAAATGAAATCTACCTAACCAGGAAATAAAAGATTATTTTTCGATATATAAATCTTTAGCAGTTACACACTCAGTTCAACGCTTCTGCAATAACGTCACAATTTAGGAAAAAAAAGCCACCAAGTTTTCTTCGCAAATTTCTTGCCTGCACAATTTATATCTCGCAATCCAGCGCGCTGACAATTTATTCATCCCCAAGTCTTCATGCAAAATTGTCAATACGGATTGCATGGACGTCAATCGAGACTTTGATTGTTCCATCCTGTAGTACCAATTCTCACATATTGTGGCACCAATTCTTCCATTTTGTTGACATTGCCTTCGTTCTTTGCTTCCACTTTTAGGGACATCTCGAATTGATTCTGTGTCCCATTTAAACTGCTTTGGCCAGAATTTTACTTATAAAAATATGTTGGACAATGTTCACCGTATACAGCAGGCATAAGTTTGTATATAATTTTTGGCGTATTGCCTTCTTTAATAAAAAAAACTTCGCACTTATAACAAAAATGAATTGATTTACACACAACTTGACGGATACTAAATAATTACAGCAATTTGACAGTAAAAATTTGTCATGATAGCACGTTTGTTTCATGGCTAGGTAGATTTCATTTTAATCTGCCCTCGTACATGAAAAATCTCTTATCAAATCGGAGAAAGTTACATGATGGCCACACCATCATTGTTTATATTTGTGCACAGAGGAAAAAAAACTGCAATTTTATAATCGGATGGTCGGATTTAAAAAGCGTCGAAAGCAAAGTGTTAATTGTTTTTGAATCTTTCAGGATAGATATTGATCGAATGGTCGATTTTAAAATGTTTTCAAAGCATGAGATTCTCCTCACCAGATAGAAGTTTCATCAAATAGATACAAGCAAGATGAAAAACAGAAATTCGACAATTACACCAAGTATTGATTCTAAGAAATCTTAATTAAACAAAGATTCTTGTCGCAGGTTTTTTGTATAAAAAATTCTTCTTAATATTCAATTTTCTAAAATACTGAAAACTGGAAAAATACCAGTAGAACATGGTGTCATTTTAAAGCAGGATTTTAGGCCTTTAGAATCATTCGAAAAGTAACTTTTTAGTATTCTTTGAGTTATGTATTTTTTCCGCTACCGACAACGTAACTAAGCATTACAGGTACCGTAAGTGGCTGATAACTAGAGAGAAGATTTTATGTAAAATGCATATTTTTGCATAATTTGCGTATTTTGCATATTTTGCATATTTTGCATATTTTGCATATTTATCCATATAATGGTAAAATTTAACATTTTGTCGAACAGCACATTGCAAATTAATTGCCAATTCGTCCGGCGATAAACAATTTATGCGTTCGCATATTTTTGTCGATTTTCTTTTTACAAGAAAACTAAACTTTCGCAGATGATTTGCGATTTTTGTATAATTCAATATTCGTCGTGGTATTAACCAGGGAAGTAGTTGTTTCAAAAATAATTTGTTAATTCTCCATTTTGTGTAAAATTTTGTCACGATATTTCTTAAGTCAACGTTTATTTTTTTATTTCTAAATTAAAAAAATGTTAAGAAAATGTTCATTTATATGATATCCTTAGTATTTGTTTAAATGTTTTGTAATATTTTTCTTATTGAAAACCCAAAACATTTTGGCAAAAGCTTTTCAGTTCTTCGGCTTGTTAATTAAGGCTTATAGTTCAAAGTTGCAAGTTTTTGAGTTACAATGCGCACACACAGAACTTTTTTTACTTTCTCCGGAACGAAGTACGAGAAACTATTGTGATCGTGAAATTAAAAAAAAAATTTTTTTACAGGATATAGCCGTTTTGAGGTTCTTGCATCTGCATCTCAAAAACTAATACAGCAATTTACACGAAACTTTGAACATAAGTTTTATTTAACATTCCGAAGAACCAAAAAGTTTTTCATAAAGTTTCGTACACCGGAAGTGTGTGTTTTTTGTATTTTTTGTCAGTAATTTTTTAAATATGAAAATATTACAAAAATTTTTAAACAAATATCGAAGACAATACAAAAACACCTTTGTAAATATTGTTTAAGAAATTATTGTTTCTCAAAAAGTAAAATTGAATTGAACTTTTTGCTATGTTTGGTCTATAATTATGAAATGATATCTGTTATGTTAATATTAATTGTAAAGAATACCGAATTGAACAATTTATTAATAATACGTTTTCTCCAAAATATCATTAGGTTTTAAGAAAACTGACGGTATTATTTGGATTTGAAGTTGAATTTGTCAATTTCATTTATTCTGTCTGAATTATCAGATTTATTTGTTGTAATTTTAGATTTTTTGGTCCTAATTTTTTATTTTGAAACTCGAATTTTTGATTTTTGGTCTAAATTTTTGTTTTCTGGCTTAAGTTTATGATTTTGAAACCTGAATTATTAATTTTTTGCCAGTATTCTCGAGCTTTTATTTAAACCACCTATTTTTTATATTTAGTTTAATTAATTTATTTCACGTCTACCACAATGCACAAGCCATACATAAGATGAAAAACTTATTGCGGATGTGTTTGTCAATTAAAAATTAAAATTAAGTATTAAAGTTTTTTTTATTGGTTTATTTAGACTGTCAAGAATGTCAAGTTCATAAAAATAATGACACAATACTAGACCCGAATTTCTAAATTTATACGTGTATTTTTTCCAAGGTTTTAATACGCATTTAAGAGTTTTTATTTGATTTTATATTTTTGATGTAATTCTGAAGTTCAATTTTTATTTTAAGTTAACATTTGGCATTAACTTAAAATATATACTCGTGAGGGAATAGTTTTAATCAACTACTATTTCTTTTTGCTTTTTGGCGTGAATTTTTTATTTTTAGATCTAGACTTTTGATTTTGGACTATATTTTAGACCTTTGGCATGTATTTTCAATTTCTTTACCCAAATATTTTTTTTTATTTTTGGCCTAAATTTTCGATTTTTTTAGCTTCTATCTCAGATTTTGTAACCTGAATTATTAATTTTCATGCGAATGGCCAGTATTTTCGCGTTTTTATTTCATTTTAATTTTAGGTTGTTTAGTTAATTTTATATTTTTGATTTTAATTTAATCGTTGATTTCAAGTTTCAAGTTAAAATTTTACATTTACTTATATAAAGTATATTCGTAAGGAAATTATTTTAACCAATCACCTAATTTGTTTGCCTGATTTTTTTTTATTTTTAGACCAAGATATTTGATTTTGGCCTTTATTTTAGATGTTTGGCCTGTATTTTAATTTTTTTTGTTCAAATTTTTATTTCTGCGCCTGAATATTCTTTATTTCAGATTTTATAACCTGAATTATTGACTTTTTTGTGCGAATTTTTGATTTTTTGCCAGTATTTTCGCGTTTTTATTTAAAGAACCTGCAGTTTTTCAAGGTGGTGAATCCATTGCCTAAATTTTTTATACTTAGACCAGAATTTTTAATTTTTAGTTAGGTTTATATTTTTATTTTAAATTATTTATTTGATTTTATATTTTTTATTCTAAATTAGACGTTCAAGTTTTATTTCAAGTTAAAATTTGACAGTTACCTAAAATATATAGTCGTGAGGGAATTATTTGAACCAACTACTTATTTTTCTTTTTATTTTTTGGCCTGAATTTTTGATTTTAAGGCCTAGACTTTTGATTTTGGCCTATATTTTAGATCTTTGGCATGTAGATATAGACAAATGACTTCAACAGAAAATTGAACAGCCTAGTTATTAAGATTAATTATCTAGTTAGCACTAATCCAACTATGTAACTTTATTTCTTTTTATTAAAAATGTATATAAACAATTTTATGTATTTTTTCATTGGCATATTTCAATTTATTACTTGAATATTTCAAATAAATAATGCATATTTGTTGCATATTTTTTAGGTTTTGACTACATATATCGGGTGTGTATAAATTGGCGGATAATCTACACGTGACGATATTCTTTCAAAAATTCTAAGCAGCTTATCTTGATTCTAAAATGTTGTACCATGCTTCCTAAGCCTTCGCGAGGTCCTCAAAGTTTGAGCATCCAGTCGTTAAATATGCGTTATTATTCCTTATTAATTTACAGCATTTACTGCTGTCTTTCTATCTCAAACTTGTATTTTGAACACTTCTTAATTAGCTTATTTTTATAGAAAACGTTCGGCAACGTGACACCCGCTTATGTCACTTTGACACAAATAATTCATTCAAACTTGCTTCTTCTAGATTTGTGCCAATTCTGCTTTTCTCAATATCATCAGTTTATATTAGTGCCCGCATTTCAGTTTATTTGTGTTTCTGTGTTATTTTCCCTTTGTTTTGTACAATTACAATGGACTTTACTATTTACTCATAATATGTTTTAGCTTGCATCTGCAAATAAACCTCGCTCTATCTATCTATTACCTTCTACTCTCTACTATGAGATTATTGATAAACAGGTCAGCTCGTGAATACTATATTGCCAAATGAGCATTTCTTTTAAATGGCTCCTGATGGCATTTGGGGCATGGTAGAACAGTTTTCATCGACATTTTCTATTCAGAATTTTAGGAAGAACATCGTCACGTGTAGATTATCCGTCAATTTATACACACCCGATATATGCACATATTTCAACATTTTATAATGACGACGGAACTTAATTTTTCACTTACGGACCTAGGAAAATAATAAAATAACAAAAACGTAACATATAGGCGAGCATCACATTTTCGTCTATAGCATCGGCATCCTTGACCACTGCTTAAAAGCGTCATAACACGACACGACTCATACCTCTTTTTCGATTTTGTCGGCAACAGGCTCGGCACGCAATATTCGCAGCTTCGTTAATATCCATGCCCGCAGAAAGTTTCACTGGGTTGACACAAACAAACAAAATTCGACATTGTTTTCTCGGTTGCTGGGTTACCATAGGATGCATAGGTGACTATAAAAATTTTGATCCCAAACGTTACAAGCCGTATTTTAGAATATGTTCTGATCTTTTTTAAGTATTATATTTCCGGTAGCGAAAAAAAAAAATAAGCCGGAACGTTATGACAATTAACAGTTTCGGCAGGCGACGAGCCTCCGCTCCTATTCGCCTACCTCAAATGTTAATACGTCCTTACGTTCCTTGTTGCTTAAATAACTATTAATTTAATTCCATATTACAAAGTAGTAAATAAGATAATTTTCAATCTTCTGGGCAATAAAATGTATTATAATTATTAGAGGCATCCAAGTGGCCATACATGGTTTGAGTTGATTGTTTTGCTCATCAGTGTAGTTTATGTAAATTATTAACGTGGCACTTACTGCACACAAATCAAATAGGAGTATAAAATATTCAGGCATGAAAGGTGTAAAATTTTCTGTAAACCATTTAGAAATGTTTATTTTGTTTGCTAATGTAGGGATCGATGGGCGTGGGCGTGGGCGTTAAAAATATGTGTTTTCAAGTGTAAGTGCGAATGCTATATTTAAAAATGTATAAAAATGAAAGAAGCCGCATCTGTTGGTATTTGGCAAGAAAGACACACATGTTCGGCAGCTGGCGTTTTCTGCAATAAACTCCCTTAAAGTCTATACATCATCACCGATAATTGGTATTTTTAAAATCTCGTAAAAGAATTAAATAACTGAGCTTAAAACTCTTAATGAACACCAGTAAATGAGTTTATGAATTTTATTTTTTTAATTAAAAAGCATCTGAGAATAGTCGTAAATTTAGAATCTATAGAATTAGTTTTTTTTTAAATAAATCTCAAGTTACCTTGGAAATTGATGTTTATTATGTTTGAGTGTGAAATAAGTACTTCCTTATTTTTTTTTTAATATAAATTACAAAAATAGTTTTCTTGGCCCGTTTGATAAATTACATTCCCTTTGATTTTCTCTTTCACATGATATTGAGGTATTTTTACAAACATATTAATATTTTCACAAAGTACAAAGAAACAGTAAAAAAACAAATATTTTGAGTATGAAAGGAGATAGGTAAATCGATTACTTGCATTACTCAATGCAGAATTGAATTCTTCGTCAGAATATGTAAAAATATACAGGATGTTCGATTTAAAAAAATCAAGATTTAATGGTTTAAAGTTGACTAAATATGGTATGAAATTTTGAACACTGCATTTTATTATACCAATAATAAATCACCATTGAATACCTTCGGGTGCCACAGTTTGATCTTGACCATAGGCCAAGAATCGATATACCTGCGAGTACTTTTGTTCGAAAATACGTATTTTTAAAGTGAATTGTGGACATTACTTACTAAATTTAAAAAAAAATGTCAAATATCTTGAAAACACTTAAATTTGGAAGTTGTTACTTATGTAGAATGCAAATTCGTAATAAAAAATATAGCATTCTATTTAAAATAAACAAGTTGGTATTGACGTTGGTGTAACTGAAAGTCAAATTCTAAAAATATGTTCATTGAAAAGCGCAGACTCGATTACATAAATGCTGCAAAAATCACAATACATTCGAAATCCGTATCCTTTTAATGTTTTGGTGGGATATCCTGTATAATAAATAAATAATAAGAGATACGAGGTTGGTTAAATTAGGGCAAAGTTGTGTATTATAACGTTAATTAATAATTAATTACCTTTTTTTTGTTTTAAAAAAATTACGAAAAAAATAAAAAAATTCAATTTTGCACTTAGACATTATTAGAGCACTTTTTAATGGAGGATCTTAATATGTTACTAGATTTGTTGTAGCTTTCAAGATGGCGGAGAAACAATAGACAACTTTTGTTTTTCTCATGGGCGCCATATTGGATTTTTACATTTTCTAATGCAAGATTTTTTTCTGTTTACGATGATATATCACACATTATGTTTTAATTGAAAAAAAATGAAAAAAGAAATTAAGCACCTGAATAACAAGATGGAACAGTTAGAAAAAGAAGGAAAGAAGAAAAATATAATAATAAAAGGACTGGATGCAGGTGCAGGAAATGACAAAATAATTAAAGAGACAATAGAAAATTTTATAGAACAAAAATTGGGGATTAATATTAAAATAAACAATGCAGAAAAGATCACAGAAAGAGTATACAGAGCAGAAATGCATAACATGTCAGACAAAATAGCAGTATTCAAGAACAAAAACAAATTAAAGGAATTGCAGGAAAGAATATACATTGACTCAGACCTAACAAAAAAAGAAGCAGAAATTCAAAGAGAAATAAGAAAAATCGCCAAGGAGGAAAGAGGTAAAGGAAATCGCACTAAAATAGGATACAAGAAGTTAACTATAGAGAACAAAGAAATGTGGTGGGATGAGGAAAAGAGAACATTAATCAACAAAAACGAAAGATCAAAAACTAAATAAACAAAAAGGAAAGGACAAAGGAATAAAGACTCAGGCAATGAAAAAGGAAGTGAGTATTGAAATAAGCCAAAACACAGAGAAAAACACCGGAAAAGGATATAAGGAAAAACACGAAAGACAGAAGAGAGAAAAAGAAGAAAGAAAATTAACAAAATCAAACAAGAAAAGCACACAAAAAGAAAACAAAGACGAGACATCAAATATGATGAGAAATACAAACACAGAAACATCAAAGATACAGAATACACAAAGTGAGAAAGCAAAAATATTAAAAATGGGAGTATGGAACACAAGAAGCATAGGAAATAAAGAACAAGAACTTATATATGAATTTGAAAAGGCCGACTTAGATATAATTGTAATTCCAGAAACGAAAAAGAAGGGAAATGGAACAGAAACACTAGACAATGAGCACGAATTATTCTGGAGCGGAGTTCAACAAAACGAAAGAGCGGCAATGGGAATAGGGTGTATACTGCACAAAAAACACAAAGATTATGTAAACAAGTGGGAACCTATATCAGAAAGAATTATATCAATAGAATTGAAAGAAGAAAATAAGATAAATATTACAATAATAGGTGTCTATGGGCCAAGTGAAAACGAATTGGTGATAAATAAAGACAAATTTTGGAATGATTTAACACTCACCGTGGAAAAAGCTAAAGGAAAGTTGTATGTATTAGGCGATTTTAATAGGATGGTAGGAGTAAGGGATAATATATATACAACAGTAGTAGGCAAATATGGAGATGCGAGAAAAACTATTAGAATTTTGTATAGAACATAACATGATTATTGCAAACACTTTTTATGAACATAAAAATATACACAAATACACAAGAGTAGAACCAAGCAGAAATGAAAAGTCGATAATAGACTTCGTGTTAGTAGAGAAAGAAAATAGGAAAACAGTACTAGACGTAAGAGTTAAGAGAGGAAGTGAAATAGGAAGCGATCACTACCTAGTAGAAGCTAAAATAAGAGAACTCTTTGAAAGAACCAGAAATGTCAAAAGTACGGAAAAACAAAAACACGAAAGCATTAGAACATATAAGCTAAAAAATAAAGAAACTGCTGAAAAATACAAAAAATATGTTAAATAAGGCGTGGCAAGAAACAAATACCAAAGGACACAAGAGAAAACTAGAAGAGATGTGGCGAAAGTTTAAAGAAACAATAACAAAAATCACAAAAAGTGTATGTGGAGCTTGCAAACAAATAGAAGGCAAAAGACAAACAGCATGGTGGGATGAAAACATAAGACAAGAAGTTAAACAAAAAAAAGAAACTATGGCAAAAATATCTGAATTTGGAGAAAAACTGGAAAAGGACAGTAAAAGCAATCAAAAAATATTCTACAAGGTACTCAAAAACCTAAAAAACAAGAAGAAGGAGACCAACACAAGAATAAAAGAGGAAAATGGGGAAATAATAAAAGATGAAAACAGGGTAATTGAAAGGTGGAAAGAATATTTTGAAAAACTACTAGAAACAGAAAATACAATAAATAACAACATTAATAGAGAAGACGAACAAGAAGAAATAGGCGAAGAAAATAAAGAAAGTAATGAAGGAATACAACTACAAGAATTGAAAGAGGCAATAAAAGCTCTAAAAAATGGCAAATCACCAGGTGAAGATGGAATAACAACAGAAATGATAAAGAATATAGATGATAAAGGTCTAGAAATTCTACATGAAATCATGAACAAAATGTGGACAGAAGAGAACATACCGGAAGGCTTAAAAATAGGGCTGATTGTACCAATTTATAAAAAAGGGGATAGGAGAGACTGTAATAACTACAGAGGGGTAACACTGCTAAGTACAATAATAAAAATCTATGAAAAAATTTTAGAAACAAAACTAAGGAACAAAATAGAGAAGGAATTAAACGAAGTGCAGAGTGGCTATAGGAAAGGAAGACGCACACATGATCATATATTCACAATAAAAGAAATCACGAACAAAAGATTAAAAATTGGAAAGAAAGTATACTGTGCATTTATGGACATGGAAAAAGCATTCGACAGAGTAAACAGACAAACAGTATGGAAGATCCTAGAAAGAAGAAAAATAAATAAAAAACTAATAAGAGTGATTAAGAGCATATACAAAGAAACAAAAAACCGAATAATAAAAAATAACAAAAAATCAGATACCTACACAACGACACAAGGACTGCGACAAGGAGGAGGGCTTAGCCCATTACTATTTATTATATTTATGGATGAAATAATAAGAGAAGCAGAAAGAAAAACGAAACCATTAATATTAGGACACACAAAGTTAAAAAGAGTGCAAATACAGGAATGTGCATTCGCAGATGATGTGGTACTGGTAGCAGGTAGTGAGAAAGACTTAAATGAAAATCTAAAAACATGGAATGAAATTATGAAAGAAAATGGTTTGAAAATGAACAAGGAAAAAACTAAAGTAATTGTCATATCAAACGAACCAGAACGAATAAATATAGAGATAGAAGGAGTGATGATAGAACAGGTAAAGGACTTTCAATATTTAGGAGTAAAGTTTGATGAAAGAGGAAGGCAGGAAATAGATCTAAATCATAGAATTGAAAAAGCGAACAATCTATACTATGCAATAAACAACTCGTTCGTAGGAAAAAGAGAAGTGACAAAAGAAACAAATATAAAGGTATATAAAACCATATTCAGGCCTATACTAACATACGGTTGTGAGACATGGATACTAAACCAAAAACAAAAAAGTAGAATACAAGCGATCGAGATGAAATACCTTAGAAGGGTAAAAGGGGTAACTAGAAGGGACAGAATTAGAAATGAAACCATAAGAACAGATTTGAACATCGACGCAATTGAAAAATATATAGAAGAAAGACAGCTAGGATGGTGGGGACATATGCAAAGAATGGATGACAACACACCAGTAAAGAAAATATGGGAAGTACGAGTAGCAGGAAAAAACAAAAGAGAAAGGCCAAAAGAAACGTGGAATAAAATAATACAAAACAACTTAACAAGAAAAGGTAAAACATGGATGGAGGCCAAAAAACTAGCAAGTAATAGAAAGGACTGGAAGCAGTTTATACAAGAAACATAGGAGAGGACAAAGACAATCCCTACACCTTAAGGGTTCAAAAGGGAATTCGATTATATATATATAATATATATGTTTTAATTTTACATTTGAGCCAAAATTTGAAATGTATTATTTTTGTAAAGAGTGCCATGCAAACATCACACTTTTCTACAACAATGAGTATTACAAAGCATATAAAAAAAACTGTGGCATTTTATTTTATTATTTAATTCATCTACAATCAAGCAAGGGAATATGCATTCATTTATCAACAATTCTGTTTGGGTAAGGTTGGGTTTACATAAAAAATACAATTTGTAAACGAATAACAATCTCAGGAATTTATTACAACATTTAAAACTACTAGAAAACATAATGCTACAACAAGTGTTCAAATTAGTCACATTTACATTCCACTTCCAAACTCAATCTGCGCTTTTTCTTAAATTATAAATTGCCCTACTAATATCTCTTCTTCTATATTATTTATAGAATCAACGATACTTCTACGCAGTTCATTAATATTGGCTGGAACGCTTTGATAAATCTTATTTTTCAAAGTTCCCCATAAAAAGTAATCCAATGGGGATAAATTTCTCGGATATTTCTGAAGATACACCTCCATTGAGACTTGCACATTTTTATGGGAATTGTAATAAATTTGTAACATATCGCGTTATTCTTCACTTGAAAATTTCATTTTTACGATAAAGTTACCAGTAAAGTAAATTGCAAGAATGAAGATAAATGGAACTCTTTACAAAAATAATAAATTTAAAATTTCGGCTCAAATGTAAAATTAAAATATAATGTGTCGTATATCATCATAAACAGAAAAAAAATTGCATTAGAAAATGTAGAAATCCAATATGGCGGCAATAAGAAAAACTAAAGTTGTCTATTGTTTTTCCGCCATCTTGAAAGCTACAAAAAATGAAAATTAAAGTTTTTAATTTTTCGCGATTTTTGAAAACAAAAAAAGGTAACTCCAATTTCTCAACAGATTATTAATCAACGTTATAATACACAACTTTGCCCTAATTTAACCAACCTCGTATCTCTTAAGATAACTGAAATCCCTATGGTGCCGCTCGAAAAACTGGCACCCTATATATTTGCGACAAAGAGAAAAAATTGCATTCAAAGTTAAAAATGCATATTATGTTTCAGATTTTCTTCACATTCATTCATATCAAAGATATCAAAATCATTATAAATTTTTTTTTTCTATAACTTGACTGTGGAAAATTGATCCATTATATCGTTGAAGCAAGGGGTTCAAAAGTATCGTATTCCATACTCAAAATCTTTTCATGGGATATTATAGGATGTGTCTCCGCCCCTACCGGGTAAATGGAGGCCACTAAGCAACTGCTTATTTTGCTTATACGTTAATCCAGCTCTGATTTGAGCATAACAAACGGTTGCCATAATTACCGAGTTATTTGGCCGTTGAAGTTACTGCATCCATAAAACCTATCGAACGTTCCGTACTGTCCATCTCCGGTGTCTATTAATGATGATGGCACAATTAAATTGCTCTTCAGTTTAAGACTTAAAAGGTAGTAAATTCCAAAAGGGTACTTTATTTTATTGCACGCAGTTTCTGGCGCGCGCGACTCTTTACTTTTTGTCCCTCCTCTGTTTTATTATTCGTAAATTTGACTCGCGCGTGCATCATCAAAGCGTATTAAAAGGAGAAAAAAGTTTTTATTATACACCGTTTACAAGAGTGTGATTAAGGAATTGAATTAGAAACAAATATATTTAAAAAAATATATGAGTGACATCTTCCTTTGAAAATGTTTATAACTAAGCGTCAGTCAGGAAACTGACAATATAAACATGAAACATAACATGAGTTTCATTACCAAATTACATTTCCGCGGAATGATATATAATGTAAGATTTTAGTGACTGTCGCTAGGCCGTGAAGTATCACTTTTACGGATTAGGCTATTAAAATGTAGGATGAATTTTGAAATTTTAAGCTAATTCTTGATTTTTTCTTATTAAGTTGTGAATGTTGTTTTGTTTCGTTTCCAAATCTGATACGCCAATTGTTTTAGCTGTACGCCAAAAATGGGTTTATTGTGGATATATTTTGAATTGTTGAAGATAATTCTAGCAGAGATGAATTTTTCTTAGAGGCGCGTGCAATTTCCTTTACCTCCGATTAAGTTTTGAGTTTTGCTGTTTTGTTTCCGGCGTGATATGTTAATTTTTGACATTTTTTTTTTATTGCTGAACACGCTATTTCCGAATCAGAAGACATTTTTCACAAAGCTATCAAACAGAATCCTTTACAAAAACCAATTATGCATGCTTTGTTTCATATTTTTAAATGAAATTTGAAATCAAATGGAATAATTCTTTTAAATTCGTGGTAATAGTTTTGTTCGTTAGAAAAAATATTGTACAATCCTCATGCGTGACCAATTTTCCTGCACTCGGTTTGTAAATAACTATTACGTTGCTTCTGTTTTCAATGTACATACATGGATGATAACATTGTTGGTAGAAGTATACGTCAGATTTGATTAATAAATAATTTATCTAAGATAATCACTATTCTAAAATATAAATTAATTGTTACGTGTTATCGAAAGAGTACACCTTTTCAAATTACGAATGTTGTTTTCGTGCAGGTCCATTTACTTGGTGTGTGGTGAAATAATTGTCGAGGAATAATAAACGATTTTTAAACATATCAGGCTTATGTGTTTGTTATAATAGTCTGATAAAATTGTTCACCATATAATAAATGTGACTTTTGATGTCAGATCAGTAAAATGTCCTTACGTTATATACACGCTCGGGCTCTTTGCTGTAGAAAAGGTTGCCTATCGACCGACACATCAACGACGAAACAATTTATGCTCGCGATAAACGTTGCCCGCAAATTCACACCACCAATTTCAAATAGCCACGATAAGGACGTCGATGGAAAATTGCCGATTTGCAATTTTGGTTTACTACGATGATGCTCGCGATAATTTTCTTATCGCGAAAAATACACGCGTGGCGAACGCATCAAACGGTTAGATTGCCATTTTTTGTGGGTCCCATTTTAACGATTAATTTGACATGTTAAAGATCTCGAAAACAGTATTCAACACACTAAATTATTTACCTCAGATGCCAAATACAAAAGCTATAATCTAACTTTATGATTACCATTCATGGATCATTGTAAATTCGGTTTATTGAAAAACTTATTAGTTGAGGAAAAAATAAAACTTGTAATAAACCTAGCATAACCTTAAACTTAAAGTTATATTTAAAATCCAATTTTTGAGATATAGCGTCAACTAACAGAGAGTTGGGGAGAGTTAAAAAGCCTCATCTACTAATAATTAGTATAATTAGTAGTAGAAAATTAAACCCATTCTTAGAGACATAACGTCGAAAATGAAAACAAGTAAGAAATATTTTGTATATACTTTTCTTACATGAATGTATAATGTGCGCTAAAATTACTGACACATTTACATCACAGTATATATTGGGTGTTTCAGACCATCAGCACACCCCAAATATCTCGTGAAATACAAATCAGATCGGCATAAAAAAAATAAATCCAAAACATTTACTCCACGTGGCGTGGAGAGGGGTAACTTTGAAATTTTAAATAGGAACCCCTATTTTTATTGCAGATTTGTATTCTACGCTAAAAAATATTAGGTTTTTATTCGAATTTTTTTTTTCGATAAGCGACATAAGGCGCTATATTCGGCAAAAACATTTATTGAATTAAATTTATTTCTCGCATCAAATGACCGATTGACATTTTTTTCGTAGTGATCTTTTAAATAAGGCGTTTATTGAAGTCATTCGTAATTTTATGTCATCAATAATTTTTTATGTGCGATATCTGGGGTGAAGGTAAGAATACTTTGTAAAAAGAAAAATTCCTAAAAACGAGTAAAAATTAATTTGATTATCAAATTCCATTCCATTTTTTTCTATTGTGATTATGTATGAATGTTTGAAACAACAAACAAGTTTTTGTTTAATTTAAAAAAAAACAAATTTTTTTTTTGCTAATCGAAATTTTTTTTTCGGATAAAAGCCTGATATTTTTTAACGTAGAACCCAAATCTGCAATAAAAAATAGGGGTTCCTATTTAAGATTTCAAAGTTAGCCCCCTTCCCAGGGGGGAGGAAGGCTGGTTCTCAATTCATACCGCATTATAGAGCTCAAAAAAATGTTTTTTTTTTTTTTAAATTGGTCTGTTAATAATTTTTTTACAAATTTTTACAGCGATTTTTTTTTAATATGAAAATATAAACAATTAGCCCATACATGGAAGAAAACGAGAAATTAAGGAATTCATGTAATTATGTTAAAAATTAAGTACCCACAGTAAACAACGAGAAAAGTGCATGCAAAATGTTTCAAGTAACTAAGTGAGCTGTGGACAATTGTTAGTCGCGAATTATGTTAAAGCCGTTTTAAGTTTTAAGAATATAGTAACAAATTTTGTAACATTTAGTTATTAAAATGGATAGCGGGGAATGTGTAGCTATGGTCCAAGCATATTTTGAATACGGAAAAATTGCTAACCTTCTTTGCGACTTTATGGAAATCGTTTTTCTGGCAGAGTGCTACTGCTACTAAGTGTCAATAAATTTGGAAAATTGTTTAGCAGTTTACGAAATTATGGATGTTTCAAAAACCTCCACACGTGAAATAAAAATCAAGATTTATAATTATAGTCCGTTCACGGAAAAATGCAGTCGGTGTAAATAACGCCAGCTGGGCGAGAGCCGCTTCATTAGACGTTTGGTCCATTCAGTGATGAGAGTTCTCGCTAGATCACGCTGAATTCAGTTTGTATTTTGGGCCCGTCGAGCGCGCCGTGCATTTTGTAAGTGGACCCGCGTGGCGACCCTGGGCAATTGCACCTCTCTCGAAATTGTATTTACACCGAATACATCTTCTCCGTGAAGAGAATATAAATTTGCTGCTTTATGCGGAAGAAAACCCTGATATCTCTACACGAGAAATTGCATCCCATACGCAAATATCAGCTTCAACAATTTGGTGCATTATGAAGAAGAACAAGCTGTTTTCTTATACACCATGGAAGGTGCATGCTTTCGGTGAAAACGACCCTCAACAAAGAGTTCAATTCTGTACGCTTTTTCTTAATATAATTATCATCATGTGTTGTGGTCTGATGAATGTATTTTTGGAAAAAATGGTGTATTCAACAAAAACAATAATTGCCAATGGAGCTGTGAAAATAAGCATGTTATCGTTGAAAATAATATTCAAATTAGATTGATTGTAAATGTGTGATATGGCATTTTAGACGGTCCATTTTGTATTAAAGGTAATCAATACCGAAAAATTTAATAGTTTCTTAAGCAATGAAATAGGCAATTATTTAGATGAATTGCCTCTTGCCGAGTTGAACAGGAATCTGGACATTGCTGCACTAATGAAAGCTGATTTTCTGAACAACTTTTTATCCGCTTCACGCATAGATAATAAAAAAAATGAATAAAATAAGAAAATATCCAAATCGGTTTATTTTATATAAAATCATATGTAGCCATAGAATTTTGAAATAATTACTTAACCAAATTTCATATACCAATAACAGGTTCATTCTTTCTATTAATCTTTTATAGTTTTCATTAATTAACGCGTCAATAGATATGAAATATTCGAATCAAGAAAAATTAGACATGATTTTAACTTATGGGGAGTGTGGTAAAAACACCAAAGCACCAAGACATTTGTATACTGAAAGTATATCTTCTTGAGGGTAGGTCAGTTAAAAAAAATAGCCACAAATGAAGATAAAAAAGTGGATATTTTAGCTTGAGTTGTAGTAAATCCTCATATTTACAATACAGAAATATGAGATAAGTGCAAATATTTCGTACGCATCAGAGGATATAAACGGTATCAAGCTAGGACCGTATAAAATCCACTTGCACCAAGGTTCACATGCAAGAGACTTCAAACCTCGCCTGACCATTGCTGCATGGTTAGCAACTATGCAGTAAATTGGAATGTTGCCTTATATCTTGTGGTCGGATGATTCCGAAGTAAATAGACATAATTGGGATCATTGGTCCGAAAATAATCTACATTGGATCAGGGAAACCAATGTCCAAACAATTTGGGGTAACAATGTGTGGTGTGGAATGGTAAATGGATATGTTACATTGCTTGTATTTTATAGCGGAACTTAAACGGGGGGGCAAATACTTAAACTTTTTAAGGAATGAATTGGATGATAATCTAGAAGATAGTACCCTGAATGTTATACGTCACCTGATCTTTCAACACGATGGAGCTCAACATAGAATGTCGAACTTTAACAACTTACTTGAACGAAGTGTTTCCTGGTAGATCGGAAATCAAAATTAAGACCAAGGGGCCTTCAAGATCTCAAGATCTAACTCCTTCAGATTTTTTCTCTGGCCTTATTTAAAAGATTGTGTATATTCGCACTTCTTAACCTCAACTGGTAAAAACTCGGCAAGGAGGCAGTTGAGGTTAAGAAGTGCTTATCTATCTACACAATACGGTACAAGATTGAGATAGTCGCTCACTATGCCTGAAGGCGGCAGTTTAAATGTTACAACATTGTTTAATTAAATATTTCAATGGAAAGTGGCCCCACAATGCCCCCTATGTTGCACAGATTAATTTTAAATTTTAAACGTGAGATTATTTACTTAACGGGGTAGTACACTCCGGCGGCATGAAAAATAGGTCATTTTCGCGAATTAAGGGTAAATAACAATCAATTGAAAAAATGAAATGCATGGTTTTATTCTTTAAAACCTTTGTAGCTGCTGCACCAGGTTCTTCAGGAGACCTCCCGTCTGAATTGTAGCGGGGCGGGTAATATTGCGGTCACACCATTGGAGCTAGAACAACGAAATTTTTTGTGGTTGTTCTCTGATAGATTACCCACCCGAGGACGTAGTCTTTTTTGATTTTGATGAAAAATAAAAATTTGGTGACGTTTTGAAAAAAATCCGGGGTTTGACCCTAAAAATGGAGATAAAAAGCTTGCACCAAAAATCCATTTTTGATTCTTTTGAAAAAGGGCTACGTACTTGGCTAGAAAAAAGGTTCTAAATTCGAAAATCCAAGCGCCATTTAAACCGGATGAGCCGTTTTTGAGATACAGCTCCCGCCAATTTTGAAAACATAATCGCGTTTAAAGTTTTGAGACCTAGTTTTTAACGATTTTGTCAAGTAACCTTCAGTCAGCTATCCCGGGCCCATATAGCATCCCTTCCACGTTCATCTCCAGATTCTGGGCTTCTTTCCTGGCTGCCATGCTGCTTCTCCGGGTTTCTTTTGCACCTTCCGTCAGCCGCACCTCAGCGCGCTGGACGCACTCGCTGTCGGCGAGTTTGCAGAAGTCGTGGCAAATTGTTCCAATTTCCAGATGAAATTATCTGCACCATCCCATTCAGCCCGTCATTAAAATTACAGGCGGCCATATTTGCAGCAATCTCGACTATTTGCTTGCCACTATGAACCGTTTTTAGCGAAAGTGCCCAAACGCAGGCGTTGTAACTTTCATTCGCGTTTTGCGTATAATCTCCCAGGCAACGTTCCAGTAAGTCATCGCGACTCAACTCTTTATACAGAGGATGTATAGCGGTGAAAACATTGTCCTTCAGGGCTGGTTTGTGCCGGTATTCGCTGAGCTTGCCGTTGGATTTCGCCTTCTGCTCTGTACACCAGAAATCTGCTCCCTCTGGACAATCGTCCTGCTGCGGTTTCTCATCTGTAGATATCTTGTGGTTCAATGTCGCCATTATTTCCCTCTTCATATCTGCTGTCGATCCCGAATTCCTCCGAATTGCCAGCCCATAATAGATGGTCAGTTCATCAATCAATTTTCCAAATTGCCAAGTTGCCTTTACCGCCGAGTCCTTTTGCTTTCTTCACTAGTTGCCGAAGTCGACTGCCCATGCGCTTCTGCACGTGATCCACGCACTCCTTCTTACGCACGATCACGTCCTCGTATGGCTCCGAATCGAGTGTCCCCTTGAACGTTTTGCTATCACCGTCGCCGATATATTGACTATACTTTACGCCGTGTAAATCAACCTACCGCTGGAACATTTCGACGATAGCATCCACTTCCATCTTACCGGACGAGCCCTGGAGGTTTCGTTGACAATTGCTCTCGTGACTTTCTTACCATTCGTCGAATTCCGCGGTCCCTTCCTTATCTTTCCATTGTTCGCAGGCTTTGCACACTTTTGATTTTACTTCCAGGTCTAAAACTTGTCCGGTACGCCAGCCAATAAGGGTAGAAACACCCAACAGAGACGAAAATCCCCTCCTTTTCCAAGACCCGTCGTCGGACACCGTTAACCCGCTGGAATCGTTATCTTCCCCAGACAATACCTTCGCTCTCTCTCAGCTGCTTTCTTTGTAGACACCTCTCGTGCGGCTGCTGAGGTTGTCTACAAACAACTTTGTAATACGCTGTCTTTACAATAGGGACGGGCAGGCACATAAAAGCGCAAAACTTCCGCAGTCCGTTGTATCCGATTCCCAGGACCCTCAAGCAAAATATTATGCGACAGGTCGTCCTAGACTGTTCGAAATGAGAACGAAAACCATCACAATCGAGCCTATACGATGCTAGACCCATCTGGTATACGACGCGGTAGTAATCGGAACTAAAAGACCCGCCGTTTCGTCGATAACGGGCGGGTTCTTCGAGCGCTCACCTGAGCGCGCTTGGAGCGTCTCGACACGAGTCCACTATTCACTTCGGAACGATGTTACTTGCGGACTTGCGGACTTGCGGTCAAGTTTACCCTTAAGTAGACATTCCAGAGTATTTTTTAAGCCAAAAAAAATCGATTTTTTGAAATTTTCAGAGTGTACTACCCCCTTAAGATCATAATATATGAATATTCAACCTAATTTAATTTATTCGCAAGTAGCCTTTATACGACCTATGCAAATGGCCAAACATTAGGTAAATATATTCATTTATCGTAAAAAATAACTCTAATTTACGAATGCAGATTCAAATTAACAACCCTGTATATAGTGGAAATTTGAAATTCCCATAGTTTATGTTATTTGCGAACCAATGCTGTCAAAAAATATGAACTTTGGTAGAAAATCATTAAAAACTCGCACAAAATAATGATCATTTACATATAGCAGTTTCATATGAAAGTCTAAGGATATTTTTTTGTGATTTCAGCAAGTACATACATTCAAATTATGCATAATTATAGCACACTTAGGTGTAAGTCTGTGTTCCTTAAATATCTCACTTATCACATGGTGAAATATTATGATCATAATAAGTGTTTTCCATTCGATTTATTCGATGTACCATCATTATAAATCTGTGATAAAAATTTTCCCGAAGAAGGTTACACTTCCACTTTAGAGAGCAGTTTTGTTATTCCAAATAAATGACTTGGCCGTCATATTACTTTCTCCGATTTTATGATATAATAGTTATTTATATTTACACTTTCTTGGTGTATTTTCAATTTAAGTGATATTTTAAATGTAACACCGATCATTATGCCGAATCGGATGATACACGCTTGAAACGTCAAAATTATGAAAGATGAAAATGACAAACTACACTTTAAATTCTTTACTGCCAGTTAACTAAAAAACTAAGACATATCGAAAAAACTATTTTTTTTTCTTTTCTTTTAAAATTTATGATTTTATGAAAAACATTTTTAAACGAAAGATGTTCATATCTTTGTTGTCTTCATTTTCTCTTTGTAATATTTTGCATATTTGAAATATCGAGAAAAAAAAACGAAAAACTGTTAAGGGGCGATCCGTTGGTGCAGTGGATAAGACCGCGAGCATCTACCTGCTGCATCACGAGTCGAGTGGGGTCGATTTCCCGTCCGGGGCGGAACATTTTTCTGACCGAGAAATATCCGTTCGGGTACATGGACGTTCCATCTGTCTTACCTTATTCATTTGTTATTTAATATATGCAAAGAATTTAGTGGCCGAAAGGCTAATCGCCTACGCCAAAAAAACAATAAAAAAGATTAACACCCACGTCCGGTGTACGAAATTTTATCGAAAGTTTTTGAGTTCTTCGAATTGTCAAATAAGACATACGATCAGTTTTATATTAATTTCTGTATTACCTTTTGAGATATAGCGCGCTCAGATGGATATGCACACATCTTTTTTTCCAGAAATTGTTGAAATCCAGAGATCTTAAAACGGGTATTGCCGAAAATAAAAATTTGAATTTTTTCACCATTAAATTAGCATATTCGCATTTATTTCTATCACCATGTTTAGTAAACCTTTCTAAAATAACTGTACTTGGTGACGCATAAAATGACAACACATAAGTTAGATACATTTCATGCTAAGCTTTAAAAATGTTTATTGTAAAATAACTGATTTTGAATCAATCATATGGGCGTATTACAAATTTCGCGCAATCCTTTGTGACTCGCAGAAAAAAAATAGTCTATAGTAGTAGTTGTGTTTGTTAGGAAATTTGCCTAACTAGCCACAGATCGCGAGATTCTTCAGCCGTGTAGGTTTTTTCACTTGAGTGTGTTTGTGTGTAACTGAACTTGTTTCTTCAGAAGGTCGCCCCATCATCTCAAGAATGGAGATAAAAGAAAATGCAAAAATTATAGAGGAAAGCCGTTACTAAGCATACCTGGAAAAATATTAACTATAGTCTATTTTTTCCGCTTATGCCAGCTTGACTCACACTAACACAATTTTGCTAAAGTGCAAACAAACAAAACTAACAAAATAACTTCGCAGATTAACGCGAATTAAATATATAATAAAGAAATCTTTAAAGGGAGAGAGAAAGCTTTAAGCGGGAGGAATAATGGAAGAAAAGAAAACATCATTTATGGCGTGTTTAAGTGGTTTGTTCAGGGGTTTTATCAGCATATTTGAAGTTACCTACCTACCATCAACAATCGGTTAATGAACAAGTGTTATGAACTTAATACTATACAAAAAAAAACCAACAGATGTCGCTTTTGATCTTCCATTATTCGCAAATTGTGGCTTGAAACCTTAGAACATATACTCATGGAACAGGAATACCGTATAACTTACGTGTACCGAAACTGTGTCCAATATCTGTGCGACAAGGATAGATATATTTCTTTTGTTCGCTATGCGCATGTCCCCAATCGCGCGCGCACACACACACGCACATAAATGCACACGCAACACACACACGCGCTCACTTTCATAATAACCTATGAGTGCGTCGGCCGCGCACGAACATAAATTTGCTGTAACTATTATCGTTTCATAATTATAAACCAAAAATAAAAAAAAAATAATAAATTTTTTTCTCGAATAACAATGATTTTATGAAAATAGTTTTCAAACAAAATAATCTCATTTCTTTATTGTCTTCAATATTTGTAAAAATGTTTTTGTGATATTTTTTTATATTTAAGAAAATATTGGCAAAAAACAAAAAAATAGTTAAGGTAAACACCCACTTCCGGTGTACGAAATTTTACCAAAAGCTTTCCAGTTCTTCAGATTATCAAATAAGACGTATGTTCAAAGTTTCATATCAATTGCTCTATTAGTTTTTGAGATAAAGCGGGCACACACACACACACAGACACAATTTTTTTTCCACAAATTGTTGAAATGGCATCTAGGGACCCTAAAACGGATATTTCCGTAAAAAAAATGTTTGAAAAAAAAATCACGATCACAATACTTTCTCGTACTTCGTAACGAAGAAAGTAAAAAAAATAGAATGAGACATCTGCATCTCACTGCTTGGACACAGTTCTATGCTTTGTATTCCTGTTCCATGAGTGCTCTTGTGCACAGTCTTGAATGTATCTACCAAAAAATTGTAAAAACTTTCAAATGTGAACAAGTCTAATTCGAAGTTGGTCTATATACTCTGTTTTACGTGCTAACCATGCGCAAAAATACGACAGATAAGTTTTTTATGACTTTATGTTCTATTTTGAGACATTGGCGTAATATGATATAATTTCTAAAAAAAGTTGTACATTGCATAAATTAGTGGAAAAACCAGCTAACTTATTTGGAGGATATCGATGAAAATGAAATAGAAAATGACTGAGAATTATTTACTCTCCTGAATGATGACGATGCCGATTATGAAAATAAAGCTATGCCAACGTTGGAATCATCGCCATTACGAACTACTGATTCAAGAATCTGCCAAGTACTTTCTCAGAACCAGGTAAGCGAAGTAAAAAAAAACAACAATTGTGTAATGCCATAAAATGGGAAAATACGTCTCCAACATACAAGTAGATAAATTCATCCAAAGATAAGTTTGAAAACGTTCGCGCTATGCTAAAAAAGTCGGCTGTGGTAACATTTGAATATGTTTTCAGATTTACTTCAGCTTATCCTAGAATAGAGTAAAATATATGCACGACACGCAAATACAACAAACTTGAATTTTGATTTAAAAGATCTCAATAAATTTTTTCGCCTGCCTCTACCGAAACCATATATTTCGGCCATAAAAATCGGGCCGAAACTACGATTTAGCGTATCTAGGGCCGAAAAAATAATATGCATAATCTAGACAAAAATCTGACAGTGACAGTTCAATGGTGCGCAATATAAAATTTCCTAAAACACTGTTTTTACTTAAGGCAGGTGAAAAAATATCGAGTGCAACTCATGCCGAAATGCTTTAGCAACCCTTCACTTTTAGCAACCCTCGATCGCTTTACTCGCTCGTGTTGCTAAAAGCGGCGGGTTGCTAAAGCCTATTTTCGGCCCTTGATACAATATATTCTATATTGGCATTTTGCTGATAAGCAGCTACCATAGGTTACCCCAAGAAAATATTTATTGAGAACAGGCATCTGATGTTGGTGTACCAATTGTTTATCGTAATGCCAATAGGTAGATTTAGAGAGATACAGCGACATATTCATTCGAATGACAACACATTGGGCAATAATGATACATATTACAAACTCAGAGCATACTTAGATATTTTGAAGGGAAACTTTACGAGATTTGACATATTTTCGAGAAAACTTTCCATAGATGAAATGATGTTTCGATATTACGGAAGGCACCCAACAAAAATGTATATGCTTGAAAAACCAATAAAATACAAAGATAAGATACAAAATTTGGTGCATGTGCATGTGTAATCTCTCCTGACACTATGGAAAATCATGAAGTCTTCTTAGATAATGTTTTTACGGGACATAGAATTGTTACATGCCTGAGAGACCTGAAGTTGAAAGCATCTGGAAAGCAAATGGAGAAAAAAACGGAAAGAGGCTAGAAATGGTTTGATAAAGATGGTAAAGTTATCAGGGTACGTTGGAATAACAACAAGGCAGTTACTACGGCTTCAAATTACAGTGACCTCTTACCACTAGGAAATGCAAATATATTCTCAAGCAAAGATAAAAGAAAGTGACAATAACATTTTATGGGTATTTTAAATCTGTCATGAACATTGCGAAAATGTCAGTGGTGACATTTAGAAAAAATATTAGAGAACATTCCTAGGGATAGACCTAGAACAATATGGGAGGAGGAATTGAGTAGGCAAAACAGAAACAAGGTAAGAAATGAAAAACAGAAAGCTGTTGATAGTGAAATGCAGTTAGAAGAACAATAACTTAACCCAAATCGCCTTACACCTCAAGGTAAAAAAGCATAAGATTATGAAAAATAACATTTTATGCTGTGATACTCGGACACAACAAGGTTTACGTACCTTTATATAATAATAATAATTATTATTATTATAGTCATGTTTAATTTATCTACAACTAGTTTAAGATATTCATTTATAATTTTCACACATTTAAATGATGTGTCAGAAGAAAAAAATAGCATTACCTTGTATTACGGTTTTAAAAAGCGGACAGTATATGTATCTTTCTTAATTTGTACAGAAAAGTAAGCAGAATTAAACATTGAACTTTTTTTTATTCAAATTAATATTTGTGGTTAAAACACAGTGAACTTTTCAATTCATTTTAATTATGGATTAAATAGTAACGCTTGCAACCATCCAGTTGCAAAAAAAAACAAAGCATCAACGAATGTACGAGTATTACAATTCTACGTATGCCAGTTGCGATTATATGTACTGATAGCTGTTATCACTATTACAAAAGGGATCTATCTTTTTTTAATTCATTTCCATGAACAATACATTATCGCGATAAACTTGTCATACACACATACATACATCATCAATCAGTTCGAAAAATGCAGTAGCATTATCGACAACGATTGCGACCGATATTAATATAAAAACAGTTTTGTACTTGTATCACATTTACTCCTTTACGTTAGTTTCAATTGGTGTTTATTGTGGGTCATTACCATATTTTGTAAAATAGCGCAAACGAGCGAAGTATGTAAATTACTTCGAGGAAGTTTTCTTTATTTGCTGCGAAATTTACATATCGAGATTGTAAACGGCATCTAGAGATCTTCGGAAACAATAAATTACGTCGAGGCCGATACCGTAGAATGATATTTTTTTTTATCTGAATTCGTTTCTTTAATTGTATTACATAACTGTGTTTAGTTTTGGAAAGGAATAAAGTAATAATCGGCGAGAGCACAATGGAAGTTGGTGAAAGTATTTTTTTGGGGCTTCGGTTAACTTGCTTCTTGATTGTAAACATTTGAATTAAGTAAAGTTTTCGGTTTTTGCTCGTTAAATGTTATACTGAAAGTAAATCATTGTTTCGACGCTTACTTTAATTCCTCCTTATTCTGATTATAATTTTAATAACGTACAGCGTTTATGTTGTAATTAGACCGTCACTTTGACAGAAGCATGTAATTTCGATTCTTCTACCGTTTGATTTTCATACCGTAATGACGATAAGATGCGGCATCTGCTTGTTGCCGGGTTTGTGACTGCTGCAGGTTTTCGTTGGCAACTCGTTGTCATTAAGATACAGCGTTTGCTTATTGTAGCCTATCAACTGTCTCTTGACTCTGTGGTGCTTTGCAACGTCTTTGTCTTTCAACTTACGGCGACGCTCGATTGGAAGGATTTTCATCCATTTTAAATTTCAGTAGTTGCTATTATTTTAAACTGCTGGAATGATAGTATATTACATAACTTGAGTTGTAAGTAGCAAATTACGCGTAAGCTCGTAGCGACTAGTAACGCAATTTCACGCGCGTGTTATTGTGTTACAACTCGCGTTATGTACTATACTTTACCTTCGACCTTACATTTATTCGCTTAAACTAAAGACATATTAAAACTGAATATTGTCAGAGTGACGTTTAAATTTGTATAAAATTACGCGGTCATGGAAATGTAGGACGACTACTAATTAAACAAACGAATTACCGTTCAAACAATTTTCCGTCGAATAATATATTGTCCAACACATGATTGAATAAATTTACGGATACCCATCGTTGTACCGTCCTGAAGTGTTAATCTGCTAAGATACCATTGCGAAAAAAGTACCGATAAGCCATGACAAGGAGTTTATAGTGTCGGTTATAGTTTTAAACAATATGTTGTAATCTGACATTTAAACGTCACTGTCACTTTTGATATTTAAAGACGAACAGGCGAATGAAGGGGGGCTCCCGCCTAACCGCCATTTGGACAAAAATTAAGATTCTAACATCAATCTTTTCCCAGAAAGCTATAAGTTTTTATACCTCTCCTATCAAATTTGGTAAATATGAGATAGGCGGTATTGCCGCTTCACCGACGATATGCTCTATATATTCGTAATGGGTCGCTTACGATTGGCGAAAACAGTTCGGTAATTTATCAATTACAAAGTGGAAGTAGGTAAATTGTATTTATTTAACCTATAATATTAAGATGCCAATAACTCCTTAGCAGCGAGTATCGTTAAGGTACCTTTAACAACACTAGTGTTATTATATGTATCTTAACGCAACTCGTTGCTATGGAGATATTGGGAAACAAACAGGATTTCGCTTTTTGGCGGTTTTCATTAACCTTCCAGGCGGGGCGCCCTAAATCTTGACACGGGTGATAGCGGGCGCTGAGTCTCAGAGACTTAATCAAAAAAATATCCTACATAAAATTTGTCTAAATTTTTTTTTTCAAATAACTAAAAAATCAGACAACTCTTCGCTTTCCAAACGTGAACTAAAGAAGAAATTATTAAGGTACTCGGCTATAATATATTATACAGTGTGTATCAACCAAATGGAATAAATTCGATAAAAAGTAAATGGGGGCGTGTTCGAAGAAACGCTCGGACACGTCGATTGGTATCTTTAGTTGCGCATTTTTTCAACAAAAAATTTTTATACAGGGTTTGTCTTGTAACAGAAGCCAATACTAACTTTCTTATTTTAAATATAACACCCTGTATATTATTCAATTTTTGGATTCTGCAGAAAATTCTAGACATATTTCATGTACCATGTCCTATAACTATCTTCAACTGTTTCGGAAATATTAAGTGTTTTCAGATTTAATGCAAAAATTAACATTAAAGAAAGAATATTATTTGATTACAGAAATTCCTTCCAACACACTCAAAAACTAATAAGTAATGCTGTTTATTTCTGATAATGTAAACAAAAAAAACATTAATGTCAATGTAGGAGATTTTCAAAATGCTTGCCGTGAACGTCTTGGCAACATCATAATCTTAAATAGAAATGTCTGCGTTACTTAAAATCTCAGGCATGACTAATCTAATCGCAAGCGTTATTCGTTCTCTTAAGTCAGCTAAGTCGAGTATATGTTTTGTATACAATACTTTTGACATGTCCCCATAAGAAGATGTCTAATGACGTCAGATCAGGGAATCTTGCTGGCCATTCCATCGATCATCGCCTCCCTATCCACCGATTTGGAAATATTGGGTTGAGGTACTGCCGGACGTTGATTTGGTAATGGGGCGATGCTCCATCTTGCTGAAACTATTATCACATTCACTGGAACTTGTGGGTTTGCTGGTTCAGGATATAATTTTGTCAAAGTGGGCAACACATTATTTTGGAGAAATATGCTAAATAATGATCGTTATTCAAATTGGCATCAAGGAAAAAGGGACCTATAATTTGTTCTCCAACAATTCCTGCCCAAACATTAACCTTTACAGTGTATTGCATATGTTCTTCTCTCGTCCAGTTAAAAAAAAAACTGAAGACACTTAATATTTCCAAAACTTGTAGGAATAGGACATAGTACATTAAATATGTCTAGAATTTTCTGTGAAATCCAAAAATTGAATAATATACAGGGTGTTGCATTTAAAATAAGAAAGTTGGTATTGGCCTCTGTTACATGACACACCCTGTATAAAAAGTTTTTGTTGAAAAAAATGCACAACTAAAAATACTAATCGACGTATCCGAGCGTTTTTGCGAACACGCTCCCATTTGTTTATTATCGAATTTATTCCATTTGGCTGAAACACACTGTATATAGACTCGAAAACTCGAAAAAACAGTTTAACAGTTCAATTATTATGAACTCTGCTGCACGAGATTTCACACATTTTAATAGGCCTAAGTACATTTCTCTCAATTGGTACTATTGTAGAAGTGTAAAAATAAGGTGTGGATCGGTATTTCTTGGACCATTAAGTCACAACTTGCTTGAATCCGGTGGTTCAAATTGTAAAAGAGTTAAACGATATCAAAAATGTGTGTTATCCTGAGGGTATTAGAATATCCCTTTTATTTCATTTCAAGTCGGAAAAAGTTACATGTAAGCCGTATTTTTTGACCGATTGATAATGATTTTTTTTTATCGATTTAAATTTGACGCTCTAGATCAGGTCCTGCTTGATATACATTTTTTTTCAAGTGTAATGAATTACATGAATACATGTAGAAGTGAGTCATTATTGTACCAGCAATGAAGAGAAACTGCCGACGAATTAGGTCAAAATTTTGACCATCAGCGCTATTTCTGATACATTAATGATAATTAATTTGTTTGATTGCAATACATTTAATATAATGAACGCAACAGGATATTTCAATTTAAAAAAAAACACTTTTTGGTTACACGTTTATTTAAGACTGGACAATTCTTATTTATTATTTATTAATTATTAAATATATTCTACGCTCCCTAGGCACACCTTCCATTGTTCCAGTGATAATTAGATCTGCAGTGACATTTTCCATTATAATAGAAAGCATTAGGGTCATCACAGCCACCTAAAAAAATAAACAAAACAATTTTATTATTTCAATCCAAAACGCAAGTAGCTCTGTTAACATCACACAATCAAATACAGAGAACTAGAAAAGTTAAACCGAAAGTGGAATTTTTATTGAAAGTTCACAGATCGACACACTTTATTCCCTAAAAACAAATTTCATAATGATATATACAGGGTGCCCGGATTTCATAGGGACAGCATGGGTAACTTCTGCATTTGAAGAGATAGAGAAATGGTCAAATTAGCAAAAAGGTGCAGGTTCGAGAGCTCATTAAAAATCCACCTTCAAATCCTACTTGTCATGACCCAATTCTTCAAAATAAAAATAAAAACAAAATCTCCTAATTTCTTTCATTTGCCGTAACTTTCCTTCTACCCAAGATATCGAGATGCGGTTTAAACCAATTTGCACGGTAATTTGAACACTTTCATTGGCACTTCGTAAAACCAATTTTATTTATGCAAATGTTTAGTAATCTAACCTAACTTCCAAATTTTAAATTGGTACCGCGCAATATTTTTGGCCCTTTTAAGAGGGTATTTTTTTTAAATATAATGATGTATCACATGTAATGGAAACTTCTTCAAAATCAAGTATTTTTAATGAGCTCGCGAACCTGCACTTTTTTGCTAATTTGACCATCTCTCTACCTCTTCAAATGCAGAAGTTGCCCATGTTGTCCCTACGAAATCCGGGCACCCTGTTTATATATTAGAGTGGTTATAGCATATATGGGGGAGTTTCGAAGTATGTGAAAATTAACTGGACAACCCGGAAACTTGTTCGTATAGATAAAAAAATAATAACTGTAAATTTGGAGCTATATCGACCATGGCCTAACCGAGCCCTGGGCATCTAAAATTTGAAAAAAATCATTTTTTTCCCTTTTTACAGTTTTGGCCCCCCTAATATTAAACTGTCCACCCTAATGGTCAAATGATACACTGTGTCGACGGAGGATGTTAATACGATTCAAAACGAATTTATTTGTTAAAATCTGACTAAAATTGACAGAGTTGTGAATGTTTCAGTTATATCATACTTGTATATTTCCATGTTTTGTGACCTAATCCTTCATCGACGGTAATTAGAAGATACGCGGCATTTCTGTCACTTATTTTACACTTGTCTAAAGCACATGAGATCCCTTAACTGATAAAAAATTAAAAATTGTAGTAATTTTAATGGTTTCAAATAAATACAAAAATAATTGCCAACGATTTGAAACTATCTAAAATAACTCAAAATACATTCGAAATTATGATTTCGGAATAATCTGGATACACACCAAAACCAAATTTTGTGTACTTTTATTTGAACAGCGCACGAAATTATGGAAAATTGTAATTATTTTAATGCTCTCAAATATAAAATCAATTGTTGTCGACTTAAAATTTTCTAAAATTACTTAGAAATCATTCGAAATTATTATTATTATGTGAAAAATCAGCAGATTTTATGTAATCAATTACCACGAAAAATCGTGAAAAAATGTTATAATTTTGGTGGCTTTAAATAAATATAAATTGCCATCAATTTGAAACTTTCCAAGATTACTCAAAAATCATTCGAAATTACGATTTTGGGAAAATCTAGATACACACCTGAACCAAATTTTGTGATGAAATGTGTGTGAAAATTGTAATAATTTTAATGCTTTCAAAAAAAATTCAAAAACAATCGTTATGGATTCAAAATTTTCTAAAATTACTTAAAAAATCATTAGAAATTATTATTACGTAAACAAATACTTACACACAATCACCAGATTTTGTGATAATTTCTTGTAATCAGTGCGAATAACCGGAAAAAGATTATTATAATTTTGGTGGCTTGAAATAAATATAAAAACAACTGCCAACGATTTAAAACCTTCTAAAATAACTCAAAATTTATTCGAAATTATGATTTTGGGAAAATCTGGATAAATATCAAAACGAATTTTTTACTTGAACAGCACGCGAACTTATGAAAACTTTTAATCATTTTAATGCTCTCAAGAATATACAAAAACAATTGTGAAACAAAAACTTAAAATTTTCCGAAATTACTCAAAAATCATTTGAGATTATTATTATGCGGAAAACTGCTTATACACCATCACCAGATTTTGTCATAATTTCATGTAATCACTGCGAAAAATCGCAAAAAATTGTTATAATTTTGGTGGCTTGAAATAAATATAAAAATCGATTTGAAACTTTCCTAAAACACTCAAAATTCATTCGACATGAAGATTTTGGAAAAAGCTGGACACACACCTTGATCAAATTGTATGATACAATTTTTTGAACAGAGCGCGAAATTATGAAAAATTATATTAATTCTATTAATATAAAAATATATAAGAACAATATTGTTTTTCTTTTATTTGAATTTTCAATTTTTTGGTCACCATTTTTTTATTTCCCGACCAGGATTTTTGATTTTTTTGGCTATATTTAAGATCTTTGGCCTGTTTTTTTCGATTTTTTACTAATTTTTTTGTCTTTTGTGATCATTCAGTCGAAAAATATTCTTTATTTTGGCCTAAATTTTCAATTTTCTGGTCCGTATTTTTTATTTTTAGGCTCGAATTTCTTATTTTTGGCCCTACAGTTTGAATTTGTAACCTGAATAATTGATTATTGTGTCTACATTTTTTTATTTTTAAACCAGAGTTTTCGAGGTTTGGTCAAAATATTTGATTTTTTGGTCCCGATTGTGGATTTTTTTTAGTATATATTTCTGATTTTTGACCTGTATTTTCTAAATTCAAGATCTTCTGTCCTACATTTCCTTTATTTTGGCAGAAAACTTCGATTTGTTTGGTCTGCATATTTTATTTTTAGGCCCGAGTCAAAATGTTTGATTTTTGGCCACGATTGTTGATTTTTCATTTTTTGGCCTCTATTTTAAATTGTTTACTTTGACTTTGCGGAATATTTTTTTTCTTATTTTGGCCGAAATTTTGTTCAAGTTTTTTAACCTGCGTTTTTGATTTTTAGTCCCGAATTTTCGACTTTGGTCTAAATTTATGATTTTCTTCATATTTTTTAAATTTTTTAACTGAAATGATTGATTGTGTTGGGTGATTTTATTTTGTATTTTCTGGCTATTATTTCCGAGTTTCTACCCAGTAATTTACTTTGAGCTTAAGAATTATTTTGGGGGTGAAAATGGCAAATTATTTTCCTTTACTTGAATTCTCAAGTTTTCGGTCTGCATTTTTACTTTTAGTTCTGGGTTTTTGATTTTCCGGCCGATATTTTAGATCTTTGACTTGTAGTTTTTGTAAAACATTAATAACTTCGTCAATTTTAGTCCAATTTCAACAAATAAGCACGTTTTGGATTCATATTAACGTCCTCTCGACATAATATATAATTTGGCCCGTTGATTTTCATATACTTCTAAAATAAGAACCACTCTAATATATACATATATAGGTAAAAATGCAAATGATATTTGGGGTCTACCAGAATTCAGTTACACCCGGTATATAATTCAACTTACCATCCGCAACAGCACACGCCACAAATGCCACTAAATAAATGATGGCGAAAATTTGGAGGTATGCAATAATCTTCGACATTTTCTTGTGGGACTTTTGTATAGATTGAAAGAATAGTGCTAGAAAGAAAAATACATGAATTAGCTTCAACGATAAATTATTGTAATTTATCAGAGAATCGTAGAAATAAAAAAAATATTGCAATGATTAATGCAATGTTAAACACACACATACACCTATAGTTTGATCAATGGATCTTTGCGTGTGCGTCATTACCAACGACTAAGTTTTCTTGTCTTAGACAACATATGTACACACATGATAGCGTCTAATTTAACTTATCGTAGAGAGGGTGAACGCATGAAAATGTTGTCGGAACTAAAAAGATCCATTGATCAAAGTATTTACTTAAATCAATGGATCTATGCGTGCACATCATAGATAGCTGAATATTTTTATGCGTTTACTCTCTCTACGGTAAGTTGAATCAGACGCAATCATGAGTGTACGTATGTCGTCCGAGGCGAGAAAACTCGGTCGCCTACGAAAAGTTCCATTGATCAAACCATAGCAGGGTTATGGGCTACATTTATTCGCCACATGTTCATGATCAGACTTTAAATATAAATGAACGTGGTACTTACCTCGTTCACGATCTTCACTTCTTACTAAATCAAGTGGACGTTTCGGTTTGTCCGTTGCAGGCAATCGTGCTAATATATATATACCCGACCAATCAGTTTGGGATTTCCGACTGGAACCTTACCTTTGACCCTGTTTACCTCTGGGACGTTTCGCAACGCATACGATATCGTTATCTCCGCGAAAGTTAAATCATCCGCGACACATTGGATTCACCTAATTGGCCGCTAATAGAGGGGAGGGAGGGAGAGTGTACGAAATTGTGTTTATGGATATGAGCTCGAAGTCGATCTACAAGTGACATGACGTCTTGGAAATCCCAGGATGTCGATGCAAGACTGGAACCATTTCGACGGTGATCGTGTATCAAAGGACCAGTAAAAAAATAAATCTTGCTATTACAATAAAGGAGAGATTTTAAAATTACTCTATGAAATCAGTTGATCTTTAATTGATTTGTTTTACTGGTACAACACACTGGCACCACTTCGCCTTAAAAAATGTCCAGTATAATTTTTAGGGTTGGTTAAACCAATTAATTTAAGTAGGGAACAAAGTGTTATTCAAACAAAGTAAAAAGTATTTTATTCCATATAAAAGCATGTTTAACGAGGTAGAAGCTTACCACACAACAAATAAGAATTTGGGTAGGTTTAGGTTTTAAACGCAAATCCTAATTAAAGATTAAGTAAATACTAAACCGATAAACCGTTCAAGTTTAACCCCCAAAAATCCAATAACTTATGATTAATTAGTTTCTCATTTAATCCGTGGTAAAACATTTCTGTATTATACAGGGTTTATCGAAAGTAACGGATAAATTCCATAAAACCGTTGATAAAAATATTTTAAAAAATTGCTCGGACAGGTCGATTTATATTTTTAAATTGTCATCTAGTGATATAATTTTCATTCCTTTTGACTGTATACCGCATGAACCGCCATACAATAAATTAAACAAATAGGGATTCTCTACAAATAGCCTAAATCTCTTGTTATATTTGTCAAATAGGATGCATGTTGTCCAACATGACGACAAAACATAACACATGGTATTCACTAGGGCTCGGCTTGCTTTGGGACCAGTACTGTGTCAGATAGGATGCAAGTTGCTAATATGACAATCAAACATAACACGTTGGGTTCCCCAGGGTTGTTTTAGGACCAGTACTCTTTTTACAACATGTGTAAATATGCAGTATATAAGCGAAAATATTTTTATTCTGTACCATTCCTAGAAAATGATGTAAAAATCGAATAAAAAATATAAAAAATTGTGAAACCAACCAAGTGCCTAATTAAGTTAACTCGGACATAATTTTATTTGTAGATGGCGCCGCTATGCTTAATATGATGAACACATCTTTACTTTCTCCGTTACGAAGTACGAGAAAGTATTGTGATCGTGATTTTTTTTTCAATATTTTTACTTTCTCCGTTACGAAGTACGAGAAAGTATTGTCATCGTGATTTTTTTTCAATATTTTTTCTTTCTCCGTTACGAAGTACGAGAAAGTATTGTGATCGTGATTTTTTTTTCAAAATTTTTTTTTACGGAAATATCCGTTTTGGGGTCCCTAGATGCCATTTCAACAATTTCTGAAAAAAAAAAAAATTGTGTCTGTGTGTGTGTGTGTGTCTGTCAGCAATTGATATGAAACTTTGAACATTCGTCTTATTTGATAATCTGAAGAACTGAAAAGCTTTTGGTAAAATTTCGTACGGCGGAAGTGGGCGGTTACCTTAACTGTTTTTTTGTTTTTTGCCAATATTTTCTTAAATATGAAAAATATCAGAAAAACATTTAAACACACTATGAAGACAATAAAGAAATGAACATCTTTTGCTTGAAAACATTTTTCATAAAATCATTTTTATTCGAGAAAAAAAATTATTATTTTTGGTTTATAATTATATAACGATAATAGTTACAGCAAATTTATGTGAATAATAATAGTAGAGAATGCTAAAATAAATAACTTATAAAAAATAAGTTTTTTTCGAAATCCCTTTAGTTTTTGAGAAACTGAGTTTTTGAATTTGAAGTATAATTTTTCACCTTTCATAATTTTGACGTTTTAAACGTCAGTTTCATCCGAGTCTACGAAACGTTCGATGTACATTTAAAATATGATTTAAATTGAAAATAAACCATGAAAGCGTAAATATGAATGATACCATCTAGTCGGAGAAAGTAACATGATGGTCACATCACCATTTTTTTTTACGGAAATATCCGTTTTAGGGTCCATAGATGCCATTTCAACAATTTCTGGAATTTTGTGTGTGTGTGTGTGTGTGTCTGTGTGTGGGTGTATGTCTCTGTGCGCGCTGTATCTCAAAAACTAATAGAGCAATTGATATGAAAGTTTGAATATCCGTCTTATTTGATAATCTGAAGAAATGAAAAGCTTTTGATAACATTTAGTACACCGAAAGTGGGCGTTTACCTTAACTGTTTTTTGTTTTTTGTCAATATTTTCTTAAATATGAAAAATATCACAAACACACAAACTTTGAAGACAACAAAGAAATGAACATTTTTTGCTTGAAAACATTTTTTATAAAATCATTTTTATTCGAGAAAAAAATTTATTAATTTTTTTTCATTTTTGGTTTATAATTATGAAACGATAATAGTTACAGCAAATTTATGTTAATAATAATTGTAGAGAATGCCAAAATAACTAACTTATGAATAATAAGTTTTTTTTAAATCTCTTTAGTTTTTGAGTAAACTGAGTTTTTGAATTTGAAGTACAATTTTTCCATCTTTCATAATTTTGACGTTTTAAACGTCAGTTTCATCCGAGTCAACAAAACGTTCGGTGTACATTTAAAATATGATTTACATTGAAAATAAACCATTAAATTTTTACTTTGTCCGTTACGAAGTACGAGAAAGTATTGTGATCGTGAAATTTTGTTTACGGAAATATCTGTTTTGGGGTCCCTAGATGCCATTTCAAAAATTTCTGGAATTTTTTTTTTGTGTCTATATATAGGTGTGCGTGTGCGTTCACATGAAACTTTATACATTGAAACTTTGAACATAAGTCTTATTTAATAATCTGAAGAACTGAAAAGCTTTTGGTAAAATTTCTTACACCGGAAGTGGGCGTTTACCTTAACCGTTTTTTTTGTTTTTCTCCAATTTTTTTTTAAATATGAAAAATATCACAAAAACATTTAAACAAGCTCGCTCGGCGGTGAAACTCCAACCGCGTCCGTAAATCTCTCACTTTATTGCCTTGTTAAACAAATAACTATCATTTATAAGTTGATTAATAATAGAATCAGTGACCCCCTTTTGCCATCCTCATTGAACGCGTCAAAATAGTAGAGTGCAGCAAACGTTCTCCATAAATCCGACTAATACCAACTATCACCTGAATTGACCAATTTTATCAAAGAGTAGCGCAGTAAATAAATATTGTAATCACTTGGACATTTTCATTATTGATGGTAAACATGTTCATTAAAAAAAAACCTCAAGTAAGCTATGATTTAATTTAAAAAATGGTTTACAGCAACCAGCAACAACGTTTCTAGTTAAAAGTTATTTCCGAAATGGGACTAAAGTGGACGGAAATTGGGTGTATTCATTCGACGCACCTATGGCAGAGTTTCGGGAACGTTCCCTTTATTTATGATGAATTTAAAAATACCTTATCATGATCTGTTATGTCTCCGTAAACCAGGAAGTGGTAGACCAGTCAAACGTACTTAGGATGCTATTAACACAGCCCAAGGAATTTTGGAAGGTGAACCTACGCTACGTCTTCTCTGCGTCGTTTATCACAGCAAATTAATTAATCGGTAGGAAGTAACATAACCTCAATTTGTGTTACCAACTCAAATTTTTAAAAATAAAAAGTCATGGCACACTTGAGGTTTTTTTTAATGAAAATACTTTAGGTTACTGAATGATCTGAATTATTTCTAAATTTTACGTTTTACATGTATTACATGTATTTCGTATAATTTATTTTCTTTTTTTTTGTACTAATTATTTAACTCTGTAATTGGAATTTATCTCTGTTGGGTTCTTTAAATAAATAAATAAATAAATAATTTTGTTTTTATTTCTTTGCATTGCAGTGAAATGTTGTGGAAATGAAAGGTATCTTAGCTGTATTGAGGATGAGCCAACCTGTGATATACCGAATCCAAAAAGAGCCCCCTTAACTTGTATCCCAGGATGTGTATGCACAGAGGGATTTTATAGGACTTCCGATGGAGATTGTGTACCTCCCGACCAGTGTCCACCGAAAAAAGTTTTCGAAATTACACTGTAAAATCTAATGTGGTGTACCTAAAGAAGTAAAAATTTAATAAAGTAATAAAAGTTTCAAATAATAGTTATTATTTTCCCATCAGACGACAAACTACAGACCTGTTTCAGCCAGTCAGAGCTGATACGAGATACTGCCGTGCAAATTGCACAACTGCTGCAGTTCTTCACGCTAAAGATGGATGGATGGCGATAAAACGTTCAATTTACCTGTTTTATGAACCCTTTAAGTCCCAAGCAGCGCGATCGCGCTGTTGAGATTGAGATCAGCGGTGTTTTCGACCATGTGCTTCCACCCCTTGGGATGGGTAAAACCCATTTAATCATTAGTTGGAACTTTGAACACAGTTTCTTGCACATCCAAGTAAATGTGGAACAAACATCCAAATTTTGTTTGAAAATAATATACAATTTGATTGAAAAATTCGACCTCCTTAGTAAAATACAATTTGCAAGGGCAAAATCGTTTATAACAACAAAACTATGCAACATAAGAAAAACCTTCTAAGTACTCCTGTGAAAAATTTACTTTCAAAGCTACACTTAAAATTATGCTAACCTAATATGAGGTGATCTGTTTCAGTTGGGGTGTGTTGGGTTTCGCAGGGCATCGATTAGTGTCTAATTTTGTTTTCTTAGCAATGCACAGACTAATAAATTCTTATCCTTACCAGAAAATCTTTTCAGTTCATGTGGGATAACAGTACTGCTAATGTTTAATAAAATTATACTTTTAAATAACACATAAGGTAAATTTTTCAAGGTGAAAAAATGTAATCACTGGGTACTCAAAAAACAAGATAGTAATAAGTAATGACCAGTTGACGTAATCGCTGCTAGCTCGTATATTTTACAAAATAAAAATTACAATTTTGCGATAAAAGGATTGCAAATAAAGTCATTCCTTCAGTTGAAAATTCGCGATTGTAAAGTTAAGCAACAATTCAACGAAATCAGCATTATTTATAAACCTTATTAGAAGTAAGAATTATCCTGTGATTTAGTTATAAACATATAGTTCTCTGTCGACGTGGTTAATTAAAAAAAAAAACTTATAATAGATGCAACAATATCTACATTTTCTCACTTTTACGGCGGACAATGATTTCGAATTTTTCACCGATATTTATGGTTATTAAGTTGAACGCGAATCGATTATAGCTATCATAAAATAAAAATTGAAAAATAGACTAGGGAATTAAATCAAAATTAATTTACTTGTGATCGAACTAATGTATTATTATTATTATAGGTATCGAAGTGCAATATGATGATCATCGTAGCATTGCTCTGTTTGGTAAATTTCAATTTGGTTGCTTCGCAAGGTAAGAGAAAAACCTTTAAATTTCGAATTATCGTATACAATGGTTTCCTGAAAAATCATTTTTTTCACAGGGGTGCTAGTGGGGCCGGAAGGGGATACGCTTAAGTTCGCATGCATGACTTTAAAAGGGCACTTCAAAGTTTTTCGCCCTCAAAGATTAATCAAAATAGATTGAAAATATGCCGAGTTATGGTGGTTTGGAAATGGTCGAAATTTCAGGAATTTCAAGTGTTTCATATTTTTTCCACCAGCGTAATTTTTTTGTAGTGGAATAATTCTAGCTGAACACAAAACCAGATTAAACATTACTCCAAGGTCAGGTTCGTCAACTGGCACATCTCTTTGTTCTTGGCCGAAGTAAATTTCAAATTTATAGGCAAATCCTGAATTGCCTGACATAACAAAGAATTTGAATCCCCATTTGTGGGGCCTATATATTCTTTCATATAATGCATTACTTTGGTGGAGTAAATTTGCTCGTCCATACGGAGGCAACCTAAGAAATTTTTTGTTCAGAAAATCTAATTTTTCCTATCGTGTCCTGGCTGATCACGGGTTATAAAAGTGTAGTTGTTGTTGAAGTGCGTAAACCTTCTTATGATCTCGAATTTGTTGATTGACATTACTACATCAGCTACTGGTGCAAATCTTAGTTCATCACTCCAAAATAACCTCGTATTGGGCATATTTGCTACAGAAGTATACAGGATCCTGCATTTCACCTTCCGTCTTCTATAGCCCATTTACTAATTAAGTTGGAATTTTGATATTTTGCAGAATAAATTTGCATCCTGGAATGCATTTCAGGAAAATATTTTTGATTATGCAGGGTGTCCCAAAAAAGCGTGACGTCATAATGATATATTTTTTTAAATCACATGCTATGGATTTTATTGCTTATTTGGATACCTTTTATGGTTGCCTACATACTCCTATAATTTTATTGAAATCGATTCAGGGATATCAGCAACAAAAAAAACTGAAAAAGTTTAAAAAATGAATAAAACATAAAAAGTGCCTTGTTAATAAAATCATGCAAGGTACTTATTAAATAAGGTCTGATAGTCCCGTTATTTAGAGTGAGAAAGCAAATGTTTAAATTACGAGCGCATGTTTTGCCAGCAGATGGCAGCATATGTATGCAAGTTGTCTGAGGAACGCAAAATGAACAAGAGTGGGTCTGATCTTGCAGCACCGCACTTGGTATACTGAGTAGAGGGCTTCATGGCACACATTGCTGCGGGTGACGAGTCTTGGGTTCATCACTCTCAACCCGAATCCAAAAAATCTTCCATGGAATGGAAACATTCCACCTCCCCAACAAAAAAAAAGTTCAACCTTGCGGGCTGATGGAATCGCCTTGAACTTTTGTATCCATTCCAAGGAATAACTCTTTTAAAAATTATTGGATGTTTACAAACTAACTTTGTGTCGATAAATAGACGTTTTTTTAGTTAATTTTGAGATTTTTTCTTAAACGTTTTATATTTTCTCTTCGATTTATTTCCCCAAATCGAAACCATAAATTTTCAAAAAATCATAACTCATTCGAAAATGGTTAGAAATTCACAAACTAAAATTGTTTCGATAAATATACGTTTTGTGAGTTGAATTTGATTTTTACAATTTTTTTTTCATAAACGTTTTAAATTTTTATATTTTTTCTACGATTTATTTCCCTAAATCGAAACCATACATTTTCAAAAAAATATAACTCTTTTAAAAATGGTTGGAAATTCACAAACTAAAATGGTTTCGATAAATGGCCGTTTTGTGAGTTGAATTTAATTTTTAGGATTTTTTCCATTCACGTTTTATATTTTTTCTTCGATTTATTTCCCTAAATGGAAACCAAAAATTTTCAAAAAATCATAACTCTTTTAAAAATTGTTGGATGTTCACAAACTAAATGTTTCGATAAATGGCTGTTTTGTGAGTTGAATTTGATTTTTGCGTTTTTTTTTCATAAACGTTTTATATTTTTTCTTCGATTTATTTGCCCAAATCGAGACCAAGAATTAAAAAAAATTTCTAGCTCTTTGAAAAATTGTTGCATGTTCACAAACCAACTTTGTTTCGATAAATGGCCATTTTGTGAGTTGAATTTGATTTTTAGGATTTTTTCCATACACGTTTTATATTTTTTGTTCGATTTATTTCCCCAAATCGAATCGAAAAATTTTCAAAAAATCATAACTCTTTTAAAAATTGTGCGCTCGTAATTTAAAACGGTATAAGGTACACTGACATTTGCGACTTATTATTATATCTCTTGAAATTTAAGATGGCGCCATGTAACGCCAGGTTTTGGTTTGCCTGTATGCGCACTTGCGCTCGTCTAGTCTCGGGTCGTCTCGCCTCGCCTCGCATAGTTTCAATGGTAAATGCAACCAAACCCATGGCGAATTGTATAACCATTTATTTCTTAATATGTTTAATTATCGTTTCTAGAAAAATGCCCAAACGCACACCAAGTATTCAACGAATGTGGAAGCTCATGTCCTACAACTTGTCGTTCAATGTACCAAAAATCTTATCATTGCCTTGCAGTGTGCGTTCCTGGATGCTTCTGTGAGCCTGGCTACGTTTTAAACAGTAACAGAGAATGCGTACTTCCTGGAAATTGCACAGACGAAGGTAATCATTATGTTATTAAACTTATAAAATAGTTATTGTGAGAGTCCAGTGATGTTGATTTAAGGATTGGTGGCAATAATAATATACCGTGAGATCAAAAAGGATTAATCATCCGCGAATGGAAAAATAAAATTTGATATTCAAGTATTTACGCCGTTTAAAAATATGAATGAACAACAAAGGGCCTAATGTACTTCCTTGTGGGATACATGTCGTGATCATATTTTCTTCAAATAAATAGCTAGTTCCATCACATCCGAATTTAAGTTGTTGGGATCGTTTTTTTTTTAATATGTAATTGGTAAAATAATTTATTTAAGAGTAACTTCCAAGACACAATTAAGGGAGCTTATGCAATTATTATCATTTTTTTTCCATTGCAGAAAAATGTTGTGAAAATGAAGAATATTCTCCATGTGCAAATCAGTGTCCTTCAACCTGTGATGATCAGGGGCCTCCAGCATGCATTTTATCGTGTGTGCCAGGATGTCAATGCAAAACTGGACTTTTGAGGAACGCTGACCGTTGTATCACAAAGGACCAGTGTCCACCAAAATAAATCATGTTATTACAATAAAGGAATGTTTTCAGAATTAGACCATATAATCCAGTGTGGTGTAGGTATCTAAATAAATTAAGAGCGTTGAGAAAGTAATAAAAGCTATTATTTTCTGCAGACCAAACAGCAGATGGCGGCATCGAAATGTTCTCTTCATGTTTCGCCAGATTGCAAAAACTGAGCTCAACACGAAAAGTCCAGTAAAGCATTTTTTTTTTAATATTTGGACATAAGAGGGAATTTCAATGAAACAATTTATTTTAGAAACACGTTTATTTAAAGTATAAAAATTCTTCTTCATTAAATAATTTAACGTCCCCAGGCACACCTGCCATTGCTCCAGTGGTAATTAGATCTGCAATGACAACGACCGTTCGCATAATAAGCGTTAGGGTCATCACACCCCCCTGAAAAAAATTAAACAAAACAATTTTATTATTTCAGTCCTAAATACATTTGTTAACAGCACACAATTTATTTATTATTGGAAACTGATAATAAATAAATGTGCGTCATTAACAAAGTGAGTTGCGTTTTTGGTTTATAAAAATGTATTACAAAATGATAGCCTTCACATTATGTGTTTTATAAGAAAAGAATAGTTTAAGGGATTTTGGGTAAATTATTGTAAATTCAAACAGTAAGTATAGTCCGTTCGCTGAAATCTGGCGGCTGAGGTCGTAAAACGAAAAAGGTATTGGTGGTTCGTCTAATTGCATCCGATACATTTATCATCGTCCTTGGCTCCTATTGGTATAAGAACTTTTACACCAGTACTTCTCAACAAAGATTGGATTGAGATCAGAAATATTACGATTCCAGAGAACAGGCTATAACAATTCTTCAACGTCTGTATATACAAATAATTCAACTTACCATACGCAACAGAATATGCCACAAATGCCACTAAATAAATGATGGCGAATATTTGGAGGTAGGCAATAATCTTCGACATTTTCTCGTGGGTTGGGGTGAACTTTTGTATAGATTAAAAGAATTGTGCTAGAAAGCAAAATACACGATTTAGTTTCTACGGTTAATTATTGTATCATAGAAATAACAAGAAAATAATTTAAAAAAATGATTCGCAATGTTTAATCACATACAGCAGTGCAACATGCAACAGCACGTTTCGTAGAAATTTGTAACAAGTTGGGACGAGAAATGCGCCACATGCTTGCGGCATATATCACCGTCATCATCAAACTTCAAATAAAAAAGTGATACTTACCTCGTTCACGATCTTCAACACAAGTATACTTCTTGACACCTTTACTTCTTACTAAATCATGCGGATGTTTCGGTTTGTGTGTTACAGGACAACCGTCCCCATTTATATTCGCGATTAATCAAATCGGGATTCCCGACTGAAGCCTAACCTTTCACCCTGTTTACCTATTGGATTTTTCGCGACGCGAGCGATATCATTATCAGCACGAAAGCAACATTGGAATGGAAATCCCAGGATGTCGATGCAAAACTGAACTTCCGATGGAGATTAAGTATCCACCAAAATAAATAAATAAAGGAAAGATTTAAAAATTACACCATGTAATCAATTGATCAAAAATTTATTTCATAACCGGGCGGAGTAAATCAAAAATGCGTTTTTGTGATTGGCCGTGCGAGCGCCATTTATACACACGGCAATGGCCGCAGTTATGATCAGCTGATCTCAACGGTTCAGCGGTGTTCCGTCTCAGTGTTGTGTTTTTAGCCCGTTGATAGTGTAAATTATTTTAATTTGCATTTTATAAGTTAACCACTATTTAAATTACCAAACAAGATAATTTTCCAAGAAATGCTGCATTTTAGAGAGCTAAGTTTACCCTGCGGAAAACAGCATTCGCGCCAAGGGTAAATCGAGAAGGGGCGAAATATCCATCGGGACTCTAAGCTGATTGACATCCTGGGATTTTCATTCCAATGTTGCGGATGATCTAATAGTCGTGCTGATAAAGATATAGCGCGCGTCGCAAAACCTCCAAGAAGTAAACAGTGTCAAAGGTGAGGTTGCAGTCGGAAATCCCGGTCTGTTGGGCCGGGTATATAATTTGGCACAATTGTTTGTAACACACAAACCGAACAATCCGCTTGATTTAGCAAGAAGTAAAGTCTTGTGTACTTGTGTTGAAGAAGAAAGTAAACGAGGTAAGTATGACTTTAATTTATATTTGAAGTTTGATGGCGCACGAATCATGCTACAACTCTCAAGTATGTGGCGAATCTGTCGTCCCAACTTGTTCCAAATTTCTGCGAAACGTGCGGTCGCACATTGGCACTGTAGTGTGCGTTTAACATTGCTGATATATATTTTTTTATTTTCTTGTTATTTCTATGATTCTCTGATGAATCACAATAATTCACCGTAAATTCATGTATTTTTCTTTCTAGCACATTTCTTTAATCTACACCTCAACCCACGAGAAAATGTCGAAGATTATTGCATACCTTCAAATATTCGCCATCATTTATTTAGTGGCATTTGTGGCATATGCTGTTTCATATGGTAAGTTAAATTATTTGTATGTACAGATGTTCAAGAATTATTACGAAACAACTGTTTGAATTTACAATATTACTATGTCTCCCCCTACCCAAAATCCTATAAAACACATAATAAAATAATCGTGAAGGCTTTCATTTAGTAATATTTTTTTTATAAATCAACAACACAACTAACTATTGTGTGATGTTGACAAATGTTTATGTGCTTAGGATTGAAATAATAAAATTTTTTTGTTTACTTTTTTCAGGGGGCTGTGATGACCCTAACGCTTATTATTCAAATGGCCGTTGTCATTGCCGATCTAATTATCACTGGAGTAATGGAAGATGTGCCTGGGGACGTTAAAATGTTTAATAAAAAATAATTTTCTTACCTTAAATAAACGTGTTTCCAAAAAAAAATGTTTAATTGAAATTCCCTCTTATGTTTATAATATTAAACGTGTTGCAAGCAAAAGATGCATAGAAGTGGGACTTTTCATTTTGAGCTCAGTTTTTGCAATCTGGGTGAAACATGAATAGTTGTCCAAATTGGACCGGTTCAATTTCGGCAGTTATATTTCTTTTATAGGCAAATTAAAATTGAAAAAAATATTTTTTCGCATCTTATTAAATAATATAAACATTGTTAAATCGTTTTTGATTGAGAAAGTTGTCCATTATTCCACCGAATCATTTTCTCCACAGGTGACGTCCAATCAAATGATAGCGGTTTCATTACCCAACAGGTAACGTCCAATCAAATGATAGCGGTTTCATTGCCCAACAGGTGACGTCCAATCAAATGATAGCAGTTTCATTACCCAACAGTTTAGTTGTTACTATGGTTAAAATTCGTTTTTGTCAGCGAACTGCCGTAATTTCCAAATATAAAAATTATTCGTTATAATTTAATACAAACAGAAAAATCTTTAGGTAATTATTTAATATGATGCGAAAAAGTATAGTATTAAACTCGTGAACAAGTTGGCCATTGCCACTCCGGTGAATTGCAACACTCGCCTATGGCTCGTGTTGCAAACTTCACCCTCGTGGCAATGGCCAACTTTCTCACTCGTTTAATAATATACTATTCCACACGACAAAAAATTGCTGGGAATAATATACCGTTTACAGCCCTTTGGACTTAGCATTTATTGGTCCTCTGCAGACTTATTTTAACACAAACTCAGGAAACGTTCCTTCGCTTGTGTAAGGGGGATAAAATTTATCAAATGCAAATGTCAAAATTATATGGCAGTGCGGCCACTGTGGAAATTGCAAAGAGTGCCTTCCGTGCTTCCAAAATTTGGCATGTATTTACAGATGACCAATTTGCTGATGTTTTCCAACCTTTCGGAATCCCTGTTACAACTTCAACCAGTGGTGATGATGCTGAAGATGGTAGTGATAACGCACCACAGAACGAGAACAAACGATTTAAAAGATTGCTTGAAAGAATAATAATTATTATTTATTTGATAGTAAAAATTTGTTTCATTCAACATCGTGCTTGCATTCGTACGCAACGAATAAACAATCATCTCCCATTTCACGAACGTACGTATTACGAAAAAAAAGTATTTTAAGTGGATTGATATTTTTTACGAGCGCCAATTTTAAATAAATTGTTTGCAAATTGTAAAAACCAATAAGATTTAGTAGGCGCCAAGCTAAGAGGCCTCTCAGCATCAATGCTTCGGGCTAATGACCGGCGCCTCTTAAGCCCCCCCCCCTAGATCAGCCGCCCGGGTGGCACCCCTAACACCCCCACTTGGCGCGGCCCTGCCATTATTCAGTTATGTAGTTACTTAGTAAGTTATTGCAATACTTACATCAAATAAAATTGCCGTTTTTTGGCTCTTGTAACTGTTGGGTTAATACATGAAACATTATTATTATTATTAATATTAAAATAGCAAAGAAAAATCCATATCCGGAAGGCGCTTCGTCTTCTCGCAGTACACCAATAGCCCGGAAAGCAGTGGAAATAATCAGCAGCCCTTATAAATCGCAGTTAAGCCAAAAATTAAAAAAAAAACAAACTTTAACAAAATGCAGAAACTGGTGATTCATGTTTTTTTTGAATTGATTTATTACGAGAAACCTCTATTACAATAGACACAAATATACAGTTTTATCAGAAACAAAAAGGTTTTGTATATTTTGTGAAGAACCCAGAGAAGGAAGAATGATACAATAAATGAAATGTGTGCTGAAGTCAGTGCTAAAATTAAAAGGTTCTTTTGTTGCAATTGTCGTTAAGAAAGCTTATGGTCCAATTTAGGAAACCGATGACACGATTTTTTTTAATTCATTGGTACCTTGCCTACCAATCCATCGCCCAGAAAAAGTTTCGTCAAGTTACTGTCCTTCAGCCAAAGCGAAATGCAGAGGTCCACGCACCGTCTCGTTTTTTTGATCACTATCTTCACTTGCAACTAGTTCTACTATGAAGGGAATGACTTGAATTTGTAGCCACACAATGCTAATTGAATACTTTTGCACCTCTGTTGGTGCAACTTCCATTCGAAAAATATAGTTCCATAATTTCCCGTTCTGGTACAAATCCACAAATTTTCGGTCCAAAAATTGATAATTTTCGATATAAAAATTTTAAGTCGTATATTACTCTTCTGCTGTCCTTGTACAAATTTACAAATTTTCGGTCGAAAAATTGATCATTTTCGATATAAAAATTTTAAGCCGTTTATTACTCTTTTCGTTTCTGCTGTCTTTGTACAAATTCACAAATTTTCGGTCGAAGAATTGAACATTTTCGATATAAAAATTTAAGCAGTGTATTACTCTTTTCAGTTTTTCTTCGAGAGTGTACATGATTTTTGGCAAAAGACAAAAGACAAATATCATATACAGGGTCTTTTTTTTTTACTCAGAACTTTTTTTTACTCAGAACATATGCTTGTTAATGTCTATGTTCTTCTCATGAGGTGGGGATAGGTATTTTGTGGATCACTAAGTCACGAGTTGCTTGAATTCGGTGGTTCAAATTGTAAAAGAGTTAAACCATATCAAAAATGTGTTTATTTAACCTGAGGGTATTAGAATATCCCTTTTATTTCATTTCAAGTCGGAAAAACTTACATGTTAGCCGTATTTTTTGACGGATTGATAATGATCTTTTTTTACTTTCTCCGTTACGAAGTACGAGAAAGTATTGTGATCGTGTTTTTATTTCAATTTTTTTACGTAAATATACGTTTTGGGGCCCTTAGATGCCATTTCAACAATTTCTTTTTTTTTGTGTCTGTGTGTGTGTGTGCGCTCTGTATCTCAAAAACTAATAGAGCAATTGATATGAAACTTGGAACATCCGTCTTATTTGATAATATGAAGAACTGAAAAGCTTTTGGCAAAATTTCGTACAGCGTTTTCCTCAACTGTTTTTTTTTTAGTTTTTGCCAATATTTTCTTAAATATGAAAAATATCACAAAACCATTTAAAAAAACTTTTATTTATTTTACAGTTTTGCTCATTATTAAACTATTTGTGGTAACATTTTAGTTGTCGCGATTGGCAGTGCTTAAACGTGACATGTGTTTACATCAAAATGTAAAATTGCCGTTAATTCATAGGATAATTGGAACCCTCCAATGCGTTACGTACTGAATATGTTCGATAATTCATATTGGGGAGTTCGCCACAAGTACCACTAAGGTTAAAGAAAACGGAGGCGTCATATTGTTCACTTTTTATCAGCGTGGAAAATGTAGGAACTCGGTGACAATGGCCGGACGCATGAATTCACTTGGCTCTCGGTGACGACGTTTAGGCAACACAACATACACAGAGGAAAGCTTGTAATTTATTATATGTATTATCACTTTGTTTGCAAAACGAATATCACGGAAGAAACACCTAGAGTATAATGCATGTTTCATTCGCGGGTCATTCGGTGTGTTAATTCGATGTGGATTTTTAATTAGTGTCGATCGATGTCTGAGACAAGGAACGAGAAACAAATGTAAACATAACCCTAAATTTCGATTATCAATTAGGCGTTGCATTATTTTATAAGCTTAAATTGGTTACAACTTACCTGGAAATAGTTTGTTTATCGCACCCTTGGCAACCTCCCTTATTTTTGGAGGTGTGTAAGTAATATTCTTGATTTAATATGTTTTAAAAGTAACTATTGAAATCGCCGTAGAAATACGTATGTCAAATATTAAATTCATTCGAAAGGATCAAATGTTTTTAGTGCTGCTAAAAGATAAAACTCACTAGGTTTAAGTATATATTTTATTGTAGAAATAAATCCTTAACTAAAACCAAATTAGAAAAAATAGTATATTATACTTGTTTAATAAGAGGCATTGTGGGGCACTCGTTACATCAATCCCACTCGTGCCACATTATACCCTCTTATTAAACTTGTATAATAATCTATTTGATTTTTGGTTTATAATTTTAAAACGATAAAAGTTACAGCAAATTTATGTTAATAATAATTGTAGAGAATGCTAAAATGAACAACTTATAAAGAATAAGTTTTTTTCGGAATTTCTTTAGTTTTTCAGTAAACTGAGTTTTTGAATTTGAAGTATAATTTTTCCATCTTTCATAATTTTGACGTTTTAAACGTCAGTTTCATCCGAGTTTACACAACGCTCGATGTACATTTAAAATACGATTTGAATTGAAAAAACAATGAAAACGTAAATATAAATGGCCATCAAGTCGGAGAAAGTAACATCATGGCCACATCACCATTTTTTTCTTATTTAACCGTCTCTCTATCTCCGCTTACATACATATTATAGGACTTCGATAAAACCAAATAATCCGAAACCTGTATCAAGTTTGGCTTAATCGTTCATTTCGATATTTGAGTTGTGTTATTACATTCCTAGAAATTGTCCATTATCACTGATCTGACTCAGGGGCGGCTCGTTATGTAGAGCCGAGGAGCCATGGCACCGCCATTAATTTCAAGCTCAGCAAGGATTTTTCAATTATTCTAAATCCGAAGACTTTCCTTCGCTGAATGTCAAAATAATTGTACGATAACACAAATTGTTCGCATTATGAAGTTGTTCAATTGCCTAGAGCTTAAAGAATTATAACATTTAAGATTTACTCAAATTTGATTCTAATGTAAGATTCTTCAAAAATCCGATTGTCAAAATAATTGCATGAGAAAACAAATTGTTGAAATTCTGAAATTGTTCAATTGTCTAGAACAAAAAAATATAAAAACAATTACTACAAACGTGAAAATTTCCAAATTTACTCAAAATTAATTCTACTACAATATTCCTCAACATTCTTTCGGTGAATTTCAAAATATTTGCACTAGAACAAAAAATGTTTAAATTTTTAGATAATTAAATTGTCTAGAGCTCAAAAAAATATAAAAACAATTGCCACAAACATGACAGATTTGGCTAAGATCAATTATGCTTTAAGATCCCATAAAAATCCAAGCACTTTCCTTCACGAGATTTCGATTTATTTTCGCGAGAACACAATTGACTGAAATTCTGAAGTTGTGCGTTTTATCAAAGCTCAAAACAATATTTAAAAAAAATTGTAACAAAGTTGAAATTTTCTGTATTTGCTTAAGATAAATTCTACTACAACGTTGCTTAAAAAGAAGACTTTTATTCACTGGAGTTTAAAATAATTGCACTAAAACACACATTGTTGACATTCTGAAGTTGGTCAGTTATTTAGAGCTCAAAAAATATAAAAACAATTGCCACAAACGTGAAACTTTCCAGATTTAGCTAAGATCAATTATGCTTCAAGATTCCATAAAAATCCAAACACTTTCCTTCAAGAGATTTCAATTTATTTCCGCGAGAACTCAACTGGCTGAAATTCTGAAGTTGTGCGTTTTATCAGAACTCAAAAATATATTTAAAAAATTGCAACAAACTTGAAATTGTCTAGATTTGCTTAAGATCAATTCTACTTCAAGATTCTATGAAAATCAAAAGACTGTCCATCGTCAGATTTTAAAATATTCAAAAATTTTGAGAATGTTTAATTGTCTAGAGCTCAAAAAATATAAAAACAATTGCCACAAACGTGAAACTTTCCAGATTTGCTTAAGATCAATCCTGCTTTAAGAATCCATAAACTTTCTTTCACGAGTTTTTGATTTATTTCCGTAAGAACACAAGCGGCTGAAATTCTGAAGTTGTGCGTTTTATCAGGGCTCAAAAAATATATAAAAAAAAAATCTGGATTTGCTTAAGATCAATTCTACTTTAAAATTCCATAAAAATAAGAAGACTATCCTTCACGAGATTTTAAAATATTTGCGCGAGAACACAAATTCTTGAAATTTGGAAGTTGTTTAATTGCCTAGAGCATAAAAAAGTATAAAAACAATTGCCACAACCGTAAAGTTTTCCAGATTTACTCGAAAACAATTCTACTACAGATTCCTTAAAAATCCAAATACTGTCTTTCATATGATTTGAAAATAATTGCACCAGAACACAAATTGTCGAAATTCTGAAATTTGTTCGACTAGTGCTTAAAAAATATATAAGAACGATTGCCACAAACATGGAAATTTCCAAATTTAATTAAAATCAACCAATCCTTAAAAATCCGGAAACTTTCCTGCACTGGATTTCAGAATAATTGCACAAGAACACAAATTGTTGGCATTCTGAAGTTATTCAATAGCCAAGAGCTTAAAAAAATATGAAAACATTTGCCACAAACGTGAAAATTTCCAAATTTACTGAAAATCCATTCCTCTACAAGATTCCTCAAAAATACTGCCTTCAATATTTGCCTTCAATGGATTGCACGAGAACACAAATTGTTGAAATTCTGAAATTGTTCAATTGCCTAAACCTCAAAAAATATATAAAAACAATTGCCACAAACGTGAAACTTCAGATTTGCTTAAGATCAATTTTACGTCAAGATTCCATAAGGATCCAAAAGACCTTCCTTCACGAGATTTCGATTTATTTCCGCGCTAAAATTTGGAATTTGTGCGTTTTACCAAAGCTCAAAAAACATATTTACAAAATTGGAACAAACTTGAAGTTTTCTGGATTTGTTTAAGATCAATTCTACTTCAAGATTCCATAAAAATCAAAAGACTGTCGTTTGCGAGATTTTGAAATATTTGCGCCAGAACACAAATTGTTGAAATTCTGCAGTTGTTGAATTGCCTAGAGCCCAGAAAAAAATCAAAACAATTGCCGCAAGCGTGAAAATTTTCTAGATTTACTCAAAAATAATTCTACTACAAGATTCCTTAAAAATCTGGAAACTTTCCTGCGCTGAATTTCAAAATAATTGCACGAGAAAACAAATTGTTGACATTCTGAAGTTGTTGAAATTGCCTAGAGCTTTCCGTTTTCATATAAAGGTTTTAATTTCAATTATCGAAGGCATTATATTGTAGGTTAAGTGGCTCTACCATCAAAATGTTCCAACAGCCGCCACTGATCTGACTAATGTACTTATGAGACAAAATAGTTCGAAACCGATCTCAAGTTTCGCTTAATTACCAATTTTAGTATCTGAGTTGACTTATTACATTTCAGGTAAGTCCAATATTTCCATCATCTATCGAGATTACCGAAGAGACAAATTACTCCGAAACCGGTCTAAACTTTGTTTTTGTTGTACAATTTCAGTAATTGAGTTGTCATCACATTCCTGGTAAGCCGGATTGTCTATCATCTGACTAGGCCGATATTGAGACAAAATAGTCGGAAAACGGCCTCAAGTTTGACTTAATCAACCAATTTGAATACCTGAGTTATTAGACTCCTGGTAATTGCTATTCCCAATCATATCACTAATAGGAACTAATTGAAGGAAACCGGTCTGTAGTTTGTCGGTACTTGAAAATAGACATTCTTTTGATGAGATGTATTCTGGATAATAATCCATAGTGTAGCGTAATCATGAGTTTCCCATAATTAATGACCAGTTTCACTTGGCATTGTCCTCATTATTTAATTCAGTATAAATACTTGTTTCTCTGTTTACTCCAAGTTTGAAAATATATATTGTTTTACTCGTTAAATTATCTCAACAAATACCACTCGCGATTATAATTTCGGCAGGGTAAATTTTATCTTAAGCACTCGTTATTTCATCGCTAATGTCTTGAATTAATTGTATTTAGGCAAACCCAACTTGCGCTCGTGGATTTTTCCATCTTAATTCATTCTCGAAATTTGTGTCGATTCAATGACTCGTGCAAAAAATAAATCCGGCCAAAATCTAAGCTCTTGTGGTATTATGATAAAATTGGTCTCAATTTCATTTTTTGGAAATGGTAATATTAATATAATTGTGATAGCGCCAAGTGCAACGTACGTAAACTTGTTAAACAAATAATTCCTATTTTCTTCATTTGCAGAAGATCTGGATAGAATTAGATCACTAAATAAATTCATAAATCTGCTATTTAGACGATTAATACTTAATTTGAGGACGCATCACCTAAACTGGAATGGCTTTATCGGGTGACAAATATTACAATATCACTATAGAATTTACAGATTTAAAATAGAACATGTACAACAGTTTCAATTTATCACATTTATTTATATTACTATAGTGGATTTTCTTACCTTGCTCTCGCAGACTTTGTGGCACACGTATTTGCAAACTGAAACAGAACAGTAAAAAAAGGTTAATATTTAATGCGTTCAACGACGTTAATTTGCAAATCCACTCACGCAAACGGTAAAGTTTTGGCCGAAATCGGACGAATAACTGTGTGTGTGCCCCCGACCTAATCGGATTACCAACGAACGAAAAAACAGCGAGGATTGGACGATTGGAAATCACCGATTGGATAATTCGCTTACTGTTTCGTGTTGATGAGCTAACGATTTTTTTATTGCATTAACAAACAAAAAACTCACACGTCAACGTGACTATTAATTTTTCCTTTATGAACAACTAGCACAACATTAGTGGAGGTGTAGTAGTGTTTGTTTTTAATGGGTTATTGAACTCATGTATTGTAAAAGTAGTTCAATGTTTTTTTTTTATATTTTAGTGTATGGGTTATGCAGAGACGGATTTTTAGGCGTCGGAGCCCGGGGCAATGAAGAAATTGGATGCCCTTTAAAATAATTAATATCTCTTAGCAATTTTATTTTTACAATAAAAAAAAAATGAATGATTAGAAAACTTATGACTTTTTGTATTTTTTTTTTAATTTTAAGTCTTTCTGATATGCAATTTTAAGATATTTAACCGAAGGACACTTTACGTGCTTTTTTCGAGGCAAAATCATTAATTATTTCTCTGAAGTCTATTTCTCGAAGCAAATAATTTCAATACCGCGCAATGACAGATATGTCTTACGTTTTTGTGTCATCGTCGTGCGCAGCATTTTTAGTAATTTTCATTTTGTAAAATGAACGTTCTCCACTGATATTAGCTACTATCAACACTAATTACATACTCAATGTAATTTCAATATTAGGAAATATTATTAGCAAGTATTCATCATGTTTCTTGGTTCACTGTCGAAATTCTTGTCTTTCTTGAAATCATCTATGAAGGCGATAAACTGCACCAACTCATTCCCAAAGACTTCTGTGTTTGTAAATTTTGATGAACTTTTCGCCGCGTGTAGCTCCGACATGCTTAGATCCTTCAAATGATTCAAGAAACCTTGTCGATAGCAGACGACCTCATACGATCGAATCCCTTCAGCCAATGATGCAGAATACTGATCAATTAATAATAATAATAATAATAATCTTTATTCCAAGAACTACAGCAAAATATACATATATGATGTTACAGTGTTGGACGCGTCATCATAGAAAAAATATTAACATAAAATGAAAATTACAATATCTCGTTAAGATTATAAAATAAATTAGCAAGTAAATATTTTTTTTAATGTTTTCTTAAACATAATTTTTTTCACTTGAATAAAACTTACTACTTGAAAGTTTTCCTTCGATGGTATCTAAAAATGTTCAATAATCCGATCGATTGAGTCATTTAACACATTTGCCCCAGCATATTTAAACACAAGGTGTCTCGCTTCGAGTGTGCTAAACGAAAACAGATAGTGAATAATATTATTCTGAACTAGAGGTAAGCAGACAGTTCAGGAACCGGTTTAATGAACCGGTTCTTAGCAAAGAGCGCTCAGGAACCGGTTCGCACAAAAGGAACGGCGTTTCCTCTGCTCTTTAATATATAATTGGCTTTTTCTTCAAGAGTAAAAACCGGACGCGTACCCCTACCTGTAGACGCGCCCCGGTGGAACCGCATGTAGTCACCTGCGGAAACTTCAAGCGGTTCCAAAAGAGGTTAATTGCGGAAATTTCATGCGGTTCACTCCACTATCTGCACGAGCTTCATGCGGTTCCTGGTATGAACCGCATGAAGTTTCCGTAAATAACTTCAAGAGGTTGACACCTCGAAGCGCATGAAGTTTCCGCGGTAACTTCATGCGGTTCATACCAGGAACCGCACGAAGTTCGTGCAGGTGGCGTTCCCGTTGAGAACCGCTTGAAGTTATCAGTGGAAACTTCATGCGGGACTCGTGAATTTCTTTTAGTCCGAAATTAAATTTTGAATTTTAAACAAAAATGTAGTAACGTTTAATCAAATGCAACATTTTTTCCAGGGTCTTAACGGCTTTAAGTCAAAATTTGTTTTTTTATATGTTGTGAAATTTTGACATTCATTAGTTATAAAGTCTTGTAACTTTAATTAAATTTGACATTGTTTTTAGAAACTTAACGACTTTAAGTCAAAATTAGACTTTTCTCTAGACGCTTGCCGACTTTAAGTCAAATTTACACATTAATTTGGACAGTCTTTTAACTTTAATTAAATTTTACACTCTTTTTAGAGGCTTAATGGCTTTGTATCAAAATTAGTCTTTTTTTAACGCTTGTTGACTCAAATTTATACAATAATTTGAACATAAAGTCGTTTAACTTTAGAGAAACTTCTCGAAACTCAACGACTTTACGTCAAGATTAGTCGTTTTTCTTGATGTTTATTGACTAAATCAAACTTCGACATTAATTTGCACATAAAGTCTGTTAATTCTACCCAAAATTGACATTTTTTCTAGAGGCTTAAGGGTTTAAGTCAAAATTAGTTTTGCTTTCTTAACGCTTCTCAACTTTAAGTCAAATTTCGACAGTAATTTGGACATAAAGTGTCTTAAAACTAAATACATAATAAATAATAAATACAATGGCCATCGACCGGAGTCCTTCAGCCAAGAATTACACAGTATAATGGAATAATCAGTAATTATGTAAACGAACAATGAATTTGGAACAAAAAAAAAATACAGATTTGGCATGTATGATGGCATTAGTGATCTATACTTTTTCTCGAAGCTATGAGATGTTCAAATAATGTTGCTTCGGGAAATTTGTAGCGAGACGAAGGATTTTCGCGAATTAGCATCATTGCTTTTATACATTCTAGTGTGCAGTATTTGTTGGCAAATTTATTAGCAATTAGTTTGCAGCGTTCACTAAATTTAGGGATATTGGTGGTTGAGTAGAGGAGGATGTTTGGTGGGTTATAAAGCGGATTATCTGGATGACGGATACGGGTAAGAATTCTTAGGCAAGATCGTTCAACAATATCTAATTTGTCTAATATAGAAGTTCGTGCATTTGACAAAAGGAAACTGCCGTAATCCAATATCGGACGGCATATCATTTTGTATATGTTAGTTGATGTCTTTATATTAATACCTTGGTTTCTATAGGTTAGCGAACGGAAATGTTTCGCCCGTGTTGTGGCTCTGGTTTTAATCAAAATGCAATGCTGTCGAAACGAAAACTTGTAGTCAAGGATCATGCCGAGATAATTTACTTTCTGTACCGGTTTAATGATAGTATTTTGTAGATTAATTGTGGGGGAAGTGTCTTAATTTTAATTAAATTTGACATTTTTCTAGAAGCTTAAAAAATTAACTTGAGACAACTTCACTTATAGCAGATTTATTAAATACAAATAATAAAGACGAAAAATGGCCTAAATACATGAGAGAGGCTTAACGCATTTAAAGTCAAAATTAGTCTTTTTTAACGCTTATCGACTTTAAGTCAAATTTCGACATTAATTTGCACATAAAGCCTGTTAACTCTATCCAAATTTATCATTTCTCTAGAGGCTTAACGAGTTTACGTCAAAATTAGTCTATATTTTGACACTTGTCATTAATTTGGGGGTTCTTAACTTGAATTAAATTTGTCATTTTTTCTAGAGGCTGGCTTTAAGTCAAAATTAGTAATTTTTTCTTTACGCTTGTTGGCGTTAAGTCAAATTTCGACATTAATTACTCATAAAGACTTTTAATTTAAATCAAATCTTACATTGTTTCTAGAAACTTAACGACTTTAAGTCAAAATAAGTCATCTTTCTTGAAGTTTGTTGACTACGTCAAATTTCTACATTAATTTGCACATAACGTCTCTTAATTCTACCCAAATTTGACATTTTCTGTAGAAGCTTAGGGGTTTAAGTCAAAATTAGTCTTGCTTTCTCAACGCTTCTCAACTTTAAGTCAATTTTGACAGTAATTTGGACACAAAATTTACCCAAATTTGACGTTTTTTCTAGAGGCTAAACGCCTTTAAAGTCAAATTAGTCTTTTTTGATGATTATCGACTTTAAGTCAAATTTCGACATTAATTTGCACATAACCTCTCTTAACTCATTTGACATTTTTCTAGAGGGTTAACGAGATTAAATCAAAATTAGTCCATCTTATAACGCTTGTCATTAATTTGTCATAAGGCTTTTAACTTGAATTCAATTTGTCATTTTTTCTAGAGACTTAAAGGCTTTAAGTCAAAATTAGTATTTTTTTCTTAACGCTTGTTGACGTTGGGTTAAATTTTGACATTAATTGCTCATAAAGTCTTTTAGCTTGAATTAAATTTGACATTGTTACAAATTATAAAAATTACAAAATTAGTCGTTTTTCTTGATGTTTATTAACTTTAAGTCAAATTTCGACATTATTTTTTTTGCAATGCCCTTATTTCAGGGGCCAGCTACGGATTTCCGTTAAATCCGTTAAATGTTAAATAATAAATATAAGAAAAAATCGTCACGGCTTTTTGACAGCTTGTAATTGTTAACTGTAATTGCAGGAAGGCATGGCGAAAATAACATATTTTTTTGCAATGCGATTTTTTTAAACACCACCCGTGGATTAGATGTTTTTTTTATTTTCGTGGCTTTTTGACAGTTTGTATTTGCTAAATACACCCGCCGAAAGGGTCTGCAATTATAAAATTTAGAAATCACACTCCATTTTGGTAGATTCGCCGAGAAATCTATGGCTGGAATTTTTATGGCTAACTTATATGTTGCAGTTGTTGCCACACCATGAATACCCCTATTATATATTTTGTAATTAATTGAAAGCCTGTAATTAATTTCTGACAATTTGGTATATAACTGTAGAAAAGACCCGCGAACCGCTCCAAGGAACCGGTTCACTCCATTCAGTGAACCGATTCGGAACCGTTCCCGACAGTGAACCGTTTTTCCCATCTCAGAAAAGTTCAAATAAACATATGTCCGATTTCTTTCCGTTATCGAGATAAATAATAATCTTTTTTCCATCGATATAAAATCTTTAAAAATGTATTAGATTTCCATGAATTTGAAGAAATCTTAGATGATTTTCCAATTGCACTACGACGATGTGGTTTCAACACGATGGAGCACCACCACATTATGCAAGAAATATTAGAAATTCGCTAAACATTTTATTTCTTGATAGACTTGATAGATTAGACAACCAGGGCTTTTTCCCTGGCCACCTCGATCTCAAGATCTTACACCTATGTACTATTATTTCCGGGGAAACGCGAAATAAAAAGTTTGTAGCGTACCAATAAATAAAAGGGAACAATTACAAAATCGGACAATGAACGCTGCTGAGGAACTTGGAAATTGTTGCATTAGTGAACAATTTGAACATTTTCTTTAATGCTGTTTTTTATTTCTCTTTGAATTACTTAATTATTATTTGTCCATAACCTAATAAAATAAAATAAATAATTGATTATTGAATTCATATTATTAAAAATGTTGCTCTCGGAAATTAGTAAAGATGACAGTAATTTAATTTGATGTAACTGTAACTGTTGCTCTGTAATTCTTATTTTATTTTGTTTAGAATAACATTATCTACTTCCTGTTTTCGTTTGGCACACTCAAAACGAGACACCCTGTATAATTATCTGATAATTTCCGCCATGCTATTTTGTATCCCTCAAACCTTTCTCGTAGGGAACCTACGAATGATCTCAGCGATTTCAACGATTCAACTGCAGAATAAAAAAAACATTTCAGGGTCTTGTAACATCTTATTAGTGGCAATGAATTGTTTTAAGTTGTCGTCCTAAAATCCAGGATACAGTTTAATTTCAAAGCTTCCTATCTGCTTCAAATTACGCGAAGCTTCAATCTTAACGACTTTCTGTTTTTGATCATGTGAAATATCATAAAGTGCTTCTTTTATTTTCTAGTAATAAACAATAGCTTTTATTTGCATCACCATGACAAGATCAACAAGTTTCACTGAATACTTCAAATGGAACGTAGAATTTCGTATTATTCTTTGACAATCTTTTGACCAGAATTGCAAATCGATAGGTGGCCGGTGTGAAAAACACGTATAAGTTTTGGACTAAATTGAAACGGTGAACAGCACAATCAAAATAATCAGGTACCGCTTTGCCAACTATGTTTAAAGAATGGCCACAGCATGTTAGAGACACGGAAAATTAATTTTTCTCCAAGATTAGAGTTTACATCCCTCGTGTTTGAGAAGTTGTGATACGATATACCACGACAATCGCAGATATCAATTTTATGATATTTGTCAGGTAAAGAATCAACTCACTATTTTGACAGTTTTATTTACATTATTCTGGTGAATAGTCTACTGATATTAAAACATATTGTGTCCGTTCTATTCTCATTGAGGGCTCCTTCTTCCATCAAAGAGGTCAGCTCCTCACAGATTGTAAATGAGAGACGTGGCCACTTTCTTTATTTGCATTTATTTCAAATTGGTTGAAAGAAATGGATCGTACCCTGCCAACAATATCAAAATATCCAGAAAATTTCAATTTTTGGTGAAACAATTAACTAATCGAGGCTTCTGAAAGCTCCCAGTTCTGCAATAAATTTTATTGTACTGATGAATCGCAAATAAAAACTTTCCGCCAATATTAAGCTTCCTCTGCTTCTTCTCTTGCTAAACTCTGATCAATGCGCCCCTGCGTAATTCCTCATTTTGCCAAAATCGTGATAGCTTCTAGATCAGTGTTTCTCAACCTTTTGGGGCCAAACGCTCACTTTGTCAGGTCCGCTTCTTGATTCGCCCCCTTAAAATTTTAATAGCTTTAAAGTTTAAAGTTTCTTGATTATGATGACTTGTGTGTTAAAATTTAAAGAATTAAGTATGGTTTAAAAAGATATTAAGAAATATTCATGTCGAAATCTGAAATTTATGATTTTATAGAATTGCTAAGATATTGAACGTGTTTTTGATAATTATGATGAATTATTTGTTAAAATGTAAAGAATTTATTTTATTTTAAAAAGTATTATGAAATATTAATAATGGATTAACGAAAACTGTCAAAATCCTTCAAGTTCAAAGGCTATAAATTCGCGATTTCGATTTTTTTAAATTGCTGAGGTGTTAAAACATTTCTTGATAATGATAATTTATATGCTAAAAGTATTAAAAAAATATTCATGTCCAAAGTAACAAAAATTGACAAACTCTGAAATTTTTCAAGATCAATATCAACAAAATCACGTTTTTGATTTTGAAAAATTGACAAACTCTGAAATTTTTCAAGATCAATATAAACAAAATCACGTTTTTGATTTTGAAAAATTGACAAACTCTGAAATTTTACAAGATCAATATCAACAAAATTGCGTTTTTGATTTTGAAAAATTGACAAACTCTGAAATTTTTCAAGATCAATATCAACAAAATCGCGTTTTTGATTTTGAAAAATTATTTAACTTCCGAAGGCCTTACTTGATTTTGATGGTTTAAATTCCAAAATGTAGCGAATTCAGTGTGTTAAAAAAATATAAATAAATATGCATATTGTTGAAAGAAAGTTGCCAAAATCTGTTGTTTTCCAAATTCAAAGTCAACACAATCGCGTTTTTGATTTTGAAAAATTGCTTAACTTCCGAACGTGTTACTCGATTTTGATGAGTTAAATTCCAAAATGTAGCGAATTTAGTGTGTTTTGAGCAAAAATAAAGAAATATATTAGGTCGTTTCAAAAGTTTTGTCCGTTTTTATGAGCCTACTTTAAACAGTAATATCTCAGTGAATACTTATTCAATTTAATCGAAATAAGCGCCATATGAATCAGTGCACTTTTGCAAACGTAACACAAGTCGATTAATTCCGTCGACATAAAAAATTGGTGCTCGAGATTCGATGAAGTCGACGAAGGCCGTTTTTGCCTGGTCCTGATTGGCGAAGGTTCTACCGATGAGAAAGTTATCAAAGCTCTTCAAAAGATGGTAAATACTAACAAATAAAATAAATATTGATTTTTTCAATAATAACTTCATTAACTTCATTAAATGTTTTTAATTGGCTGCCTATAATGGTTTAATTTTATTACATTAGACATTATTTTTCTGAATCCAATAATGCCCAATATGTTGTTTTTCGTTCAATATTTTGGTCAAAAAAAAATGTAAATAAATCTTCCATTTAAAATTATATTTTCAAAAATTATAATTAGCGTGCCTTGGAAAAAAGCGACAAATGTCATTTGTTGTAAGGTTATGCCAAACGTGAATAATAAGGACCCAATAAATAAGTACCTATGTTACATCTCAATGTAGAATAGAATAAATAAGTAGTGCGAGTATTCATTCACTTGCGATTTAGATGTTCTGTGATTATTGTAAACACTAAATTGTTGATCCACTCTCTTCAACTTTTTAAAGGCTCCATATCGTCTCAAATTTCCTTCTAACCTATTCGCCGCTCTGGAAACCGTAGATTACAAATTCGTACCGCAGCTCTTCGATTTCTATTACACAGAAACTAATTTGTAACATGTCTGTTAATTCGCTATTGCTCATGATTATGTCTGAAACACACACTAATAACAAATGGTTGACATTACTTATACAATAAATGACATTTGTCGATTCGAATTTTTTCCTTTTTAGAATTGTAAAGTTGAAAGATGTTTACAAGTATGAGATTTATTTTATTCATATTTTGAACTCTACTCCACCTCCCAAAAAAATGTCTTCATTGACACTAAAGAAAATATGCAGGGTACGTATGAATAGAGAAGAACCCCAGGCTGCGTGAAATCGTAACGGTAGCTTGTTGCCATTGGCGTGCTCATTTCAAGTAAATATACTGTTCGGGAGGGCAGAAAATAATACAAACTAAAGGCATCCAAATAGTAAATAAATGTTGGAACTATTTGGTGGTACACATGTGTTATAATAATAAGATTCTCAATCATAAAAACAAATAAAAGCAAAACAATAAAAGCAGTATGATACTCAGAATCAAATAAGCCAATAAGACACTTTGTCATAATAGGCATTAAATCAATTTTCTATTATATAATTCTATTCAAATTATCTCTAATACATATTTTTATTTGCAGAAACATCAACGTAATATAATTAAATGTATAAAGCGATAAAAATTCTGTAAGTAAAGGTATAATTTTATATATACTGGATAAACGTAATCTCTCTAAATTATAACAATTTATTACAATTCGCAAAATCCTAGCATCGTGTCTGCAATTTACAAAAAAAGGACATTACCTCTGTAATTTACGTTCTATCGCGAATAATTTCGGGATTTGCTATGCAAACGGCGAGCCGTGTACTTTTTTTTGGGTGAATTTATACCGATGATAAAACAAATGTTCGGATTAAATCCGTCTCGTAAAAAAAGGGGCACCGGCGTTAAGGCTTACCTCTGCAGCAGGAGCCCTGGTTGAAAATGGGCTGGTGACACAGGTGGCAGGGGCGAGGCTTCTTGAACACTTTGCAGCGGAATGCATGACCCGGCCCCGGCGAATTTCCACCCTCCGACTGGAACAAGAAAATGAAAAAATTATTGCGAAAATTGTTATTGGAAACAAACGCACATGACAGTTTCAGTTTAACCAATGCAGTTACATTGGATGTAAATTGAGAAATTTATGAATTTTCTAGTTTCATCCCTTTCTGAAAAGACCTTCGGTCGATAGCCGACGAAGAATCGCGTAAAAAAGTTAATATATTTAACTTTAGGTAACAATTCTTTAATAAAGATGTTTGTATTTATAATAATAATAATAGATTTATTTCCCAAGTGAAAAAACAATAATAATATTATTACTGAACTTATCGAAAGTGTAATATGATAGATGGGCAAAAATGGAATGGCTTACAAAATATAACGTACGTTTCGAAACGAATGAATGAACCGGATTTAGTGTATCTTCATCTCGTTTCAATCTCCGAATACTACCCGCACCATCTACAATTCTTTAATTCTTGTTCAAGTCAATAATTGCTAAAAAAGCATTAATTGTTATATTACTTTTGCCGTCGAAGTTCGTTTTATTTTCATCACTTTTGTTATTTTGAAGCATTCTCTCTTGTTTCCTTTTATATTACATATTTTATTATATTCCATACTTTTGGATGGTTGTTTGCCCCTTTTCTCATATTTATCAAACTGGTCTTTTAATTATTTAAAAATCCAATCGGTGATTCAAAAATTGCATAAAATCAATATTTCTTCTACAGTTTTCCAAAATGTGACAGAGTTTTAGGTACTAACTGATCGAAAATTATGATTTCACGCTGTGCCATTCATACATTTTTATTTATATTAGTTTTCAAAATATTCCACCAGCTGTTTTCTTGCGCCCCACAGTGGGACGGATGACTATTCTAGCGCGACAAAAGTCAAACGGACCTTTTTTTTTTAATAAAAGTAAGATCCTATGATTTTTCGGCTGCTGATTTCTAATGTAAGCATACTTTTTTTTAATTTGTGCCCATCTAAAGGCTATAATTCGGAAAATACACCTAAACATTTATATTTTTTTATGAAGGTTTTCAAATAATAACGACTTAAATTTTATTTAGCCAAATAATGTAACCATAATAAATTTAAACTTTTAAGTCATGCCCGGATTTTATTCATCTTAATTTAATTTAATTTATAAATCTTAATTTTTATTTTATAATTCAAGAAAGAAATTTTTCCTCAAATCTAGATTTATTTTGAAGGTTAAAGTCTCTCAAAATAAAACTAACTTCTGTAGCTAAAAACTGTTTACTTTCAATGTTTTAAATCGTTTTCTTTTAATGGAAGCACACAAAGGATCGCCTCGGCATCGATCGAATACGGAGAGTTACAGATTAGTGTCCAAATATCGAAATGGAGGACATTTAGGAGGACACTATTCAAGGGAGGGTGGAACATACAAAAGGGCGTTAATTTTGTAAATTTACGAAATTACGCTATCATAATTTGTTGAGAAGTTATAGCCGACAAACAAAACTATAGCTGATTTTTTAAGGGGTGAGTTAAGGGGTGAAACATGGTTTTTAGTCGAGTAACAAAAATACGTATCAAATATTTTGGGCCCCTCCACAAATCCACTAAATTCCATTAAGTGGAACACATGGGTTACTTCCCTTGCTAGTACATAACTTTGCAAGTTATCGTAAGTTATCGCAAGTTATCGCAGCTAGAACATGCTAAGAATTATGTGAAAATGTCTGAAGAAAAATGACATGAAAGCCGTTTTTCGGCAAAATTCGGCAATTTTGTTGTACAAGCCAAAATATATCCAAATTTATAATAAAATGAACGATGAAATCAAAAAATTATAACGACAAATAAGATCAACTGAAAAAATACTTATTACTAAAAGAACACTTGTTATCATGTACTAATTGCACAAAAAAAATCCCAATTATTTATATGCACATTTACTAATTGTTTTCTGCATTTGAAAATGTACAAATACGCTCCTTCATATCAACGCTTAAGTATTCGGCAAGGTGAGTATAGTCATTGTCGCATTTCACAGCAAGTGTATCTGCGACAGGTGACTTCTAACGGTTATTTTGATTGAAGAAGTGTTATAGAAAGAGATTTTCAGCTTTTTTTTTTTTTGGGAGTACAAATTTTTTGACTTTTTCGCGCTAGAATAGTCATCCGTCCCACTGTTAAGGAGGTCACTGCGCAATCAGTCACAGCTCGGTAGAAAAGCTGTAGCTAGTTTTACAAAACAACAAAACATTGGCTCTCGGTCTTGAAACCTTCCTAAAACAACAGCCAAATCACATATTCGATGCGAATCTGTGACCAAATCTACCAGGCAGAAAAGAATAAATAACAATATTTTTCATTAACTTTTTTTTGTTGATAATTTTCAATAATGAAAATTTGTTGTGATTTTGTTGTAGGCAGTGCTGCAGAGTAGTCAATTTCACTAATCTAGCTAGACAAAATTCTAGCAACCGTAAATTTGAATAATATGAGTATGAAATGGCTCAAATATAATAATGTAACCAAAATTATATGAATTTAAAGAAAAAGCTATATTTTGCCAAAAATGGGCAAGAGAAATTTAAAATTCAAAATAAGTTATTCAAAATTACATACATATTTATTCAGAATCGAAGGCATAAATTTCATCTTCGTTTTCATTATCCTCATCCCTGACTTAGTCTCCACTTGCGCCCGCCTATAGTTTAAGAACACCAGAAGCAAAAGGACCACTTATTTTTCACGGTAATTTTTTTGTAGCTGCTAATTACAGGATCGGAAGTTACCAATAGCAAATGAACCAAATCATCCATCATTTGCTTTCTGGAAAACTTTCTAGTGTTTTTTTCCCTGGATCTGTTTGCAATTTTTGTTGCTAGCTTTTCACACCGACACAAAATTCTTGTGAGAATTTTGTCGGTACGAGACATGTAATACCAGCTATAGTGTTTAAAGTTTAACCCTTAATAGTCTCACCTCCGAAAAATAACGTAATAGTCATTCGGGGTGTGGTACACCCCACGCCTTTGAACTTCGGTCAATTAATGTTAAATTGGCAAAAACAAAAAATAACAATATATTTTGAACCTCTAGTTACAACAATATGTGAATATTTTTCGAAACCTGCAACTTTACATGTGAAAAAAAAAATGTTGCAAAAAAAATTCCGCAAATATGAGTTTTTTTGCAAAAAATACGGTAGTAATTTCAATTTTCAGCTAAAAAATTAAATAGTTTGAACCTGAAAACCTGAAATAGTTTCATTCCAAGTGGAATTAATACATTTTGCGATCTTTCCAAAAAGTATATTTATTTTCATGATCGAAGGTGGGATTTTTTACGAAAAAATTATATTAGTATTTTTCTGATATAAAGTCAATTTAATGTTAAATATGAATATGAAAATGTTTTTAAAACTATTATTATGAAGAAAAACGGCTATAATAATGTAAAAGACAATTATTCGATCCCAAAAGAGCATTCGACGCACATATGAATATGTGCGATGTATGTCGCACATCGACCTCTCGCAACTGCGACATAGCATGTGCGACCTTTTGTCGCTTCTTCTGGAACAAATATCGCAGCGCTTTTGTTTCGGCAATCTCGGAATAATCCACAAAGAAGAAAATGCTCACAATTTTTTTTTCTGGCACAATGATCACACGGGGTGTCGTACACCCCACAATTTTTCACGAATCGACTCAAACAGGTACCACATTAACACTGACGCGTGAGCTCAAATAATACCTATTGGGGTCCACAATTGAAGGTTCAAACTATCTGTAGATGGAGTAACATGTCCCGTTTACTTTCAATTTCAGGGCCTTATTCAACGTCGAAAAAAGGCTGGGGTGTATCACACCCCTAGTGACTATTAAAGGTTAATTTAAATGCGTCTGCGCGGTACTTTTTAAAATTTACTTCGTAGCCGCTTGCAATCGCAGGTAAAATTACAGTTCAACATCTGATCAAGTCTTCATTCATACTTAATGAAAAATGCTGGTGTAGGGTCCCAGGCATGTAGTGACGATTTTCCAAATTAATCTGAAATATTATCTAAATGTTTCTTCTTGATATTTTCATTATTCATTGTTTTCGGCGTCGCTCTACAAATAAAACATTTCTGTGAAGGCGTATCCATTAATGTACTACAACTACAAATTTTACCATCTAACTAAGTAATAAATATAATAACTAAAATAATATTATCCTGTTTGCTAGTGCTAGCATTACTTATAATAGTTATTTTTAATGGCACAATACAAATAAATAACGATGATCAGAATCTTCGTTATCCGAATCCGAAAATTTTTGTATTCGGATGAACCATCACAACCCCATTTGTACAAGACCGAAATATTTTCAAGGGTTTCAGTTCCTTCCTGTTCCTATACTACATACTGAACTTGTTATATTGGATCCACAGTATGATCAAGTAAATCTTAAAACTTTATTTTTGCAGAGGTCTCAGTAATTTAAATATTTCTTGAATAACAATATTTCCTTGCTTTAACAGTTCTGGTATCATGGATATATAGTGGTATAGTACTCGGCCCGGTTCGTCTTATCAGGCAGTATATATTTCATATAACCATTCTTAAGAAAAGAGTATATTCTAAAATATACTTTGTTATTCATCAAAAAACCTTTACATTAGCATAATAATGACAAATCATTTTAAGTTTTTAAATTTTTTATTGCAACTTCCCTACATATACAGGGTGTATTTGAAATAATGAACAGGCTCGTAATCATAAAGAGATTATATTATTTTTAAACAATATTCGCAATTATTTTGTTTATAACTGTAACAAAAAGCCCGCAATTAATTATTAAACTTAATGAGTGAAAATACGCAACATGTTTGGAGGCAGTGGTAATGTGACCTAATTTTTAAACGGCATCGGCTTTAGATGTCGAAGATGTGTTCTTTAAGCGTCAATGAACTTGAGGACTTTTTATCATTAACAAAAAAAAAACGATGCGATAACACTTCAAATTTCGGAGGCAAGAAATCGTGTCTCGCGTTTTAAATAAACAAACACACATTCCATGCAGACCTAATTAAATGAGAAAAGCGTCGCTTCTCAAAATGTTTAAAAACCTCGAAAAATTAGGAAAATTCAAAAAAAATTTTTCGAATAAATTTTGACGGAAATGGGTTCACAAATATTTTGTGTATGTGCCCTTAAATGCCTCTTCGTTATTTCAAATACACCCTGTATTACGCCTCACTAGCTTTTTCGGACGAAGAAATTTCTTCTTCAATACGATATAATTAGCAACTCATTTTTGTCAAATATACAAATTTATATATTTTCGTATAAAATATTTGGTGGTTGGCGCATTCGGCTTCAGTGCCAGAGCAACGAGCCAAGCAACGTTGGCCTATCACTCGCCATTGGGATACAGTACAGTTACGCTCATACAAATACACAAACTATCGTTGTTCAGTTAGGAAAATTGCCAAACAAACACCACCACTACTATTTATTTTCTATCCATCATAATACATATTCTATTTTTTATGCAAATTTTTACAACTATCTTAAACATTTTTTTGCTTCAATTCTTGATAAAATGATTTGAGTTTATAGACGATATCAACCGGCAGGAGTGAGGGTAATTGCCTCCCATTGAGCCTAATTTTTTTTAAATCATACGTAAACTTTACGAAAATGTCAGTGGTGGCAATTTAAAAATACATCATTTGTTTCATTAAATTTGTTTAAGTATTTTCTTCGGGCATTACCCCTCAAAATACCGAACCTAATACACAAACTGTCGTTAATAAGGATTCAAAATATTCAGCAAAAAACACATACAAAGAAATTCTGAATAAAAATTCGAATGATAAAATTGAAAATAAATATGATTCACCGGCTAATAAAAATAAACAAAGGAATAAAATACCAGACATTGATAACACCCAAATTGAGGAGAATGAACCCTGGAGGCAAGCGAAACCTCGAAGAAAAGGAACGTCTATCTTGGGAACCGCAAACCAAAGTGCTCAGCTCACGGCAGCTCCACGGATGTCGTGGTATTTCTTAGGACGTGCCAATCCGAATACTACTCCGGAGGATGTCGAAGCATTTATCAGAAAAAATATCTGTTCTGAGGGGACTTTTCGGTTTCCATGATAGATATAAAACGCGACAATGTAAAGGCTTTCAAAATTGGATTTCTGCAGAAATATGAAAATAAATTTAAAGACCCTGCCTTATGGCCACAAGATATCAAATTACAACGATATTCTTTTTTCGCGGAGCGCAAAAGAACCCAAACCGCTCTATAAAAAATACTGCAATAATCCATTTAAATATTCGTTCCATTTTTAAGAAAACTACGACAATAAACGCAATGTTGACCAATCACCCTGATTGCTGTTTTCTTGCATTAACGGAGCACTGGCAATCGGAAGATAAACTTAGAAGACACCAAATTGAAAATTTCCAGTTAATGGCTAACTTTTCACGTAACAAGAGTTCCAAGAGGGAAATTGCATATGAAGGCGCAGCGATCTACGTGCGCAACGGCATCGCCTGTGAAGCAAGAGAAGACTTAAATGTGTTGGCGATTTCAGGATCATTTGAGTGTGCGGCAATACAGTGGCGTCAATGTAATCAATCTATTTTAATAATAATAGTTATTTATAGACCTCCAAATAATGAAAATATCACAATCTTCTTTCAAAGACTAGAGCTGATATTGACAATGCTATTAAAAGAGAACGGAACATTCATTATAACGGGTGACTTTAATTAATAGATCTTGGTGAAAATTCGCGAGATTCCTTTGAATTTAAATTATTACTTGATACATTCAATGCATCTGTAACTATTAATACATTCACACGTCTATCTAACACAAAAAAACTCTATAATTGACAATATAATTACAAATATGCCAAATAACTTCCAGACAGAAGTGTTTGAAACCCACATGTCCGATCATCTTGCTCAGAAGCTCACGTGGGTGTCAAAACAAACCCCAAACAACCGATTAATTTATTCACGTAAATTTTCAACTTTTTATTTGCTTTTTAAACAATTCAGAATTTATCAATTCCATTTTGTATACTGATGATATTAATTGAGAATGGAATACTTTTTTAAACTTAGTAACTTCATCTTTTAATAAATATTGTCCTAAAATTAAAAAAAAATGTCGGAAAAAAACGCAGAAAGGGTACAACAAACTACAATTCGCCCGAAATTCTTGAGTGTAAATACATTTTAGATTGTTTATATGTAATGAAATCTTATAATGAAGACGCAAATAAATTATATAAGACTATGAATAACGAATACAATAATCTAATTCAAAATGCAGAACGAATGAATATGTTAAACACAATTATGACAAGTGAATCTTATAAATAAATACCTTGGAAATTCAAAAAACGACAATACCTATGATACATATATTTCCGAGAACATAGACCTAATGAATTCATTTTTTGCTAATATCGCATCACAATTCACACAGCAAATCCCTCAAAATACAGAGGCACGATATATAAAACAAAATCCTAAAACACTATATCTGAAGCCTACTTCTCATTCTGAAATATTAAATTGTATTACAAGTCTTAAAAACAAATCTTCTTCTGGGTTTGACGAGATATCATCCCAGATATTAAAATCAATCGCAAATGAGCTAATACCTGTTTTAGTGCATTTAATTAACAGATGTTTTGAACAAGGAATATTCCCCGAAGTCCTAAAACTAGGGATTATAAAACCAATTTTTAAGAAAGGAGATCCCACAGACTTTTCAAATTACCGACCAATTATTTTGCTCAGCATCTTTTAAAAAATCATGGAAAAACTCATTGCCACACGTATAACCGTTTTTTTCAGCGAATGTCAGTTATTTAATAATACTCAACATGGTTTTCTAAAACAAAAATCAACAACTACTGCACTATTTGATTTCATACAGACAGTGACGAATGCTTTGGAGAGCGGTGAAATGACATTTGGTATTTTTCTTGATCTCTCCAAGGCATTCGACACAATGGACCACAAACTCTTACTTGATAAACTGTATTGCTATGGGGTAAGAGGTAAATGTCACAATTTACTTCAAACTTATTTAACAGATCGAAGTCTACAAATTAAAATTAACAATATTGAGTCAGATACACAATACTCGAATATCGGTGTGCCGCAAGGAAGTGTTCTGGGTCCCATACTTTTCATTATTTATATGAACGATTTGCCAGATAATGTCCCACTAGGAAACGTTACACTAATCAATTATGCAGATGACACAACCGTGATCACGAAAGGTGAAGATACCAGTAACTTAAAAACAAATACTCAAGCAGCAATTAATAAAATTGAAAGATGGATGAATTATAATAAGCTGGTACTCAACAAACAAAAAACCAACATAATAGCATTTCAAAACAAAAATTCACGATGGCAATTTCCAGACATAACAGTAGGTGACAAAACCATTCCATTATCGCACAGTACTAAATTACTAGGCCTGACAATAGATTACCAATTTAACTGGAAGGATCAATGCTTACAATTAATAAACAAATTAAATTCTGTTTGTTACTCAATTAGAATTTTAAAAGGAATTTTTGAAAATAAACATTTAATTCTTTTATATCATTCGAATTTCGAATCACTACTGAGATATGGGTTACTACTATACGGCAGCAGTTCCGCTGCAAAGGATATTTTCGTTGTGCAAAAAAAGGCAATGAGAATTATATTTGGCTTAAAATATAATGAAACTTGCAGAGGCCTCTTTAGAAAGGAGGGCATCTTAACGTTCTATGGAATCTATTTGTATGAAATATTAATATTCAATTTTAAAAATAAAGAGAAATTTAAACATCATGTCAAAGAACATTCATACAACACACATTTCTTTAACAATTACAATATTCCTAAACACAGACTGGCTTTGTTTGAAAATACGCCGGAATATTGTGCAATAGCTTCATTTAATAAATTGCCTCAATATCTAAAAGTAATTACGGATCTAAAAGAATTTAAAATAAAGTTAAAGAATTACCTAATAGAAGCCGAAATATATAATGTAATATTGCGTAAATATTTAAGTACCATAGATTACAATTTATAGTGCATTCAAAAAACGTATGACACTCTATTAACATACACAAATGAAAAAATACCGTAGATGTAAGCTAAATATTAAATTTAAGAACATTGTTTTAAAACAAGTGGAATTTTACATATGTGAATCAAATAACTGCATTCTAAGTCTAGATACATCAAATAAGCTAGGCATAATTAAATTTGACAAGACAATTCAATTAAGGGCCTCTTTTACAATAGTCGGCTAAATTAAGGTTAACACTATCTCCGGATTAAATGCGAAAATTTTAGGCATTTTACAATGCCTAGTTAAGGGCATTGGATACCGACGAAGAAATAGAAATGTAAACAAACCAACACCTTGCTCTTGCATCTAACCCGCGAAGCCCCTAGAAGAGTATCATATGTGATATTAACGTAGCGAGACAAGGATGTGGTCGTCTAGAGTGGACCAACCACTTGAATGAAATATTGGCGTTTGGCACAATTATCCTTATTTGACTTGACTGACTATTAGAATCGTGTGTATGTTTGTAAAAGGGAGGGACCGTCTTATCTGAAGTGACGAGAGATTTGTGTAAATTCATTATCGAAAAATCTCAGCTCCAAGCGCGCTTGTTGAGTATTTCCGTAGTGTTGGCTTCGATGATGAATTCACTATTCTTGTTATTTTTTGCAAAATTGACGTATAATTTTTTTAAGCAAGTTTTTTGTTATTTCCGATATTTTTCTAAACATGAAAAATATTACAAAAACATTCTAACAAAAGTTGAACACAAAGTAAAAATGAACAAATTGATAAATATTTAAATTAACTCCTTAATTCCCGAATAAACAAAAAATTATAACATTTTGTTTTGGTACAGTTATAAAATTGTAATAGTTGCATGAAATTTTAATAAACAATTGTAGAAAACGCCAAAATTAACGATTTATAAGTAATTAGTATTTTACGAAATATCACCAGTTTTTGTATAAAATCGATAAATATGAAAAATATCTCCAAAAAACAATACTAAATAGTATATTAAAAAACGAGTTCAATAAGAGCGAAAACAGGCCTTATGAATGGTTTTTTACAGTATTTTTTTCTATTTTGCCCCTTTTATTCCATTTCTAAATTTAAAAATCGCCCATACATTGAAAATTGTATGTATGGTGGTTGGTAACACTAATAATTGACATTTCAATTTGAAATTAGTTTGCGATTTCCACAATCACATAACCTCAAAACTATCTCGCCGAAAATTCAGCACAGGTTGACGGCTCTGAATTTCAACGGTGCCAACCTTAAAAAATTAAATTATTAAAGCACTCGGCGAGCCATTAACGAACCCATATGAGTAAAAAATAGTTATTTATGCAACAAGTGAGTAAAGTAGTACTGTTTTTCACGAGTAGGAAAGATTGCCACACAAGCCGAAGGCGAGTGCGGCAATTCCTACAAGTGAAAAAAAGTTGCTTTACTCTCGAGTTTCATACAAAAATTTTTCTACGTCCGTAAATAAATTCGTAAATAAATTCGATAAAACCTTAATCAATTTTTATAAGTAATAATGCTTTTTTTAAATGAAGAAAATAATAATCATCAAGTTTTCTTGATCGGAAACGAATGTTTGACTTTATCGGCGGAACTCGCGGCGTGTTGCGAAGCGTTCATGACACACTTTGCGCAAACAATTTTATAGTAACGTTAAAAAACGAACCGCTACGCCACTTTTTTTCACGCAAAAGAGTGAAAAAATTAACCGTTATGGCACTTTGTTTGTAGGATTCAGGAATCACATATTTTATGAACCCAAATTAATAAAAAAAACTGTACATTTTATAACGGACGTAGAAAAATATATTTTTCTACGTCCGTTATAAAATGTACAGTTTTTTTCACTAATCTGCGTTCATAAAATATGTGATTCCTGAACCCTTCAAGTAGCGTGAAAAAAAGTGCCATAACGGTTCATTTTTTCACTCTTTTGCGTGAAAAAAAGTGCCGTAGCGGTTCATTTTTTAACGCAACTAAAAAATTGTTCGCGCAAAGTGTGTCATGAACGCTTCGCAACACGCCGCGAGTTCCTCCGATAAATGTCAAACATTCGTTTCCGGTCAAGAACACTTGATGATTATTATAATTTTCTTTATTTAAAACAAGTATTATTACTTATAAAGATTGATTAAGGTTTTATCAAATTTATAAATTTATTTAAAGTTACGGACGTAGAAAAAAATTTGTATGAAACTCGAGAGTAAAGCAACTTTACTCACTTGTTGCATAAATAACTATTATATAATGACAGTATACCTTACTCCTTTTTACTTAATAAATAACCATATGTAGTTTTAAACTTGATTCTCATTGATCACTTGACGAAAGATGATTTAATATTTAAAAAACGATTACATGTAAGAAAAATAACTTGATATTTACATTCCGTGAAAATGGCTTGCAGACTAAAGTCGTCTGAATTAATAATTGAATAAGTGAAACATATCAAGTGATTTTTCTTAAATTTAATCGTTTTTTAAATAAAAAAAGAAAATATTTAATTTGTATTTCAGAAGAGAAGTTAGGGCAATTGATTTATCTAGCTTTTCTAGAGTCTATTCATTCTAGTGACATGAGACTAAGGAAATTTTTTTTTGAAACTTTTACCAATTTGTTACTTCATATCTCTGGCATTCTATAATAAAAAAAATACGCAAAAAAATTTCATTTTAAATTAATTACCTCTACGACATTTCCTTGATGAGTATGAATAATAAAATAACAAGATCACCCTTCCTGTTATATTAAGCTGTCCCTGATTTTGGTAGTAATGATTATTCCTATTTAATTTTATTGTATCATCATTTGTTCTGAAAACGAAATGTTGCTGCTGCCTCACATCGTGTTTCGTATTGCCTACGTTTTGAAAAATGTACTCTTTTCCCACCAATAAATTTGAAAACAATTGAAGTATTCTACATTATTGGCGTCTACATGTGATACCATCATGGCCGACTTTTCAAAGTGAACAATAATAGTAGATTGTATATCAAGGTGTCTACGCTAAACCGTTCGTTAAAAGTTTACGGGATTGTCGTTGTACTAAAAATTTGAAAAAAAAACTCAACACAAGATTAAATCAGTTCTCCTCATGTGAAATATTTTCTAGCACCAAATTTGTTATTTTAAATGGAATACCCTATATATTATTATAATTTTGGATTCCTCACGAGGAGAACTGATTCAGTCATATAACAAGGATTTGTTTTCAAATTTTTAATACAACAGCAACCCCTTAATTTTTAATTTTTAATTTTTAATTTTTAATTTTTAATTTTTAATTTTTAATTTTTAATTTTTAATTTTTAATTTTTAATTTTTAATTTTTAATTTTTAATTTTTAATTTTTAATTTTTAATTTTTAATTTTTAATTTTTAATTTTTAATTTTTAATTTTTAATTTTTAATTTTTAATTTTTAATTTTTAATTTTTAATTTTTAATTTTTAATTTTTAATTTTTAATTTTTAATTTTTAATTTTTAATTTTTAATTTTTAATTTTTAATTTTTAATTTTTAATTTTTAATTTTTAATTTTTAATTTTTAATTTTTAATTTTTAATTTTTAATTTTTAATTTTTAATTTTTAATTTTTAATTTTTAATTTTTAATTTTTAATTTTTAATTTTTAATTTTTAATTTTTAATTTTTAATTTTTAATTTTTAATTTTTAATTTTTAATTAACCTTGCTAGCACATTTGTTAATTGTCGGGTTTTCAGTGAAAACATGACCTGCAACAGTAGGCCCATAAAAGTTTCATAATCTAATTAACTCAATCTGTCCGTCACCGCGATAATCTAAACATATTTTTTGCATTAATGCATGAGATACAAATTATTAATTTCATTTCTTAATTTTGTGGTACATTACAGGCTAATCTAAAATATTTCAATGAAATACGCAGAAATCGACGAAAAGCCCTCGGGTAGATAGCCGGTTGTCAGGACCAAAGAGAAGAAATTTTAATCATAAATACATTGTATTTGGCAATAAAGATTTGTTATATATTTATTGAAACCCAATAATTCCACACAACTGTTTTTGTATGAGTCGTTAATCCCTCTTGTCACGAAAGAGGTATATGTTTAGCAACACCACTGTGTAATTTAGATAACGCGGCTATAGTTCCCCGCCTTGGGAACGCCTCCTCTCATATGCACAGCCCGTTAAACAAGAAAGCCGCAGAGGGCGCACTAAGACAGAGTATTAAAATGAATAACTTATTATTCAAATTTCGGATACAGTTTCGAAAATATGAAAAAATATTATTTAAATAATCAATTTTAAATAAATTACCCCAGAGTACGACGGATTTTTTTTTCTAAATTTCAGAAATATTAGTAATAAAATTGTTTATAAACATTATTATTAAAAAAATAAATCCGTGCTACTCTTTAGAATATATTTACAGAGGTCAATTCAAAATTTCACCTTTAAGTCTTTATCCGTTTGTGAATAATGTTTTAAATGAATTTAGAGGTACGCTCCAGGAGCCTTAATGATTACTTTTAAGTCCAGTGTTCTTCTTTTGTTGTCACTTAACCCACTCCAACCTTTCTGGCTACGCTGTATCATTTATTTTAGCTTCCTTATATTTTAAGACGTGTTCATATTAGTATATATATATGCGTATTATGTTAAGTTTATGTCACATATGTACTAGGTTTGAATAAAGTTTGATTTGATTTGATTTGATTTGAAAAACCTTGTGAATACGCTCCTGGGTTTTATCTTGCAATCGAATTAGTTAAGGTTAAAGCTAGATTTACTCCAATTAACAAGTGTCAAAAGACACGCAAGTACTATTTGTCTGTCTTTGGCTTGTCGTTTATTTTACATATGTTGTATGTTTTACTGTTTGTATTACCACCCTTTATGACAGTTTTACTCACAGAACACATTCCTTTAGAAATGAAACCTGCATGTTAAATTTCGGAAACACGATTTTTGGCTCCGCCTGGTGTCGGGATGGCAAATTACTACGATTTCCGCCAAAATTTAAAAATGTTATTACACTCGTCTACACGATATATTTCAATTTAATAACACTAAAAATATAATCAGTTATGTTTTTTGAGCACATAATTGATTATACTTTTAGATAGTACATAAATGAAGAAGTTACTGGTTTTGGTAAAAGAAAATAGATTGGATTTCACAAAATAAAAATAAAAATAGGCCTACATGGAAAAAATATATTTAACAGAATAATTATATACATTATTATTAACAAAATTATCAAATATAAAAATATCACAACAATCGGGTATTAGGGTCTTGTCCAGGTGCAATGTTCCATCAGGTCTCTTCGTTCTTCTTAGGATATTTCTTTCAGGCGTCGTAACAGGTCAGTTGTTTGCTCGTATCCAGGATTCATGACATTAAAATAGTTAAAAAGTAAATTAGTGTAGTTATATTGTCTTACTTCTTGTCGGAACAGCATTGCAATTCAATTTTTTGCGGAAATGGTTAACAAAATGTTTATGAATAAAATGATCTTCACATGAATAAAAATTTAAACAATGAAGACTGTTCAATATCACAAACGGTTTTCCGAAGATATTCTTCATTTTTGGGAAATTTATAGAAATGTTTATTTTTGTAGTCGACATTAGTTATAGGTATCGTAAAAGAAAGAATTTTGAGGGCCGCGTGAACGCAGAGGAAGCATGGTACAACATTTTAGAATTTAGATAAGCTGCTTAGAATATTTGGAAAAATATCGTCACGTGTAGATTATCCGCCAATTTATACACATCCGATATAATAACTTACCTTCAAACATGAATTACTAGCACTCACTGCACTATTGAGGTTAGTTAATAAAAATGGTGAGACTCATTAAGCGTTGCCGCATATACATCGAAGTATAAAATATACAATGCACATGATTATATTTAATAAACAGTAATAGTATACTTTCATGAGTTATTATGACAAATATAAGCGATAATAAGTCTAATTATGTTTAAAACATAATTTTAATTGTTAAAATTATTACTTTGTAGTGATATTCTAAGATTATTAAAAACGGTAATCCCCATAATAAGATCTTTGATAAATCTGGCAACATCGAGGGAACCATCTTTACAAAGCGGCAAATTTGAAATTCCCCCTCGCCCCACTGTCCTGGGGTGGCCCACATACTTTCGTGTTGCCGATATTCGTATCTCGGCTTCACACCCGTGGTTTTACTTAACCTACGCACGCTGTTTTCGGATTTCTGATAATGTTATTGGATCAAGAGTTGCTGCAAAATCAGCGAATGCAAGAACAGTGTTTGTAGGTGAAGTGAAAATTAAAACGACGGGTGATGGGTGGACCCTATCCTGAAATACAACCAGTAAGTTTAACGGGAGGTTTTCTCAAATTAACAAATTTCAAAAGACACGCATGTTTCTTAACCCTTATCAGTGGCGGTTCGTAGATTTGATGGTAGAGCCACTTGGTAGATACAATGTATCATACCTCCACCCTTTTGAGGAAAGAAAAACCGATTATTGAAAACTTTTACTTGTTGCAGAAGCATCAAAAGAAGGAAATAAAGATGAAAAGTAGCCTGCATTAAATCTGTAATATCGTTCGTCGCCCACGTTAAAAAACGGAAATCAATTAAACGACGAATTTTATTTTGTAACCTTATCTACATCTCTTCAATGAGTGCAATACTTGAAGAATTTGAAAGCCTGCTTTTGGTTAAAAAAACGGAAAATAATTACACTGTGAATTTATTTTTTGATCTTTAATGAGTACTGAAAGAATTTGCAAAATCTGCTTTTCATTCAAGTTATCCTAAAAAAAATAGAAAACATTTGAACCACGAATTTAATTTGTTTGTATCTTATTTGCATCTATTCGGCGAGTACAACACTTTGCCAAATTTGAATCATCCGTATAAAAGTTATCCTCAAAAAAAATTGAAGACGAATGATTTGTTTGGTCCTGTCTACATTTATTCAATGAGTACAGGATGAGAAAAAATCAACGTTTCTATAGGGGATCTCGATAACTATAAAAGATGGAGGAAAACGCATCCTCGATCTTTTTTTTTCGAGAAAAACTCAGTGGTGAAAACTAAATTTATTTATCTTCTTTTGTTTTCGAGTTACAGTTGTCATGTTTATCATTTGACAATAATGAAAGTCATATGTTGTTGTGGCACTTTTTTGAAAAGACTAAAATAAGCTTAACAGCATTCCGATATCTTCATTAATATGAGAGTTATAACATAAAGTTGTGTTTAAACATATAACTTTTATTATTGTCAAATGATAAACAACTAAGATATTTTAATATAACAAAAATGGAAAAAATTGACTTTTTGGCTATAACTCGAAAACAAAATATAATAAATAAATTTAGTTTTCACCATTGAGTTTTTCTTCAAAAAGGAGATCGAGGATGCGGCATCCGTTTTTCTTTATCTATTATAGTTATCGAGACCCCCTATTTCATTAAAGAGTTATCTTTTCAAAACCACAGAATAATTGAACGACGATTTTTTTAAATCTTATCTGCACCTATTCAGTAAGTACAATACTTTACTGAAAGAATGATCTGATTGCCCATTCAAGAGTTATATCAAGGTCAATTTTTTTGCCCTTATCTGCATCTATTCGATTAGTATAACTTTGCTGGAAGAATTGTTTTTTTGAGGATGACCAATCCTCGAAAAAACAATTGAAGACGAATGAAAATGTTTGGTCCTATCTAAATTTATTCAATGAGTACAACACATTTCTGAACAAATTTTTAAACACTGCTATTTTGTTCAAGAGTTATCTTTTCAAAACCACAAAACAATTGAACAATTTAATTCTTTATATTTTATACAATATGTCTCTGTAAGTTGGAACCATATGGAAAACTTCTGTATTATTAAATTTGGGAAAAAATGTTATTCTTCATAAAAAGTTCTGCATGGTCTAAAATCTAAAATGCAACCTTCAGATATCTAATTTTTCAATGGTTTACTAGATTTCTCAAAAAATATTAATTTTGCTCTAGAGTAAAGTATATTTATTTTTGACAATATCGATAAATGTTATTAAGAGAAGTTGATCACAACTAAAAACCACGTTAAAATTTGTAATAAAGTCCGTTTACATTGAAAAAACTGTTTTGTTTCCTTTATCGAAACATACCTCTAAAATAAGAACGTAAATTTAATTGTAGTTACCTGTAATCTAGTATTCACTGGCAAGTAACAAGAAATGTTCGACAATGACCGTCAAAACGTGTTAGAATTTATAAAATACATACAAATGGCAGTGTTATTAACTTACAAAGAAAAAATTGAAATTGTTTTGATTGTAGGAGAGAACTATAAAACACACAGAGAAGCTGCAAGTATTTTTAACAATAGACATCCCAGTGGAAATATTAGTCATTCAACTGTGACGAAAATAGTGAACAAATTCAAGACCAGTGGAAGCATTAAAAATAATTTTAATGTAAAAAATTTCAATAATGAACATTTTTCTCTTGTGATTGATAAAAACATGATAACCTTTCCTTTTAATTTGCAAATAAAACAATAAATACAAAAATAAATTGTGTCGCTAACATTATTATGAATGAAAAAATCCAAATTTAATTTTCACCTATTCCACTATTTCCTCGACATATCCACCCTCTCTTTCAATATATTTCATCGTTCTATTGGCAAATTCCCGCAAAGCTTTCCTTATCATATCTGGAGAATTTTCCCGGCATGATTCTGAAATTATCCTCTCCAAATGACATCTTGAAACGGCCCTTGTTGGTAAACTTTTTGTTTTAAGTGACCCCATAAGTAGAAATCCAGAGGGTCACCCGGTATGTATAACCCTCATGTATATTTTACTGTTTGGATGGCAGGGTAGGTGGTGGCTGGGTTTTCTTACTAAAAATGTTTGATAAGGAGAGTCAAACTAGACACAAACTCTATATCGGATAAGTTCGTTTCGAATTTGATGCACAATCAAGCCCTGCGTAAATATCCCTCTCCCGGTTTACAGGTATATGTTTTTTATTAAGGATATACCCGTCTCCCGTCACGAAAGCGCTCATTTGCAGAGTTATGAATATTTATATCATTCAAGCTACTTTTAGTCTTTAATGCTTCTGCAAGAAATAAGAAATTTAGTAATTTCTTGTATGAACTAGTTTAGTAATTTCTTGTTGTTAATTAGACGTAGACATTTATTAATTACCATGCACTTTAAATTTATCAAAAATTTTATTATTACTAAGGCAATCAACACGACGTCGACCTTTATTTTTCAAACATTTCGATTGAGATCACAAATTCAACTCCCCGAACGCCAAAGATATTAATTTTGATTTCACAGATGTCTGTAAGGATTGAAAAATCGTAAGTTATTGATTGGACAAATACTCTCGAGTCCTTTCAGCACGGATAAACACGATTAACCAACCTGTCAGGCAATGAGCGGATCCGGATCGAAAAACGTGAATTGTTATTCAGGGTATGACTTCGTTCATTTGGCGATTTATCTGGAGTAATCCTTTCCCAATTTTCGTCTGTCGTCCGCCCGTCATCAATATTACTTACAATGATCGCTGGAGCTATTGATTCCCTTCTCCACCGTCCGCCCTTTATGAAACGGCGTTCATCAATCATCTTCAAAGGACGTATGTGCGTTTCTTTTTCTTTTATGTGGAAATCGCCGTGTGTTGTGTTATAAATTATAAGGGACGTTTCATTTGTCTGCAGAAATATTGTCCGTTATTATAGTCTTCTGCGATTGTTTTTAATAGTGTGATGACATTTGTGAAGTCATAATAATAATATTAATGATGTTTATATGTGTAGGAAAATTAGATGTGATTAAGAGTACTGTGACGTAAAACACAGTGCCATAGAATTAATCAAAAAAGAAATGATCTAAAAGTGAGGGTTGTTTCAAATAATGAACGGCACACAGGTCTTGTGTTCAAGAATAAAATGCATTTTGTAATTAAATTTAATGCGATCCGAAACAATCATGCCACCACACGAAATGGCTCACGGCAGATATCAGTTTGACACACAATTCGATAGAAACAGAAAAATTAAGTCATCCTGTATATTTTGTAGTGTGATGATTGTTGTAATTTGGTGATCGTAATATTATTAATAATGTATAACGATAAAATATAATTATGAGAGTTAAATGTATATTTGCAAGCAAATAATAGATAAAATAATTCGTATATAACTGGATCAAAAGTGTGAACATCCTTCCGACATCGATCGAACCTGCAACTGCAGTCGTAGGCATATTCACACTTTTGATCCAATTATATACGAATTATTTCATCAATTAATTGTTTGCAAATAATGATTCATTTAATGAAATTTTAAGCTTAAAAAAATGGAACAAATTCACATAATTATGACACACAGAGAGAACATACAAATTATCGAAAAGTTATGAAACCTATTGTGTGTGTTTTATTTTTTATTTCGATCACCCCTTATTTTATTTGCGACATCAAGCGTTAAAATGTATGCGTTTACGGTGTGAATAACATAAAAAGAGAAGAGTCAAAACGAAAACGAATGTTGCTTCAGCGTGTTATTAATACGCGCTGTGTGAAAAGTAAATAAATTCAGCGTAACGTTACCCCAGAGGGCTGTGAATTGTGCGGCAATTTCAGTACCGGCGGAATATATATTATGCTCCCAACATTATAACAGAATTAAATCACATTTCGCGGGTAACTATATCTTTGGACGTTAAAATTAACAACCTCGAGAAAATCCAAAGTAAAACCGAGAACGAGCTGGGAAAACACATTTGAGTTCTTAAGGTGCGCACAAATTTAAAATAGTGAGAGAGAGACGAGAGAGAGACAATACATTTATTGAGACACTTTTACAAATGACCTCAACAGGCAATTGACTGGAGGTCTTTCAGCCTTTAAAATAGTGAATTAAATAAATAAATTAAAACTACAATTACAAATCTTATAGACCGGGTGATATAGTAGGTAGAGCTCCTGCTCGCGGGCCTCGTAGCCGTGGGTTCCAATCCCATCCGTGCGGTCACTTTTTCGGAACAAAGAAGTGGCCGTGCGGGTCCATGGATGTTTAGTGTATGTCCCATTCATTATTAAAAATGAAATCTCAAAATAATATATCGTTAGTGGCCGAATAGCTAGATGCTTACGCCAATTCCCAAATCATTCGCACTTCCTTAACCCGAGTTCCCGTCAACCATCCTTCCTGTCAGCTCAAAAGGCCGAAAATCATTTTTGTCCAGAACAAAGCTTGCAGTCAAGAATGCTTAGAATAATTTAAAAGAGAGAGGTCGGACTTCACTAACAAAAACATCTTCGAAAGACAAAAAAATATTTCAATTAATTTTTCTTCAAACGTTGAGTAATGATCCAGTTGAATAACAATCTTATTGGTAGATGTTGTAATCAGTATCTTAAAATAAGATTCTGACAAACTAAAGCCATCCTTATTGTTTCGTTTCTGAACAAAGTTTATTTTGGAGTTTTGTGTTCATTATTAAAACAGTTATAAACTGGCAACAGCGTAAGGTTCGAATATCATTAATTGTTATCTAGCAAGGATTCAATGTGAACAAATTGTTGGCAACTAAAATGTCAGATTTTATTGGATAGTATGGATATTATGTATAATAAACAGAGTGTCCAGACCACCCTCATCAGGATTTTTTTGAGGAAACGGCTAGTCTTATAGAGTTGGGACAAAAATGTGTTACAAAAGCCATATTGAAGAATCGAATGATGATATTGTGATTCCCAAAAACAGTCGACATCCCTGAGAGCTTGTTAAGAATTCCAGATTTTTAAATGGCACAATAGGCCGAAAGTGAAATCGTTTAAAACGTCTTTAAAAAATAAGTAACTTTTGTAGGAAACATAATTTTGTCTCTGGCACCCATTTTGAGTAATATCTGATAAAATAACTGATTAAAGTTATTAAATTTTAATTTTCCATCGGTAACTTATTTTAAAAGTTTACATTTCAAATAATATCGGATGTATTCAAATTTTCTTCAATTCACTTGTAAACATTGCTCTTTTGGTGACACTATCAGTGGTCCTAAGTATCTCTTCTGATATTAGTGATTGACAAGCAATCAATCACTGCCTATATAGACACAGGCACTCACGGTTTGAACTTACGGCAAAAAGATGAAACAATTGTAATTATTGGTAATTGTGACATTTGACATTTAAAATTCAAACTTTTAAAATAAATAGCTATGAATTGAAATTTATTGACTCAAAAAGGGTGTCAGTAACAAACTTTTACAAAAACTGCATTTGGGGCAAAAATTACTTTTATTAAAAGTTGTAGAGTGGAAAATTTCCAAGCGATTTAGGTCATTTGAATTTTTCTATAATTTCCCGTTTTTCCGCTAGAGGGAGGGGAAAATAAAATATATAGGGAGCATTCCGCCAGAGATTTTTTTCGAAAATTGAAGTTGACTACGTCAAAATGTTCGTCTACTTGTCCCTCAGACTAGTTTAGAAGGCATTAGTAGATTTAACCTCTTTTCGTTCCTAGTCTCCTAACAAAAATTTCTTAATGATTGGAAAAAGCGTGTAAAGTAATTGTTTTTCCGATTTTTTTAAAATTTGTTGTGCATTTCATTATTTTCACCATGTTTTCCGTAGTATTACTCGGGAAAAAATGGGTCTCAGAAAAATTTGAAAAAATTCACGACGGCTCTTAGTGACGGGGAAAAGCGTATAAAGTAATTATTTTTCCGAAAAAAATAAACTTTTGGTCATTTCGTGATTTCATCAATTCCTCGTTAAAACTCGTGTGTCTCGAAATGTACTTTCTATGAATTTATTTTCCCAAAATTAATTTCGAAAAAAAATTGCGATTTTTATACGGATCGTAGGAACGAAAAGAGTAATCTGACGCGAAAATAAAATAAAATTTTAATGGATTTTTCGAAAGCAAATTCATTAAAATTTAATTTTTCCCAAAATTAAATTCGAAAAAAATTGCGATTCGTATACGGATCGCAGGAACAAAAAGAGTAATGTAACGGGAAAATAAAACAAAATTCAAGAAAAATTATTACTTTACGCACTTCTCCTCGTCATTAAGAACCGCCATGCAAATTGAGACCTAACATTTTTATATGCATTTTATTCCTGAGTAATACTATAGAAAAAATTGTTTGAAAATATTTTGTATAAAATCATTGCGTTTCGAGAAAAAAAAACATATTTTTTTAATTCTCGGTTAATAATTATGAAACAATAATAGTTACATCAAATTTATACTAATAATAATTGTAAGTTTACACCTCTTGAATAACTTCGAATAGATTTTATAATGAAAAAAGTCGAAAATATTAGAGAAATTAACGAATTTAATTATATACGGGTAACCCAGCGATCTGTAAAAGCCCCATAACTTATTTGCTATTTAAGACATCGACTTCTAGTTTTCTTGAACTGGTACCCACACTTATTCTACATATTTTAAGAATATGTATGTTTTTGTACAGGGTGTCCCAGTATAAATAACAGATCAAAGTTATGTTTTTTTTAAATGGAACACCCCATATTTTATACTTTATTTTTAATCCCCTTAAGAAGCTGATAAAAATAATATAAGATACTATGGGTCTATTATGGACGGTTGGTTAGTTATGAGCAAATTTATGGCAAAAACATGTACACATTGAAAACATTGCAGAAGCGTTCCTAGCAAAGATAGCATCATTTTTTATGCACGAGAAAATTTTCCTTATCAAAAATGCCATGCATTGGTGGCAAGACATATAGGGTGTTCCATTAAAAAAAATAGTTATCCTTTGTTTTGCGTATGTTGACACCCTGTATAACAGTATGAACAAAAAAAGAACCAAAGCCGATTTGTATTATTCTTCATGATGTGGAAATTTTTTTAGTGTATAAAAAATGACGGTAGCTTTGCTACGAGCGCTTCCGCAATTTTTTCAATGTGTAGTTGTTTTTGCCACAAATTTGCCCATAACTAACCAACAGTCCATAATAGACCCATGGTATCTTATACTATTTTGATCAGCTTCTCGAGAGGGTATAAAATATAGGGTGTTCCATTAAAAAAATATAACTTTGTTCTGTTATGTATACTGGGACACCCTGTACACCCTGTACAAAAACATATATATTTTTAAAATATGTAGAATAATTGTGGGTACCAATTCAAGAAAAAAACTAGAAGTCGATATTTCAAATAGCAAATAAGTTATGGGGCTTTTACAGATCGCTGGGTCACCCGGTATGTATGTAATTTGCGCGAAAATATTCAATTTTTTAGGTCATCATGTGTGACCTTAGTGTAAAATGTGTGGATTTTTTCTAGCCCTTGTATTTTGTATATTTACAGTGCATAAATGTTTTTTTTTTCATTAGTAAAAAGTAGGAGTACCAAGTTTCGAACATTTGCATTTTAATATAACCTCACAAAATTCCATTAAGGCAACTAATCTCTTTCTGGTAGAACTTAGGTAGTAGAATTACGTAATTTATAGCTCTTAAACTGATCTTTATAACTACTTCGACTGACTTAAATAATTTTGTTAAAAGTTGAATGTTTAGGCAATAATTTTAGGCACCGTACCTACATACATAATAAATAAACATATTATTCAACAATATAACATCGGATATAATCTCTTTTCTGCTGAAGTTGAGTACATTTGAAAAGAGACGAACCTGACTGCGCGAAATCGTGTAAGTCGCTTGTTGACAGTGGGCGTGGGCCTTTCAAGTATAACATTTAGAAGGGAATAAAATAATACAAACTAAAGGCATTCAAATACCAAATAATTATTATGGGATCTATTCGGTAGTACACATGTGTTACGTCATAACGCTCTCAGTCAGAAAAAAAAAACAAATAAAAGCAAAACAAAGAACAATAAAAAGCAATATGAGGCTCGGAATCAGCTACGCTAATCAAACACTGGCACACCCTATAGGGCATAGTGGAAACAATTTTCGTTCGTGCGCAGGGCCGTGTTCTCTATTCAAACGTACTCTACCAGTCACTCCAAAGGCCGTATGGTCATATTACATTAAGCTAGTTTACTCGCCACTAGCCCACTAATTAATCCAATGGCCGATGTGGAATAGGTGGAGCCTATCACTATCTTTACTGTAAGCTAGTTAATAGCTGTATTCATTCCATACGGCTACTTTACAAGCCGCTAGTAAACAAGCCCACTAATGGATTTCAACTTCACCAGCTCAGCTTGTATATTAGTTCCACCTGTTTAACTATAGTGCGCTAGTAGCGATTAATGTAATACGGCTTCAAATACCTGATAAATATGGATTTCAACCCATAAATATTAATAAATTTCGTTAATTTCTTTTATTTTATCCTATAATGTTACAATGCCAATAACTCCTTAGCAACGAGTTACGATAATATACCTTTTTCCGCTACCGATAACGTAAATAAGCATTGCATCCATAGTTACAGGTACCGTAAGTGGTAACATTCGTGGTGTTTGTTGTCCTTGGCGACGGACCTTAATTTTTTCTAGGACCTAGGAAAATAATAAACAGAAACGTAACGCTCCAACATATATGCGAGCAACACATTTTCGTCTATACCTATAGCATCGGCATACTTTTTACATAACCACTGCTTAAAAAAGTCGTAACAGGGCACATACCTTTTTCGATTTTGTCGGTAACACACAATATTCGCAGCTTCGTTTGCATCCATGTCCGCAAAAACTGTCACTGGATTGACACAAACAAACAAAATTCGACATTGTTTTCTCGGTTGCCGGGTTGCCATAGGACGCATAGGTGACTATAAAAATTTTAATCCCAAATGGTACAAGCCGTATTTTAGAATATTTTCTGATCTTTTTTTAAGTATTATATTTCCGGCAGCGGAAAAAAATTAATAAGTTACACGGAACGTAATGACAATTACGTTAATACGTCCTTACGTTCCCTGTTGCTTAAATAACTATTAACAACACTAGTGTTGTTAAATGCATCTTAATGCAAATCGTTGCTATGCAGATATTGGCATACAAACATTATCTCGCCTTTTGACGGTTTTTATTAATATTTTTTTTTTTAATTAAAAGAAATAAATAAAACCAACCGTGTTACGACATACGTAACGTTATTTGTTTTTATTATACTCGAGAATTTAAAAGCATGACCGACGAACTTTTCTCTCGTAGTATACAAACCTTCATAACGTTACTTATATCGTAAATTACTATAATATTTAGCTATTCAATGTTGTTCAGAAAGGTGTAAACTGTGCCAATAAGAATGCTGAAATTCGCAATAGAAAAACCATGAACAGACATAGAAATTTTAACTATGATGCATTGATAAAAAAACACACTGTACACATGAAATAATATATAAATGTTTTACACGATATTCCAAAGTCATACTTATCATATTTTATATGGGCATTGTATAAGCAACTTTAAATCACCTATATAATTAACCAAGAAAAGCCCCTTCTCTTTCTTAGCGTATTCCTCCAGAAGATTTATTGCCATCCAGTGTTAATATTTAACATACCCACTTGAAAAATATCGTATATCAGTAATAATGATCTCTTTAGCGTCAGTTTAAACAGCTGAGCTCGTTTTGTTCCTCGTTGTGCGGATTATTTATTCCTTTTTGTGTTATTTCTCTCCGCGTGTGTACATTTCATTTGCTGTTGGTACTACTCCGTTCATGGTTGGGTTGGTGCAACAAAACGAGTGCTCGCTTATCCATAACGTCGTCGTGTTTAAATTGTCTGTTGTGTGTGTTTGTGTAGTATTGAATGGTAGTTCCATCTTGCTTTTATTTCTTTCCGTTTGTTTGGCCGCGAATTCCTCTCTACGACGCGAAGAATCAACACGAACCGCTCGAGACTGCATTCTATTCAAATATTCTATTCCTTCGGGGAATATTTCTATAGGAGGATTAATTTTAACTATGCAAGGGTGTGAACTGTTTTCCTTATGTATAAAGTTTACTAGGGCTTTGTTTATTTTTTGCTAAAACGAAACAAATACAATTTAGTTGAATGATTTGTTTAACTGTTGAAAAATAATAAAATATGGAAACAAAATGGCTGACGTCATTACTCAAAAACAAATGATGACTGAAATTCGAATTTCATGCAAAAAAGTGTATTTTTATGAAAGAAAATCGACCTATTCGAGGATTTTTTTCAAAAATATTTTATTTCGATTTTACTGAATATATTCCATACTTTAGGCGCGCACTGTATATCTGAACATGCAATTTATCTTACGAGTTGTTATTCAATTTTAATACATGTAAAAACATTTCTACATATAAAAATATAAATATAAACAATAAACTAATAATAAATTTCATAACCCAGTCTAAATTTGTTAAATGTCTACTCCTGGCAAGTGCACACTCTCCATTGATTGCAGTCCTCAACAAATTAAGGTTTGAATGGCATCTCTTGAAAATTTTATTTTTAAATGGTCCCACAATAAAATCGCACGTTGCCAAATCAGGAGATCTTGCGAGCCAGTAAATTGCTCCACCATTAGCAGTCGAACGATTTGGAAAGGCTTCGTTTAGGTTACATCGAGTCCAAAATGCGCTGGACATCCGTCCTGCTGAAACCAAACCTCCTCATTTACTATACCTCATTTAATAAACAGGCGGACTAAATCAAATTATAACCGCGAAAATACGTTGTTGCGATTGGATAAACGGGCGCCGTTTTTACACAGGCCAAAATTGCTAACACGGTAATGGTCCTTGTTATGATCAGCTGATCTATTACCGTTTACTTGTGTCCCACCGGTTTCACGTCTTTCGCGTCAGTTATTTGTTTTTAGCCAGTTATTCCTTCCGCTGAAAGTGTAAGAATCGGATCTTTCAATAACTCATCCCGCGATTTTCGGCACAAGATGTAACACGTCAACATATAACATTTTTCTTCGTTTGTGAAATTTCCTCTTTCCATCGTAACACTTACAAATAAATTTTAACACTTTAACTTTTTATAAACAAAACAAACAACTTCAAAATACGTTAGAACGTTTTTAACAATAATGTGATAGATCAAATAGAAATATTGCAATTGTTTCCAATGCATAGATTAAGAACCTACAAAATATTAAAATTAATTTTTCTGTTTTTTTTTGGCTTTAGAAGCATAATGTGTAATACATCGTTAAATTTGTAATAAAAAATGCTACCATATACAAGGTGTTTCTACTTTTGTGGCCATATAAAAAAAATGAAGTTCATGATGATTTCTCGGAGATGAAACATCGGATAAAAAATTTGAAGATGCCATTTTGTAGAGCTCAAAAAATGACAATGACATAAGTGCCATTTGTTTTTAATGTCTTTTAAAATAAATACAAAAATTGTAAAAATCGAAAATCCAAAAAATTGCATTTTTTTGAAAATTTCGTAAACGATAAACAATCATGAATTTCTGCGATCGGCATGTAAACATACTCTGAATGGTGCAACTTTTACCTAATTTAAGCCACCAGTATCTTTTACCGTTTTCAAGATCCCCATGTGCATTCTTATCTTGGACACGGTGTATAATCAAGAAAGTTTGCCTAAAATGTATTTATGCATTGTTATAATTACTGAATGAATTTTATGGGTAAACGAATTTTAAATAATTTGAATTTGACTGTGAAAACATTTCTGGTTACTTTTGTGGTAACTTTTTATAGTGTAAATGTGACTTTCGTCTTTAGTCCGCCTGGTTATTAAATGAGGTACAGTCTATTATATATTCGGACCAGTCTGCCAATAGCTTCATTTCTCCCATTATTGTACCGGTGAAAATTTTCATGAAATAGAAACGTGCTCCGAGTACTAATAGACGGAACATGGATTCAGAGGTTTGCTAATAAAGCTGAAAAATTAATATGGCCATTCGCAATTATGAACAATATACATAAATTAATAGAATCCAGGCGATGCTGTAATGCATTTAAAGACGTGTGCGCATACAAGTTTTTCTAAGACCCTTAAAACTAATAAATTGTTTTACGCATTTTCTCTGAAAAACAAATAATTTTATTTCAAAACCGTCTAAACATTGTAGAGCAATGGACATGTATGTATAACTGTAAAAATGTGAATGGTCAGTTTGATTTGTTCATGAAAATATTCCTGCAGCCCTTCAATACTTGTTTTCCATTGAAATTGATGAAAATTGCAAGTAATAAAGTGGAAATTCCAATGTCTGATGAAACAAAAGAATATAAACGATTAGTAAATTTGTACGAAATTATAACGAGACACTCCGCAATGTATATACCGACTTTAAAACACTATAAACAACTGTATAATGTTCACTTAAAATATGATAAAAACAACTGCTACAGTAAGAAAATAGCACTTGCAACAAATAAAAGTAAAGCCTCATGGTCGGTTATCAAAGACATAACAACAGCTAGTGACCGAACTTCGTCTAAAACAGGATCTACTATAGATCCAAATTGTTTCAATTAACACTTCATAAATGCAGCCACTAAGCAGTTGAAAACCTCACGCCCTGTTAATGATGACAATATTTAGAAAATTGATAGTACTTTATCCTTGCATCCCATAACTCCTAACGAATTAGAAGACTGCTTCAAGGAATTTTTCCGAAGCAATTAAAGCTCGTTAAAGTAATGTCTTTATTTAAACATGGAGACCTAGAAAATGAGGAAGATTACAGACCCATAAGTTTTATATCCGTTTTCTCAAAGATATATGAGTATGTTATAATCATACAAATTAAATCATTATTATACATATTCGGTATAATGTCAGAGTACCAACACGGTTTCACATCTAATAAAAATTGTAGTACAGCATTATATAATTTTACCAAATTTATATATTCATCCATGGAAGAAGACCAATTATCATGCCGGGTACTGATTGACTTATCCAAAGCTTTTGACTGTATCGATCACAAAATATTGCTATCGAAACTTTATCAAATCGGGTTTAGGGGTATTGTACAAAGATGGTTAACATCTTACTTAACCGGTAGAAAACAAATCGTGGAGACAAAACAAGATAGCGGACTCGTGGCACAATCAAAAGTACTGGATATTGTTAATGTCGTACCGCAGGGAAGCATTTTAGGCCTCCTTTTATTCAACATTTATATTAATGATTTATTTACTCTTATAACACCGCTAATTTAATAATTATTAACTATGCTGACGACACAAATATGGTCATTACAGGTACTGATATGACTAATTTGTGTCAAAACGGGACTAAAGCACTAAAACAAATATTTAATTGGTTTGAAGATAACGGATTAGTTGTAAACAAGAGCAAAACAAATTGTATCTTTGTATCTATATCTGGTACAAACGTAAATTAAATGGATGATACATTTACAATTTTTAATTCTCTAAAAAATATTCCTTTACGATTTTTCTCTAAAATGAATAGGGGAGCTTATACTTACACATATTTAATTTTATGTGTTAAATCCCTATGTTCGCCCCTTATCCCAGACACTCGGTATATCTTAGAAAGTTTATTATTCATTTGGAAACAAAACAATTTATTTTACAATAACAAAAACTCACAATACACGACAGAAAATAAATTTTGTATACCCTATTCATAAATATACATTTACGGAAAAAAGTCAAGAATACAGAAGTATGAAATTTTATAATTTCTTGCCGAAGGACATAAAAACACAGTCAAATTTTAATATTTTCAAAAGAAAGCTAGCTGCTAAAAATTAAGCCATATAACTTACATGAGTTTTTCATGTACAAGTTCGATTGACTTTTCTACACTTAAGTTTAATTAATTTTCTATTGACGCTATTTCTATTCTAAGAATGTTTAAGTATTACTGTATATTTTAATAGAAATAAAGATGATTATTTATTTATTTATTTAAAATGAACCAATGGATCCTATTCTAAAAAACATAAAGGGTCCCCCCGGATAAGATAGGTGAAATGGCCCCAGATTCTGAATTCCTAATTAACTAAATAATGTATCTTGAGATAATAATTATCGGCGGACATGGTTTATATGGTCCCCACCCCTCCCCTCACCCCCTGGGATTAAGGAGGGTTATGTTTTGTATTAATTTTTTATCTGACCATGTGTTTAAATCAAAATTCTGAAAAAAATTCACCAAGGTAGGTTTACAAGAGACCTATCAATAAAATTTTTTTAAAAGTCATCCAAGTTCATTTGGTTTTTCAAAACAATTAAAAAAAAAACAAATTTTTCATTTTTTGAGGCAGAAATCGTGTTACGGTTCCTTTTTGCCATTAGATTGTAGAGCCGGAGGGGTTAATTTTTAGCGGTTAAATTTAGTATAAATTCTTCAGTGAGTAGTGGTCTGGTTCGGACTCTTCCATTTGCACTGGTATGCTCAGTTTGGGGGTGCATAAGGGGAATGGTCATCAAGTCGATGTGTTACCTAAACAACACAGTATGGGATTAGATAATTGCGGAGTGATGAGAGATTGGAATTAGTATTCAATATTACCATAACATTGAGGTTAAGATGAGTGATGTTTGAAATTAAGTTACTAATTCGGTACTTACGTCTGGTGGCTCCACGTCAAACTTATCTGGGACATCACAATGCACTCAGTTACCGCAGTAATTCGGTAAATCTCTTGTTGTTTATAATTATCTGGTTACAATTCGGGTAGTAACACTGACAGATAACCCCGTAGATAATGCATTACCAAGATGGTAAAGCAAATCACAGGTTTCGTTTTGATAAATTTTCGATGGGATAAATTAGATCATTAATTCTTGGATGTTGTACTTGGGAGTGGGGTAATAATAGGGGTTGATTTAGGATTTCAATATCAGTAGTGATTTACGTTTACTGGATGATCGTATTTAACCTGGACTATCGAGATATAAGATAAGAATTTTTTTTATCCTCTTTTTTTAGCCATCGAGGCTCGAGTTCTTTTCCGTTTCGGCTTTTGGAGAGAGCACAAGTAACTTTGTTCGATTTTGGCGAATACCACCTCGTGGAATATTTAACACTTTAATAGTTAGTGTTCCTCTGTGGAGGGAATTTTACACGAAGGGGCTGAAATTACCACTGTGGGTTAAGCAACAAATTGGAGTTTGGGTTGTGACCACGTGGGACGTAATTTTTACGGATCTTATACCAAATCGAAAAATTATTCTTAAGGACCGCACTAGAACTTAGGTGAGTGGTAACTTATTTTCATCGATGGAAGTTAAATTTTCTAATACTGAGTTGATATATTTAGGTCCAATTGGTTTGCCTTTGGTTTGCACTTGGTTTCCCGTTGATTTCCATTTGGCTTACATTTGGCTTCCGTTTGTTTGCCGTTTGGTTTCCGACTTTTGGATTTCCGAAATTTGGATTATCCAACGGATTGTCGATCCTCAGGATATTCTGCCGAACTACTGTCGATTCCGGAATTCCGCCGGATATTCGAGGAGCTGATTTTTTACAACTTTCCACCGAGTGAACGGGAGAATCCTCAGTACAACAAGGGACAAATAAGGTTTTATTATTTTGTTAAATACGTCACGCTTCACGCATTTGAGAATTTTGTTTTTGTTGTCATATTGTTTTTTTATTTCTTTCACAACTTGTCAATTCAACCTTCATGTCAGATTTTTTTTTTGTCTGAAATTAATTATTAACTGTTTGAATTGTTGGAAATTAATTATTAACTGTTTGAATTTTTGAAATTAATTATTACCTGTTAAATTTTTAAAATTAATCATTAACTGTTTGCATTTTTGAAATTAACTGATTACCTGCGGATACATGATTATTTTTTTTTCATACATGTTATGTGGAGTTGAGAGTAATTAGAGTAGCGACTCGTTTAATCGTGATCAATACTGTATCTACGGATTAGTAGTATAAATTTTAGCAAAATTTGGATTGAAGTCCTCTCAGCTGAATATTATATTTATAATTTAGTTACTTTAGTTTGGGGACAATATGTAATGGAATAACGTTATTGCCACTTTCCAGTATCAATCACAATTAAAATAAGTTTCATAAAAGGATTAATTTACACGTAAGATATTAATTGCAGATGATATTTTTTTTTATCTATGGCTTCAATAAAATTCAGTTTATTAATTTTAATCAAAATGATATTTTTCTTTCTTGTCGAGATATCATTTTCCTAGTTAGTATTTAAAGATAGTAATCCAAGGTTCATGATTGCCGTCACTAAGGCCTGTTATCTGAAATTTAAATCATGTGGCGCCCTTTTTAATATCGGTTCTTTTGTACCCCCCTACTCTGCTGACTGTAGCTAGGGCAGATAACAGGGGAAGTTAGTGACATTGGATTACAAAATTTTGGTAAGTGAGAGTTGATGCGTACTTGGGCGCTGAGCAACTTTTGCGACCAGAAATTGTGGTAGCAATCGTTGAGGTGCACGCCGTTTTTTTACTATTTTATAAAAGTCGATTAATTTTACCTCTAACAGGAACTTTTAACACATTTCGAGTGGTGCGTCATCTCTAAAAATCTAATTTTCGTCTTTTTTTTTCGCTTTTTCAATTTTACAGGTAGGGGTTGAGGTTTAGTGAAAAACAAATTAAAACTTTTTTGTAGCATTTTCTAAGACAAAAATTTTGTTTTTTCCATTTTTTTTTTATCTTTAACAGTAAAAAAGTTTATAACTAATTTAATTTTTTTTCCTACTTGATTTTTCAATTTTTGACGATATTTACCAATTATAAGCGCACAGGTGGATATTCAGCAGAAAAACTTAATGTTTTGTAGCATTTTCAAGACGAACATTTTTGTTTTATATTTTTAGCCTTATACAAAAAAATTATGTGTAAATCTATTTATAAGTTTCAAAAATTACAGTTACTTATGTAGAAAAATGTTTTTCTTCATTTGTGATTATTGTAAAGTGAATTATTATCAATAAAAATTGAAAAATCAAGTAGGAAAAAAAAAATAAATTGGTTATAACTTTTTTACTACTAAAGATAGAAAAAAAAATTAAAAAACCAAAATGTTTGTATTGCAAAATGCTACAAAAAAGTATTTGTTAGTATTTTGGCTAAACCTCAACCATTACCTATAAAATTGAAAAAATCGAAAAAAATAGCGAAAATTGGATTTTTAGGGATGACGCACCACTCGAAATGTATTAAAAGTTTCTGTCAGAGGTAACATTAATCAACTTTTATGAAATAGTGAAAAAAAAACAGCGTGCACCTCAACGATTTCTATCTCAAAAAATGAGAAATTTGTTTTTTTTAACTTTTTTAAGACACCAAATACCTTGGATGAAAAAATTATGGTCTTTATTGATTTTCATTTCTTAATTGTTTACTCTCTGTATTTAATTTATAATACAATTAACACGTTGAGCGCCGCGTCAGCCATCGGTATCTGACAGTGGACTTTTCGTTTAGGCCGCGTCAACCAGCGGTGGCTGACACTGAAATTACATTTAGACCGCGTCAACCACCATTGACTTGCACATTTATGCTGAATCTGCCACCGCTGGCTGACACTGACATTTCACATAGGCCGTGACAACCACGCTGGCTGACAGCGTATAACATGATATAGAACTGTAAAATTTACACTGTTTATTCAAAATTTACTTAATTTTGACACATTACAGGATTACATTAAGTGAATGAATGCCTATAGGCGTCTCGTTCTAAACGTAAACACTTTTCTACTGCGATAAGAGACATTGGCCTACAATACCAGCACTTCTAAGTGGCACGCGTGGCCTGACGGGGACTGCCTTCAAAATCGGCGTGGCGCTCAACGTGTTAATTTATAAAAAGAGTTTACCGTATGAATGAATAAATAAAATTGCCCGGTAATGGCCCAGCAATTTTCCGTTGAATAATATATTGTCCAACACATTAAACAACTTTACGGACACCCATCGTTTTATTCCTTCTAAAGTGTAAATCTGCTCAGATACCATTGCGAAGATACCACTGGGGTAGCGATAAGGCGTGGAAGGAGTTTATTCTGTCGGTTGGTTTTGAAACAAAAATTTTGTAATCTGACATTTAATGTCAGAGTCACTTTTGATATGTACTGTCTCTTCCTGCCATTTCCTGTCCCTTCCTGTCCCAACACCTTGTTCCATCCTGTCTCATACTGTCTCATCCTGAACGGACCAATCGTATGTGTCGAATTCTGACGTTAATTATACATAATTGGTTAATAAGTATATAATATCGCGTAATAAAATGACAATGTATGTGTTACATTTTACATTTCTATGTGCTCTATGGGTCGCTTACGATTGGTGAAAATAGTTCGTGTTTTATTAATTACAAAGTGGGAGTAGGTAATAAAATATTACATAACAAGAGTTATAAATAGCAAATTACGCGCAATTTCATGCGCCCGCGTAATTGCTTTACAACTCCACTATACTTGTTCTACGATGAGTGAATTACATTTATAACATCAATAAGGAAAATAAATTAGAAACAACCTTACTTGTTGCAGAAAGCATTAAATAAATTCAATAAAACGAAATATAGCCTAAATATATAAATATTCAACCTGTTCGTAACCCTGCAAGATTAAGTCCAGTAATAACGCAAATTTCTTTTGTATCATTCAATATCCGGCGTGGCACTAGCCAGGGAAGTAGTTGTTTCAATAAGTTATTTTTTCATAGTCTTAGTAAGACTTAAGAACCGAAGATCTATGCCTCGACATCCAAACTACAGGGGCGCTGGAAATAGCTGCGGCTCTCCTTAAAAATTGCATCTTAAAGGCATACGAATCCAGCTGTCCACATAAGAGGAGATCTCATTCCAGAGATGTGCCCTGGTGGAATAAGGATTTAGACCGCCTGAAGACGCAAACCAGAAAAACCTTCAATAGTGCAAAGAAGACGGGCAACTGGGATGCCTACAGACAGGCACTATCAGAATACAACAAGGAGCTGAGGAAGTCGAAAAGGAAAACTTGGAGAGCTTTCTGTGAGGGAGTGAACGACACAGCCCCGACAGCAAGACTCCAAAAGGTCCTATCGAAAGACCACTCCAATGGCATTGGTTTAATTAAAAAACCTGATGGGAGTCATGCAGAGAGCCTCAAAGAAAGTCTCAGTGTGCTCCTGAAGACACACTTTCCGGGCTCAACATCTGTGGACTCACTCGCAACAACTGCTCAATCTACGGAAGGAAGCACATTCCTACCAACCAGAGAGAGCAAAAGAAAGGCTGGTAAACTAATTACTAGAGGAAAAATTGAATGGGCAGTCAAAAGCTTCAAACCCTACAAAACTCCAGGGCCAGATGGCATATTCCCTGCATTGCTGCAATATGGGCTAGACATACTAGCCCCATACCTGCAAGCAATATACAAAGCTAGCTTCACGCTGGGCTATATTCCAATGGAATGGAAGGAGGCCAGGGTGATTTTCATCCCCAAAGCGGGCCATAGGCCACCTGATGAGCCTAAGTCCTACCGCCCAATCAGCCTCACCTCTTTCCTCATCAAAATTATGGAGAAAATCGTGGACAACGATATTAGGTGCGGCGCCCTAAAAGCGAACCCGCTACATAGGCAACAATTTGCCTATCAACCTGGCAAATCTACTGTAGATGCCTTACACAGCCTTACAACAGGCATAGAGGCATCGCTTCAATACAAGGAGATTGCACTAGGTATTTTCGTGGATATTGAAGGGGCGTTTGACAATACGACCTTCAAAACCGTGGAAAAGGGAGCCATCAGGAAGGGCATTGATATACCCACTATCAGATGGATAAAAGCTGAACTTGAAAACCGTAAAATCACGGCAGGTATGGGGAGTGAGTCTGAAACGGTAACCACGGCGAAAGGGTGCCCGCAAGGCGGGGTTCTATCACCCTTGCTCTGGTGCATCGTGGTGGATGAGCTCCTCACGACCCTGGCAGATAAGGGCTATAGTACGCAAGGCTACGCCGACGACATTGCGGTCGTCATAAGGGGTAAATACGATAGCATCGTATCGTCCCTAGGCCAAGAGGCCCTTAACACCATAACAAAATGGTGTCTGAGGGAGGGTTTCAATGTCAACCCGAACAAAACTGTGATTGTACCTTTTACTAATCGCAGGAAACTTTCAATCAAAGCTCCCAAAGTAAAAGGACAAGAAATTGCGCTTTCCGACCAAGTGAAATATTTAGGCTTAGTGCTTGATAGGAAGCTTAACTGGAACGCGCATCTTGAAAAAACGATCAGCAAAGCAACGGCGGCACTCTGGATAGGCCGCCGGCTCTTTGGCAGATCATGGGGGCTGAAACCTAAAATGATACACTGGTTGTACATCATGGTGGTCAGACCCATTATCACATATGGCTCACTAATATGGTGGACCAAAATAAAACAAGTAACGGCACAAAAGAAGCTCCAAGTTCTTCAAAGACTGGCCTGTCTTGGCATCACAGGAGCTGCACATAGCACTCCCTCTGCAGCAATGGAAGCTTTACTAGACCTACTTCCTTTGCACGAACAAAGGAAGGTCTAATGAGTGCACTGAGACTAAACTGGACCAGTACAGGCCACAGAACCGGGCACTCAGAAATTCTGGACCTCGTCACAAGCGAGTTCTTACAAACACCATCGGATATAATGCCGATCAATTATGACTTCGAATCAAGATTTGATGTGACTATTGATAGTCGCCAAAACAGTCTGAAACGAGTCACAGAACTAAAACATAACTCTGTACTCTGGTACACAGATGCATCGAAGACAGAGGTGGGCACCGGCATAGGCATATATGGGCCTAAGCATAGGGAATCAATTCCCCTCGGACATGGCCCTTCTGTCTTACAGGCTGAAATAATAGCTTTAGAAAGATGTGCTCAGGTGTGCACAAAAAAGGGCTACAAAGGGGCACGCATATATCTAATCACGGATAGCCAGGCAGCCCTAAAGAGCCTTAAAGCGTACAGCTTTAACTCCAAGACTACTTGGAACTGTAAACAGGCTCTGAACCAACTGGCAAAGGGCAACAAGCTCATCCTAATGTGGGTACCCGGCCATGCAAGCATAAAAGGCAATGAGCATGCCGATATACTTGCTAAGGAAGGAGCCTCAACTACCATCATTGGACCAAAACCGACCTGTGGGCTACCGAAAGCACATAAAAAAGGCGTGATCCAAGAATGTGAAAAAAGTGCAAAATTGACTATTGGAAAAATGCACCAGGTCAAAGGCAATCCAAAATGTTTATTGACTTCTCGTCAAATAGAGCCAAACAGCTCTTACGCCTCACTAAAACCGAGATCAGACTAATCACCGGTCTCCTCACAGGACACTGCCCAGTGAAGTACCATCTTCACAATATGGGCAAAGTGGATGACACCACATGCAGATTATGTGAATCGGCAGAAGAAACGGCCGAACACATATTATGCGAGTGTGTAGCTCTAGCTACCACTAGGCAGGCCCTAACCGGAGGTATGGCGGTAACGCCAGAACGGATCAGGGCATTACCTCCCAGAAAGTTAATTGACCTTGTCAGGGAAGTTGAATTTCTGGGAATCAAATAGCAGTAGGGTACTAGTACAAAATATCTAAACAGGTCGCAGTGCTGTAAGGCTCACCACAGCCAATCGACCCCGTCTAATCTAAATCTAAATCTAAATCTAAGACTTAATTTTGCAGAATTACGAACAGGTTGAATATTCATATATTCAGGCTATATTTCGTTTTATTGAATTTATTTAATAAGGAAACTTATATTTATATTTGACGTTTGTCAAAACTTCCCGCTGTACCTACTAAAAGTTGATAGTGATTCGTCGCCCACAACAAGGATGGTTTAAACAGGTTGTAATATATCAGAAAAAATGGTGATGTGGCCATCATGTTACTTTCTCCGACTTTATATTTACGTTTTCATGGGTTTATTTTCAATTGAAATCATATTTTAAATGTACATCGAGCGTTGCGTAAACTCGGATGATACTGACGTTTAAAACGTCAAAATCATGAAAGATGGAAAAATTATACTTCAAATTCAAAACCTGGGTTTACTCAAAAACTAACGAGATTTCGAAAAAAACTTATTCTTTAGAAGTTGTTTATTTTGGCATTCTCTGCAATTATTATTAACATAAATTTGCTGTAACTATTATCGTTTCATAATTATAAACCAAAAATTTAAAAAAAATAATAAATTTTTTTCTCGAATAGCAATGACTTTATGAAAAATATTTTCAAGCAAAAGATGTTCATTTATTTTTTGTCTTCGATATTTGTTTAAATGTTTTTGTGATATTTTTCATATTTAAGAAAATATTGGCAAAAAACAAAAAACAGTTAAGGTAAACACCCACTTCCGGTGTACGAAATTTTACCAAAAGCTTTTCAGTTCTTCAGATTATCAAATAAGACGTATGTTGAAAGTTTCATATCAATTGCTCTGTTAATTTTTAAGATACAGCGCACACAGCCAGACAGACAGACAGACACACACACACACACACAGACACAATTTTTTTTTTCCAGAAATTGTTGAAATGGCATCTAGGGACCCCAAAACGTATATTTCCGTAAAAAAAATTTTTGAAAAAAAAATCACGATCACAATACTTTCTCGTACTTCGTAACGGAGAAAGTAAAAATGTTATAAGTACGTTTTGGGAAAATTATTGTATCTTATGAAAACAGTATTTTAAAATAACCCTTCGCTTAATGTCATCTCACGCCGGAGCAACATTACCTGTTTCAAGTTGGCAGCAGTTATTTTAGGTTAGGCATCAAATGTTTGTGAAAGATCAACTATCTTATATTATGTTTTAGGTTATGATATACGTTTACGTTGTGCGGTGATAATTAAAGGAGACTTATTAGTAACCCCTTCGCCCTGGTATATAATTCTTAAAAGCTAAAATTTGTAGTATGCTGCATAATTATTGCGTATACATGCTCCCTACATACAGGGTGCGTAAAAAGTATCGCACCAAATGGGATTATATGGAAACGGTTTGACATTCAGACTTGACATTTAATAGGTTTAAATTAGATATAAATACCCATATTTTAAGATGAGTTTCATTTGTTTCGCACTACTTGCTTTTTGTCAGAGCCCGCCATGTTGAATTTTTCTAATAGCATGCTAAGTTTTTTTTGGTATTATTTGAAAGGTTATTTAATTAGAAGTACAACGTAATATAGTATAAGCATGTTTATTCTGAAATAATGACAAAAATAAATAATTTAAACAAAAACTTAAATTAACAAGAAACTTAAGTATTGCGCCAACTTAGTTTATGTGGAAACGTTTTGACATTTAGATTTGACATTTGTGTGTCAAACTTAAGTTAAGATAGGTAAGGGAAGGTCTCCAGACCTGACACCTATGGACTTTTTCTTCTGGGGATATTTAAAAAGTGTTGTGTATCGAAATAGGCCAACAACATTAGATGAATTAGAAGCCCGAATTAGAGTTACAATAACGAACATTCCTCCGGCATATCTGCATAATACACTGGGCACTTTTCTTGATAGACTTTCTTATTGTCGAGCAGTGAATGGACAACAATTTGAGCACCTATAGTGATATTATTAGGTTTCTTGTTGATTTCATTTTTGTTTTCAATTATTTATTTTCGACGTTATTTCAGAATAAACATGCTAATGTTAACCACGTTGTACTTCTGATTAAATAACCTTTCAAATAATACCAAAAAAATATAGGATGCTATTTAGAAAAATTCAACATGGCGGCCTCTGACAAAAAGAAAGTCTTGTAAAACAAATGAAACTCATCTTAAAATATGGGTATTTATATCTAATTTAAACATACTAAATGTCAAATCTAAATGTCAAACCGTTTCCATATAATCCTATTTGGTGCGATACTTTCTACGCACCCTGTATACAAGGTGTTGAATTGCAAAGCGTGTTATACGGATTTACATCTAAAATTTGAAATGTGTTAATATTGGCTACCCTAATTATTTAACAGTATCAGTCTTCATATATTATTTTTAAAGATTTTTAAGCTGAATAATTTGGTACCTTACTCAATAGTTTCTGCAGAGTATTTACCGAGATATTTGCAAAAAACTATACAATTATTTTGAATTAAAATCAAAGGTATGCCATGAAATCATTATGGCGGATATTTTATTTTGTTCTAAAAAGTGAGAGTTGCTGTCACATTGCGATTTACAGCAGGCCATGTATTCTACACAAGAAAAAGTATTTTAAGAAGAAATACTAGTATACATTTTGTAACTTACTAAAAATATAGGGAAAATCTTCTTAACGACCAAACGGACCTGTCAAACTCACCACTACTCAATTTAAACTTACGTAACTACACCACCGGCCCCGCTACCGCACATTATGTATAAATAATTTAAAATGTATTTTAAATGTACCATTTCTTCGCCCGAAGAAGCCACAGTGTGGTGAAACAATTGTCGCCAACACGAACAATAAATATTTGAAAGTATTTTCGTGTATTATTTACCAATATTAAAGTAAAAATATATACTCTGCGCATTAAGTATCGGTATACATAAGGAATTTGTGATCATAAAAAATAATGCTATTTAGAAAAAGAAGGGTTTCTTAATACAACTATCAATTCTGCGTGACATATAATTGAATTTATTAATTTGATATTTAACAGGTTATTATTTCCAAATAGCGTTCCTAAACACCGAATTTCAATTAATTAATCGATTAAAAAACATGGACACGAACTTGCGAACGGAATTGGACACACGATTTGTTTAGCATTGCAAGCTTAAACGGAATACAAATTTGGGCACGTTTTATAACAGCAAATTGTTGGGCGATACTGCCTTTATAAGTATTATTCTCTCACCACGTAAATATTACCATAATAGGAATATTGAACTTTACAAACAAAAAAAAAAGTAAGAAGCGTGAATGCGTAAAGCGCCTTATCAAAAACTCATCCCACAAAAGTTTCGCTCTCAATTCGACTTTTTCAAAGAACGAATAGTAATTTTATGAAACTGGATTAGGTGAATTTTTCCACTTTCAATATCTCAGTAATAAATTAATTTGAGACATATATTTTTAAACTATTTTGGTTATTTTGGGCATCCGTAAAATAGTGCCGTGCAATTATTATATACATCCTGCATACTTCCAAAATCTTTCCACAATGTTTGTAGGTCAATTAATTGTGCTCATAAAAATTAAACTGTTTTCCCTAAATATGCTTTAATAATTTTCTGATGTAATTAGTAATATCATTTACATCAGAAAATTGCCAGAAAAGTAAAACAATTATTAAAGAATTTAGAACTATACAGGTTGTTTCAGAATTGCACGTATTTTACGGATGTACAAAATAAGCTGGCATAAAATTACAAGGTTAGATGTTACAAATGAACCATGTTGTGAAAAATCAAAAAAAGATTTTCAGATTTCTAATGCAACTATTTTCATGAATCTTAGTTGAACCAACCTGCCTATAGTAGATAATACCAGCATGAAGGACATGAATAAAATTAAAAAAAAAAAAACTAAACGAAAATGGTGCACTCAACTATGTAATTGTTGCTTATATTGGAGGAATCTACTTCGTTATGCATTTTATATAATAAATAAAACACTTACTTTGTTTGTATAACTTTGAAAATGCATTACATACTTCCGTAACTATAGTTTCAGCAACGTTAACGTGCCATTATTAAACTTACAGTAAATTAAAATAAACAATAACGATTATACAGGTATATAGACACAGGTAGAAAATCACACAATAGCTTTTAAAATAATGGGGTATAAATAAGGTCAATCAGGTCGTTGGTTATATAATTGTTATAATTATGTTATAACACTACAAGAGTAAAAAAAGTTTTGATAATCCCTATTATTCCCCGTTTCTGGTATTTCTGGAATAGTTGCTTTATAATAATTCAGGTCTTCTAATAGCATTGAGCGACGCATACATTTTATGGCTTCCACTTTTACATTTGATAGGCATCTAATAGTGATAATTTTTATGTCAGGGATTAGTTTGATCTGTTCCGAGAACGTTCTCGTTTTTGTTTCAATATTTACCACTTTAAATTCTTGAGACAAGTTTAATAAATTACCTCGAAGGCCGATCTAGTAAAACCTTCATTATAATTGAAGCACCTAGACATGCTTTCATTATCCCTGAAATCTATAGGTTGAATTTGTAGTACTTTGTATGGTTTTTTGAATTAAATAATAAGAGATAATGGAAAATAATACTCAGTTGAATAGTTTAGAGTAACTTTTAAAAGATGTTCTGGTTCAATATAAAATGAACAATTGAAAAATGATCTCAGGGATTTTCTATTTTGTGAGACACAACTTTGATACTTCCTTTATATCCGGATATTCAGTCAAGACTTTTTCTGATGTTTTAAGGGATTCTAGGATTCTGGAAAACTTGTATTTTTTCTTTTTTTGCTTAAACAATATTTTAGGGTCTTATAAACAATATCCAGTGGGTCCTATATTGAGAAAATTCCTTAGGATTCCTCAGGAGTCCACTAAAGTGCACGAATAACTTTAAACTCGAAATCACTTTTTTCAAACTGTGGCCAGTTTACCTGAAAACATCGTTTGGGTCGATTTCAAATTTTGAAAGTAGCTTTACAATAACATTCTCTATGGAACTACGTGGAGGTTTTTTTTTTATGTAATGTGTACTTTTTATTTTATAAACAATTTACTGCTCATTTTTTGGCCAAAAATCGAGAAATTTTTTCAAACGTTTCCAAAAATTTCTACAAAAGGACACCGGTCACCGCTTATGGAAATGTCGCCCCGGTTAAATTGGCTGAAATTTTGGGAACAAGGAGATTTCGGGGAGTATTTCGGAAATGGCCAGATTTTGAGATATCGGGGTCTGAAAACTCAAAATAGAGCTCTGGAATGATAGCCATATCAGTAGTTTTTTTACTGAAAACTTTGTCGTAGTCGGTCCAATCGGGCTGATTTTTTGTGCAAAATGTTCATTGAGATCTCTGGAACAAAGCTGGGTCCAATGTGGATACGGATCCCACCCTTGACGCCCCCAAATTCATCCCAAATCGGGGGGAATTATCGCCGGGGTTAAGTGTGGTAAATCGTCTCAGAATCTACCTTTATAACCCATCCGAAAGTTCTATTTGGGGAGTTTCATGAGATCTCGATCCATTTTTGGGGTAAATTAGATCTCATGGTCTGCCAGCGGGGCGCGAAATGGGGCTCAGTGACCAAAAAATGCTAAACACGTCGAATTTAATTAGCGTTAGTAAAACTAGGGCTTTCCAAGGATACGGAATTCATTTTTGGAATCAATATGGCCTTGGTGCCGATCAGGGGCGTATAAGAGAGCGTTTCTGGTGTACCAACAGATTTTCTCGTTGAATTCAAAATCACAATATTATTATAATATTTCAATATTACTTTTCCCGAGAGGTCTCATCGAACATTTTGCACTAAAAGCAGTCTTGATGACAATCAACTATGCATTTTAATGCAAAGTGTTAGAATGGCAAAACGTTGCGACCTCTGGAGATAAAATAGAGACAACGTTCGCATCTCCTGAAAATTCAATGTTTGTTTATTGTATCCAAGCGATTTTGCTATCGTAGACATCAAGTTAACCTCTAAGATTCTGTGAAATTTTTGTGATTTACTGTTATTGATTTGGTGCTCATCTGACCACACGATCTAAGATTGTTTTCTTCGAGTAAGTATATTTTTCACGTCACTTAAAGCTAAAAGTTTGAGGTTAATCATTGGCTACCTTGTTAATCGTAGGTAAATCATGGCTGCTCGCAATAGAATGAATTATAACGTCTGCGATGACCGTTTTCAGCCAAAGAAATTTACCATCACAATATCTTTTGCGATCCACATGCTCATAAACGTGAATTAGCCTTTAGCCGGCGTATTAACCTCAATCACCCAGTGCAAGAAATATATGCGAATACTCGAATATGCTTTAACTGTAATCAGAGTATTTTTTCAGAGCGTTTTTAGGCACACGTGAAATGGGGACTGTATGTTTTGCAACGAGGAAGGCAATGTCACACGTCTATCTATTTGTACTCCCTCATCTGCCCGATCATGCCCCCGTCACTTGGATGCAAACTGTTTTGTTCCAAGATTACTTCTGGATGGCTTGCAATTTGTAAATAGACCATACCGTTTACCTGGCCCAGAGTTGAATAATTTTTTACAAGCAATGTGCCATGAGGCGAGAATAGACGAGCCAAACTTCAGCGATGAAAGTAATTTTACAGAGGAAGAACTTCGATGCATAACTTCCGTAAATAAGGTACAATTCCAGGATATGTACACTTATTGCGATGCTGTACCTGAGGTCTTGTACATAAAAGGGATATATTAACTATTTTTAGATACGCAAGCCGGCGATGTGTTTCTCTTGCCATCTCCATGGTCAGAAAATCCTTGATGATACGGTTTGTTCCAGAAAATATAGGGCTGAATGCAATTACTAGACAGCAGTACATAGAACGGCATTAGACGAACCTCGCCAACCAATTGTACAATGATAATCCAGAAACACCGGTTGCCATTGCATATCTAGATGGAACATATTCCTACATCCAGAAAAGTAGCAACTTTAGAGCTCTAAGACACTTGGTGAAACCGGCCCTCATTATAGCGCCAGACGGGTATATCTTAGATATTCAGGGGCCTTATTTTTCCGATTTCTCTAACAATGACGCCGCCATGTTACATAATGAATATGCAAACAATATAAACGAGATCCACGACTGGTTTCATGACGGTGACATATTTATTCTGGATCGAGGTTATAGAGATATCCTTCCATACCCCGACAACTTGGACATTCGATGTAAAATGTGCACACTTCTGCTACGTGGTCAACGTAAAATGACTGTCGGCTAATTACAAAAACGAGATGGTTGGTGGAAGCCCGTAACGGGCATATTAAATCTATGTTTAACTTTTTTGATGGTGTTATTCCTGTGGATCACGTATCCAATTTCGGGGATTTTTATCGCATTGTTGGTGCTGTTATCAATAAATATAGAGAACCAATACATATGGAGGAGGCGAATGCTGAGTTGGCTCAAGAAATGCTGCGAAGATCAGGAGAACCCAACGTCGTTCAAGCTAGGGTTGAAACTGAACATTTTGAACGCCGGAACGGAGGATGGGTTTGCTTGAATCGGGATCATGCACTGGATTTCCCAAGACTGGAAATGGATTATCTAAAAGAGATTACGATAGGGATCCACCAAATCCATTTATCCCCTTCCTACATTCAGGATAAATTACAAAGAGAGGAAACGGAGACGTTTGAATTTGAGGAGCGCTTTGATGAACCTGGGTTGATTCGAGTTCGCCTTTACTCACGTTTCCGGAATGCGGTAAAATATCAACTCTTGATTGCCTATAGGACTAAGGATGATCTAGGAGAGGGGCAGAGGAGCGCGACGAAGGGCCTGTCTTTGGCTACTATTGTACATGCAGAAGTGGAGCGATGACGTTGGGATGCTGTGCGCATATTGCTAGCGTATTGTGGTTTCTGGGCGACATCAACCACACATCAGGTTACTGTGTTACTCGACAATGTTGTGGATGCAGGACACAGACCACGCCAGAGAAATATGCAACAGATGGAAATCGTGGAAGAAAGAGAGTAGACTCTATTAATGTTCGTTAAATTCAACTACTATCCGTTTCAAAAATTCTGGCCCCTGTGTTTGAACATTCATAAAACAAAAACCATTCACTCAAACAATGTAAATCGAAAAGGAATATTAACATTATTTATTTCTGTGTAACGTGTTTTAATTTCATAATTTTCAGTATTACAATTATGTATTGAAGATTATATTAAAAAATGTACCGGTTTTTTGCCTTAATTTTGGAATATGCCACTTTACTAATTATTTTCTCTTAATCCATGAAATAGAAAAAAATGAATTTTTTTCAGGCCATGCAGGACACCATTGTATACCGGGTGTGGCACTTAAGACGCCTCGGATCATAGCTCCTTTACGATAAAAGCTATCGAAAAAATCTAAGAACGAAGTGGTGCATAGTTACCGTCGCTATGTTTCAAAAATATTTCTAATCATCAGTGGCGTGCCGTACTCCAGTGGCGTACCAAAGTTATGTTTTTTTAAATGGAATGCCCTATTTTTTATTGCAGATTTGGAAAGTGCTCGACGAGTACTTGTCTTTTTATCTAACATGTTATACCCTTCACCTTAGCGGTTTCGCTGTTATAACCCCTTCTTTCAAAATTGCGCCCCATTTTTGAGATTTTTTTGTAGAGAAACTAATTGACGCCGGCACCTAAATTTTGAATTGAGGTACAGGTTAAGACCTCGTATACCTTCACATAATTTTTTTTCGGGTAATTTATGGAAAAAAATAATTTTTGATTGATCTTCGCATGTTGTCATTTTTTCCGAAAATTTCAGATGGCACCCCCCTAAAAAAATTACGGCGTTATACAGCTAAAACTCTAAATTTTTCATTTCAAATATTACACATTGCATAACAAAATTTCGGAGAAAAAAGGAATTTCATCGCAAATGTCGGGAAACGTTTTCCGTTCCCAAGTGTGCCATGAGAAAACAAAAGATTGGTAATTGTCAAAGTAAATTATTAGATGTCAGTAGCAGCCATAAGTCATTTTTGATAAACGTTCTAAAAATGTTCCGAACTCAAGAGGAAATGGTTGACATGATATTTATTCTTGGAGAATGTAACAAGAATTGTTTCTTGGTATCACGAGTGTACGCTGCGAGATATCCGCACAGGGCACATCTAAATGAACATGCGTTTCAAAAAGTGTTGGAGAGATTTACTACTACGGGAAGTGTGAAACGGCCAAGGAGAGTTAGAAAGAAGGCAGTTATTACCGAAAATAATGAACTGCAGGTTCTGGAGGCAGTTATTGAAGATCCTCATACCAGTATCCGTGATATTAGTAGGAATCACGATATTTCAACGCGATCCGTACATCATGTTCTTAAAAAGTACAAATTCCGTCCATTTAAGATTCAACTGCACCAAGAATTGCAACCTCAAGATTTTCATGCGAGGCAAGATTTCTGCATGTGGGCTATCAACAAAATTGAGCAGGAGGAATCATTTCTTATGCGCGTATTATTTTCAGATGAAGCAACGTTCCATAGAAATGGGCATATCAATCGCCACAACTACCATTATTACGCCGATGAAAACCCACAAGCCATGCGAATGATAAACCACCAGCAAAGATGGTCGCTGAATGTTTGGGGAGGCATACTTGGAGAACACCTTTTGGGTCCTTATTTCATCGAGGGGCACCTGAACGGCAACAGTTATTTGAGGTTCCTTCACGATGACTTGGATGATCTCTTGGAAAATGTCCCTCTAGCCGCTCTTCGACAGATAGTTTTCCAGCACGATGGAGCTCCTGCACATAATAGCTGTGTCGTTCGGGAATTTCTCGATGAAACGTTTCCGAACTCCTGGATTGGTCGTGGGGGTCCTGTGAGGTGGCCGCCAAGATCACCAGACCTCACTCCCCTTGACTTCTTCCTTTGGGGCCATATCAAAGACGAGGTTTACAGGACGGTACCAACTACTGTCGAGGATATGAGGGAGAGAATCCGCGCGGCTTTCCGCGGTATATCACCAGAAGTCCTTAGGGCAATGTCTAGAGCCTGTGAGTCGAAGTTGCGGTTATGCCTCCAGCAGGAAGGTCGTCATTTCGAACATTTAGTTTAAGTTGTTAAATTTTCTTTATCTGCATTTTTCATATCATGTTGAATAAATAGGTACATACTATTATGTTGACCGTATTTGTGTATTTGTTTTCTCATGGCACACTTGGGAACGGAAAACGTTTCCCGACATTTGCGATGAAATTCCTTTTTTCTCCGAAATTTTGTTATGCAATGTGTAATATTTTTTACACCAATGAAAAATTCAGAGTTTTGGCTGTACAACGCCATAATTTTTTTAGGGGGGTGCCATTTGAAATTTTCGGAAAAAATGACAACATGCGAAGATCAATCAAAAATTATTTTTTTTCCATAAATTACCCGAAAAAAAAATTATGTGAAGGTATACGAGGTCTTAACCTGTACCTCAATTCAAAATTTAGGCGCCGGCGACAATTAGTTTCTCTACAAAAAAATCTCAAAAATGGGGCGCAATTTTGAAAGAAGGGGTTATAACAGCGAAACCGCTAAAGTGAAGGGTATAACATGTTAGATAAAAAAATAAGTACTCGTCGAGCACTTTCCAAATCTGCAATAAAAAATAGGGCATTCCATTCAAAAAAAACATAAGTTTGGTACGCTACTGGAGTACGGCACGCCACTGATGATTAGAAATATTTTTGAAACATAGCGACGGTAACTATGCACCACTTTGTTCTTAGATTTTTTCGATAGCTTTTATCGTAAAGGAGCTATGGTCCGAGGCGTCTTAAGTGCCACACCCGGTATATGTCAAAAAAATTTTAAGTTGTATTTGTTTATAACTTGCAGTAAAATCGGGATGTTATTATCAAGTAATATTTTTCCTGTTAATAGGAATATCAATTAAATTTTTACGGCATTGCAATATAATACCTTAATTTAAAGCATTTCATGTATAAAATCAAAATTATTATGGAATAATTAAAGTTTAGAAGAGGACAAACGATGCGTGCCAAGGGACGAAGCGACGAGGCGGGAGGCTCGCTCAGGCATGGTGCGGTAGGGTCTCAATATACGAAGATAGTCCAATATTCTACTATTGCGGAGTAAGAGCACGGCCGGGGCCTTGCATCCCGAATCTTGTATCTCTTTTTACAGCATCTCTCCAGCAATTGTTTAAATAGTGTTAATGTTTGACGTGCTTTGTTCAAAAAACATTATGTATTAATTTTGTTACTTCACATTCTTCGAAATTTTCGAAAAACCTGAACTCCCTTTTTCTTATTAAATGAGATTGCACATCATTATAAAAATATTAATAATAAATAAAGTTACAATAATTTGGGCAAAATATGTACATCATCCGAGAGCTAAAACATTCCTCTATACATGTTCTCATTGTAATAAATTTTTTTAATTAATAAAAAAGCTACAGCAGGTTAATTTACAGTATATCGTCAAAACGCGTCAGAAACCGGACTTTTCGCAATACTTTTAATAATCACAATTTAATGAGTTGCCTAATGCTATTGAAACTTAAGTATGTTATTTACAATTGTCTCAAATATTCTATATATATTTTTTAATTTTTTTAGCCCCTCCGTTTTTTTCCTATTCCCTGTTAAATGCAGGGGCCAGAACTTTTGAAACGGATAGTAGTAAAGTGTTGTGAAGGTATAGAGATAAAAAAGACTCGAGTGGTTATCTGTGGGCGAAAGTCTACAAACAACCAGAGGTTCGGTTATTCCCATTGGATTCTTGGGCGAAGAGACCCCACCTTGTGGCAGTCACTTGGTTAGCCTTGTACACGAGGTTTCGCTTAGAATAACCCTTTTCGGCTCCGATATCTCAACAGCCTCCCAACACTTTGCGTTTTCACCAATCAATGCATTGTTTATTGTATGATCATTATTTACGTACACACGTTCATTATATAAATTAATAAACTGTTAATGTTGATTTCCTACTGATTTTCTAACCTTCATTAAAAAAATTCACTAATAAAAAAATCCACTCTTGGGAAAAAGAATGGAATAAAAACGGGGACACGCCTACATACATGCGGGCAGTAGTCAACTAGGGACGTACGAACAGATGTAGCCGCGCACACCCATCTATAAAGGCTTATAGACACATACACAGCAGACAATACCTGACGTAAAAAGACAACCACAGGGTCGAAATTCACATGACATTATACCTATTTTCAGGTTTCGTAGCAATAGTTTAGGCCAAGGATTTCCTTTTCAATACCCCCAATGTGGTCAAAAGGGCTCAATTGTAAGGAGCCCTGTCATGCTACTCATTATAAGCAGAAATGGAAACGAGAAAATCATGTGCACTCAAGAGGCCCTCTTTTATATGCCCCTGATCGGCGCCAAGGCCAGATTGGTTAAAAAAAATAAATCTATATCCTTGAAAAGCCCGAGAGCCCAGTTTTACTAGCCGAATTCAATTGGGTGTATTTTTAATTTTTTGGCCCGTGGACCCCATTTCGCGCACCTCTGGCAGCTCTTGAAATGCCCTAGAGCCTAGTTTTACTAACGCGAATTCAATTCACTGAGCCCCATTTCGCGCCCCGCTATCAGGTCATGAGGTCCAATTTACCCCAAAAATTGATCGAGATCTCATGAAACTCCCCAAATAGAACATTCGGATGGGTTATAAAGGTATATTCTGAGACGATATACCACACTTAACCCCAACGATAATTCCCCCCGATTTGGGATGAATCTGAGGACGTCAGGGGCGGGATCCATATCCACATTGGACCCAGCTTTGTTTCAGAGATCTCAATGAACATTTTGCACAAAAAATCAGCCCGATTGGACCAACTACGACAAAGTTTTCAGTAAAAAACTACTGATATGGCTATCATTCCAGAGCTCTGTTTTGAGTTTTCAGACACCAATATCTCAAAATCTGGCCATTCCCGAACCCCGGTGCCGTGGAGACTTTTTCATACTCGCCGAAATCTCCTTGTTCCCAAAATTTCTGCCAATTTAACCGGGGCCACATTTCCATAAGCGGAGACCGGGGCCCTTTGTTTTAGAAAGAAACCCCAACATACTTTCACAGTCAATTGTAGCTACATTATAAAAAAAAGTTTTTTGCGCCAAGTCTTATACTTTACGAGAAATCCGTCCTCCGTTTACAAGTTTCAAAAAACGGCAATTTCAAAGATTGACTCTGTTGCCGCCATTAAAATGATAATACAAATGTTTTTTTCCATACCTCAAAAAGTTAAATAAACCCATTAAATAGAAATCCCATTCCTTTTTCCATACTCCCAAAATAGATCGTCAAAGTTAGGCTTGTTTTTCGGTCGCTAGAGTGGTGTTACCCCTTAATAAAGGTACCAATTTCAGATCAAGGACATGAAAGTACATTCTGAAGATGTAAAGTTATTACTGTTTATGTTTCATTTTCTCTGTTAGCATTCGTTTGCTTCCAGGTCGCCTCTTTCATTTTAATATGATGGCAATCTTCTCGGAAACCTTCTTCGGTCTCAAGCTTTTGTATTTTACATATTTCGCTTCAATCCATTTTTAGTTTGTGAAAGTAAATGTTAAAATGATCGTTCGGTTATGGCAGAAAATAAAATTATTACTAAAAATTAATCTATTTGCAGAATTTTGTTCATTTACTTCACATTTATAGTTGCATTTCTACAATATTTTAATTTTTTTATATACTTGACAGGAATCACTTTTTTTGAACATGCACTCTTTTCCGCTTCCTCAAATTACATTTCCAGATCTGCACAATTCGTTTTCTGTTCCTTGTTCCTCCTCTCTCAACATTTTCTGCTTGATCTTTGAGTTTTGATTCTTGTAAATTGCATTCCTCACTTTTTAATTATTATTCTTTGATTTGTGATAATATATTGTTAAAAACTTCGGCAGGCAACAGTTTTTTCTATACTCCAGTACCTATAAAAAAAATGTACTAAACTATCGTCGTAATTCATTTTGGGATGTCCATTATTTAAGTTTTATCTTAGAATTATCAACTTCATAAATAATAACCCCTGTATCACTGCAAAGATAAACAATATAATAACGGAATCTAAAATTTAAAAATTACCTTGCATCAGGGGATTGCAAAGGTACATAACCTTCTTCCCTATCGTTATTACTATATCGGGTGTGCATAAATTGGCGGATAATCTACACATGACAATATTCTTCCAAAAATTCTAAGCGGCTTATCTTGATTCTAAAATGTTGTACCATGCTTCTTGAGCCTTCACGAGGTCCTCAAAGTTTGAACATCCAGTCGTTAAATATACGTTATTTTCCATTTTAATTTACAGAAAACTCTGCAATTTCAATAGTATGGCTGGTTTGAAAATTATTGGGCAATGCCGACGCCCGCTTATGTCACTTTTGACACAACGAATTCATTCAAACTTGCTTGTTCCAATTTTTTGTCAATTCTTGTTTCCTCGTTATTATCGGTTTGTATGAGTTCCCGCGTGTCAAAATAGACTACCCTCGACACTGTTTACTCATAATCTGTTTTATCTCGTATATACATCTGCAAATAAACCCCGCTCTGGCATTATTACTATTCTACTCTGTCCCAACCCACATAATTCATCATGACATTATTGAAAAAACAGGACTGCTCGTGAATGCTATGTTGCCAAATGTACATTTCTTTTAAATGGCGCCTGATGGCCTATGAGGCATGACACGATATTTTTGCATCGACATTTTCTATTCAAAATTGTAGGAAGAAAATCGCCACGTGTGGATTATCCGCCAATTTATACATACCCGATATATTACCTAATTTAATTGTTTGAATATTTATGTATTGGTAGATCATATTATTAAGGACAGTAATATGAAATAAAATGTTATTCTACCAAATAAAAACTCAATTCAATTCTGAATGTTTAAAATTCGCGACTAATTTCGCCTTATTATGGTAGTTTCAAGATAATTTTAATTCATATTACTCTCTTTTATATATTACCATTATATTTTTCTAACTCTCTTTTATCTAATTTATATACACAGGATTTTTTAGAAAAGGTAACATATGTTAGTTACAGTGGACTGTACATATTTGAGTGTGTAAAGTTCCTAATTAAACACAAGGGAAAATTTGACAATTGCCGGTTGTCAACATCTCATAACACTAGATAAGGTCAAGAATACATATTAAGCATAGATTATCCAAATCTGAAAGACGATATTATTACACTACATTACAAATTTATAACCATCTGCCAATAAGTATTAAAAGTAATGATTATAAAAAAATGAAACATAATTTATTCGCACTGTACTGTTCCAAATCAATGCTGATAACTTTAGAGTGCCTTCGGGAGCATATCTATTTTATACATCAATTAAACAATGCATTTACATTACATAAATCGGTTTTGCATTAATATTCCCTAGCCAACCACCGAGAATATTACATTAAAGTCTAAATTCGTTTATTGTAATTGTACCGTTGTAATTATCTCAACAGAATGGTATAATTGGTTGATTAGATCAATTTGCATAGTTCAAGTTCAGTTAGCTTCAACATCTAATTGAATTTATTAATCTGCTCTTAAATAATGGCAAACTAGTTTGCTCATTTTTATCTTTTTTAATCGATTCTAAATTACAAACATTCGATTATGTTTTGTATATAAAAATACTCAATTTAATAATAACGAAATATAGCCTGAACTTAACCTATTCATAAGTCAACAAAATTAAATCTTTGTAGAAATTAATTGGGCAACAATTTACATAATATAAAACAAACCAAGTGCTTTCTTATTATCATTATTGTTACATACTTCTATATCGCCGGTGAAGCAGCAACACCGCCTATCTCACATTTACCAAATTTGATAGAAGGGGCAGAAAAACTATTTTTTTCTGATTGAAACAATATTGAGTGATATTGCCTTAGTTACGATATGTCATAACACACTTATATTTCCCTAGGGAAATATCAAGTGGTCATATTTCCCAAGGGAAATATAGACATCAAACAATTGTCATTAGGAGCTTCTCGCAAGAATTGTTTTAATTGCTTTCGGGACAACACCTCCGATTTCTTAGGAAGGTATCCTTTATGGATATAACAGCTTTGGATTTTACGGGAACCAAACAATCGCGGTCTTTCGTCGCTTACGTTAACACATAGTTTGACATTTCACCAATTTATGAAACAACGCAAATACCAAAACAAGTCAACCATGATATTTACAAACAAGGCCCTTAGCAACGTTACCAATTCGATAAATTCAAAAATTTACAATCCAATATTTTCCCATTTACAGAACAATATTCTTTCAATCAGAAAAAAAAAACTATTGATTACAACACGGGAAATATGAATACATTTCCCTTGGTTGTCTATACATGTAACTAGCCAACCTCGGGAAATATACTATTCATATTTCCCTAGTTGTAATAATAGCTATTATAGCTTTCTGGGAAAATATTGATGTTAAAATCTCCATTTTGGTCCAAATGGCGGCTAGTCGGATTGCCGCTTCGTCGACAATATGTTGCAAGTGCTAAATGAGGGTCTAATCTAAGAAACACTCCGAACGCTATTTGGAGATTTTTCTTAACTGTAAAAGCATTTACTGCTGCCAGTAAATTAGTATGGCTCAGCTTTTCCTATTTTACTGTTCGAATGAAACATCACGTCCATTCATCACACATTATTAAGTTACATTTACGTCCGTTTCAGCCCTCACACTTCGTCCAATCAATCGATTCCGCCAATTCTCCTTCCGCCCCATCATCCAATTGACCTTCGTATCAAATACTAAAATAGCACAGGCATTCCTCTTCATTTCCTCCGAATTGACACCATAGTGTGTTTACATAAATTTATCAAAATCACATCTGCTTGTAACTGCTTAACTAAACGCGGGTGGTTGGTGCCATTCGGCTTCAGCGTCAGACCAGTGATTGCAGAGTCAAGCAATGTTGGCGCTTGTCAAGTTAGATGGGTAAATTTTTAATCGGCACTAAAAACATATAAAATGTAGCAACATCGGTAATTAAAATGCATTCGGTTTCAGCTAAAGGATGGGTGACAGTAAGGTGGCCAACTTGTTTACAATGAAAAGGAGGACACAAATTGAAGAAAAAAATGTCGTAAAAAAAGAAACATTTTATTAATTACAACAATAATATAGTATACAGGGCGTTACAAATTCAATGCATTCACATTGCTATCTCGGTAACTATAAGAAATAGAGAGTTGGTTAAACTAACGAAAAGTCGCGCATTTTAACGCTGAATAATTTGCTAAAATATTCCGACTACTTCTGAAGATATTCGATAAAAACCGAAAAAGTCAATGTTATTTTTCATGATTTTATTACTGGGTCTTTAAGAAAATAAATTTATTTTTCAAATACGTCTCCGTTTCGTTATGTAGATACCCACATCAACTTTATTTTTACTTTCTCCGTTACGAAGTACGAGAAAGTATTGTGATCGTGATTTTTTTTTCAAAAATTTTTTTTACGGAAATATTCGTTTTGGGGTCCCTAGATGCCATTTCAACAATTTTTGGAAAAAAATTTTTTGTGTCTGTGTGTGTGTCTGTGTGTGTGTCTGTGTGTGTGTGTGTCTGTCTGTGTGCGCTGTATCTCAAAAACTAATAGATCAATTGATATGAAACTTTGAACATCCATCTTATTTGATAATCTGAAGAACTGAAAAGCTTTTGGTAAAATTTCGTACACCGGAAGTGGGCGTTTACCTTAACTATTTTTTGTTTTTTGCCAATATTTTCTTAAATATGAAAAATATCACAAAACATTCAAACAAACTTTGAAGACAACAAAGAAATGAACAGCTTTTGCTTGAAAACATTTTTCATAAAATCATTTTTATTCGAGAAAAAATTTTTTTATTATTTTTTTAAATTTTGGTTTATAATTATAAAACGATAATAGTTACAGAAAAATTATGTGAATAATAATTGTACAGAATACCAAAATGAACAACTTCTAAAGAATAAGTTTTTTTCGAAATCTCGTTAGTTCTTGAGTAAACCGAGTTTTTGAATTTGAAGTATAAGTTTTACATCTTTTATGATTTTGACGTTTTAAACGTCAGTTTCATCCGAGTTTACGCAACGCTCGATTTACATTTAAAATATGATTTCAATTGAAAATAAACCCATGAAAACGTAAATATAAAGTCGGAGAAAGTAACATGATGGCCACATCACCATTTTTTTAAATATGGACCTGGATTTGCACAATGGTCAACATTTTTTGACGTTAAGCGTCGCCATTCAGAAGTGTTTCAAAGGTTATGGCGTTATGGGCCCAGCTTTCTTGAGTGCAAAATTGACGACTAATGACCATAGTCAGGGCTTGATTTCAGTCGTTCCGGTACCTCTAACCAAACATGTCGAATTGAATTATGGAGAAGATGAAATGAAAAAGATTTAAACTGAATAAGAGACAATTAATTATAGGCTTTCAAGAATATTTATACTTCACTCCCGGAAGTGAAAAATACAGTAAGTTCAGAAGGAAATGAATTATATTGTAACCGCATTAAGAACGTCTTTAAAAATGGAAACTGCATCCAGTTTATTAATTACAAAAATTAATGGCCGTCCTCTTCATCTATTTGATCCATCTAAATATGAAGATTCCTGGCTCAAGTTTGGACGTCATCCACCGATGATAATGGCAGTTGAAGTTTTATGAATTCATGTTACTTCAGATTTCATCAAGTCTAAGTTACTAGATATGAAAGTAGATGGCGCCAGTGGGTCGAACTGAGCGTTTGTCCCAAAACAATCACATTTTACAAAGAAGTGAAAAGATGGCACTAGTAATTACAGAAATGGGGTGAATTGCACTTTACGGTCAAACTCCCGATTTAGGAAATATTTTGTTTAGGGGCTCTATACGTGTTATTATTAAGGTACTTACAAAAATGTTTGTGCGGAAACGTGTTTCAAGCCGAAAAATCCAGTTTTTATTTCTTCCGTAACAGATATACGTCAATGTCATGCTACACTACGAAAGTTATTCATATTATAGATAATTTAGCACAAGAAAGGCACACTGTTAAAATTATACACGAGGTGCAAGTTCGCGCGAACAACATTTTTTTTTTCGCAATGTAATTGAAAAGTTGACAGTGGCAAATTCAGATATACGGATGCGCCCTGTATTACCAACCGTGAAAGTTGGTTTGTCGTTTTCTGTTTATAAACCTTACTTGTCAATCGTTTATGTATAGTGCAATGCAACCAAATTTTGAAAATGGAGCCAATATCTGCGACTGTTATATAAATTTGATGTTACTATTATCATTTCATAATTAGAGACTAACAATTACAAATTAAATAATTTTTTTTTTATGAAAAATATTTTCAATCAAAAGTTGTTCATTTAATTGTAATCTTCAATATTTGTATTAAACTTTTTGTAATATTCTTTATATTTAAAAAAATATTGTAAAAAAACGGTTAGGGTAAACACCCACTTCCGGTGTACAAATTTTTTACTAAAAGCTTCTTAGTTCCTCAAATCATCAAATAAGGTTTACGTTCAAAGTTTGTAAATTCATTTATTAGTTTTTGACTTTGACTATATACCAGGGGGTGTTCACTCCATAGGATTTTTTGGTGCCATATCTCACTACTACGATCAAACGTATGGTGACGCTGTCCTCAGTTTTTTAACAGTTTACCTAAAAACCGTGCCTGCATTTTATGGTTTTCATATTGGCTTTGTTTTGTAAACATAACATCATTATTTGGTACACGTGTTTCGTTCGTTCTACCGTTCTGTGCAGTTTTGTGTTTAATCAAAGACAACATTGATTCCCCTGAATTTAGTGATTGTATTATTTAATTGGTAAGCTCAAGTAGATTTTTTTAAATTTAGATAAATTCTCATATCAACTTATTGTAGGTAAAGGTATCAGTCACTCATAAAGTGGAATTGTTGTTGTGTACCTGGATGTGATGATAGGATGTTGTGCAGAATGGAGTTTTGCTTCAAGATAAGGAAAGATTTAAGTTATGGGTCACAAATATTTCAAATCCAAAGTTAAAATTTAAACGTCAAAAAGACACATCAAGTATAATATTTTAATGATGTTTATACTGCAAGCTTCTACTTCGTTATACATTTTATATAATAAATAAAATTAGTTGTGGTTTGAACATTTTTCAATGCAGTTTATAAAATACCATTACTTTGTTTATAAAACTTAAATTTTTTATTTTCGTGACTATAGTTTGGGCAATTTTAACTTGCCTTTATCGAAGAAATAGTAAATTAAAAATACGAAGCTGCCGAAACTATAGTCATTAAAATTAAAATTAAAGTTGTTCAACTTTTACAAAATAATAGTGTTATAAAAATATTTTAAAATTAGCGCCATTTTATCCCAACCAATAAAATCCACGATCAAATAGTAGGTGGCGCTAAATTTGGTACTAACACTTTTCCCCAATTCTATTGCTTGAGTTGGCAATCTTAATTAATCGTTTATCTATGCTATATACATATGGACTGTTAACGCCAACTTCATGTGTGTCTCCAAGCAACGGTGGCGCGGCGCGACCCTAAGTGGTTGCGGTATGTTACTAAATTGGTAGCTATTTCGTGTCTGACATGCATATGCAATGCGAACTCATAGAGTCAAATCTATGAGCTCGCATTGCATATTGTGATACCCTGCAATTTATTCACACATCCTGGCAGGAGCGGTGGACAAAGGATCATGGTGGAAACTTCTGGGAGCTCATATAGGGAGATGGTAGGGAGGCTGAAGAGGGACACCATCTCCAGAAGCGATGCTATCGGCAAAGAGGAGCCTCGCGGGGAACCTGGTGGTGGAGGAGGCAAGGGGTGCCAATAGTTAGGAGGTTTTGAGGAGTTTCGCAGGCATAGTGTGAGAAGGCAAAGCGAGGATAACCAGGGGCAGCAGATTGACGGCAGAGGTGAAGTTCCTCGACAAAGACTCGACGAGAGAAGATTGTCCAAGCGATCGAGTGGGTCACCGATAGGAAAGGAGAGGTCGAGGTTAAATTTATCAGGAACTACGGCAGAGACCTAAGAATAGCGCAGGTGGAAAGCCCCAGAGAAGCCATGACGGCTCTAATAGAGAAGAGCAGGCTCAAGATTGGGTGGTCCATGTGCAGGATTCAGGGAAGGGCCGCGAGGCCGGCGCAATGCTGGAAGTGCCGTTCGCACGGGCACTCAGCGGCGTCCTGCACCGGGAAGGGCAGGAGCAAGACCTGCAGGAAATGCGGAGAAGACGGGCACCTGGAGGCGGGCTGCAAGGATGATAAGCCCTGCTGCGGGCCCTGTAATGATGTGGGAAACACGGCGGATCACTTCACAGGAAGCACCTACTGTCAGGTCCATAAACAGGCCTTGGAGAGGGGGCGGGCAACACATGGAATCGCAAGAGGGCAAGACCGGCAAAGTATGACGGGCGGAGAGGTCAGGCGCGAAAGAGCCTCAAGATTGTCCAGACCAACAGGTGTCACGAGGCGCACGATCTCCTGGAGGTCACTATCACGGAGCAGGAAATAGATATAGTGCTAGTGAGCGAGCCAAATGGCTCGAAAATGGGCTCAAGCTGGTACAGGGACTCCAAGGAGGGGGAGGTGGCGACAGCCGGTGGACAGCATCGTGTGGGTGAGGCTGGCGGCTATAGTGGTGATCTCATGGTACGCGCCTCCAAATAGGACACTGGCAGAGTACGAGGAGTGACTGCGTGGAAAGAGCACGCGAGCTCGTTGTTATCGGCGTGGACTTTAATCACCCTAGCAACCCCGGGTATGATGAGAAGGATCAGCGGGTGGAGGGTTGAGTCAGAAAGGGAGAATTGACCACCGACACATTTGAAATATCGGCCGGGAGGAGTGGAGTGGTTCCCCCGGCATCGACGCCCCGGTCAGATGGAGCCTTGGCAGGATGGATGTAGACAAGCTGGTTCGTTGCATGAGGGGCCGAAGAAGAGGGAGCACAGGCGAGGAGGGGGCACCTGGAGAGTATTCTAGGAGGCTCCGCGCCGCATGCGGCGCAGCCATCCCTAAGAGCAGGAACAGGAAGATGCAGCGGGCTACCTACTGGTGGTGTGAGGAAGTCGCGAAGGCAAGGTCGGAGGTTAACGCCGCAAGAAGGGATCTCACCCGGTGCAGGCATAAAGGGGAGAACTTGGACATCCTCGAGGACGCGTGCATGGCGGCAAAGGACGCACTGAGGCTGGCCATTAAGCGCAGCAAAGAGAGAAATGGCGGCAGCTTAGGGAAGAAGTGAAGTTCGACAAATGGGGGCGGTCCTACAGGATCGTCGCTACGAAACTCAGGGTGGGCCTCCCAAAAGTCTGCTCACTAGTACCTGGGGGCACGGAAGAGGTAATCAGAACCCTGTTCCCACTGGCCACAAGAACAAGCTTGCCTGGACCATGGCATAAGGGACCCACGGAGGAGGAGCTCTTCTCCAGAGAAGAGGTGGAGACAGCAGTGGCGGCCTTACCGAACAGGAAGGCTCCGGGACCCGGGGGGATCCCCAACGAGACAATTAAGCTGGTCGTCAAGGACGAGCCGCTGGAACTGACTGCGGATCTTAACGCCTGGATCAGGGAGGGGGTTTTTCCGTCCAGGTACAAACGGCTCGGCTGGTGCTAATCCCGAAAAAAGGCAAGCCGGAGATAGACCCGAGGGTATACCGTATGCCTTATTGATGATGAGGGCAAGGTCCTGGAGCGGCTGTTGGCGGACAATACGGTTTCAGGAAGGGCAGGTCGACGGTGGACACGCTCCACGAGGTCCGACAAATCGCGGATGAGGCCAACAGCTGGCCTTTAAGAGGGAGGAGGCACTGCCTCGCGATCGCGTTGGACGTGAAGGACGCGTTCAACTCCCTCTCGTGAGAGGGGTGCCGTCGTATCTGCTAAGAATGATGCGCAGCCACCTGGAGGAGAGAAAGTTGCCCCTACGATGGCGTCTTCCGTCTGCCACTTCCGGAGGACGTCGAGATAGTTGGTTACGCGGACGACATCCTTATACTGGTGAGAAAAGGGGGAATAACAGAGTTGAAGCAGGCGGCCCAGCAGGTGGTGGAGCAGGTGGCTCGCTGGATGGAGTCCGAAGGGTTGGAGTTGGCGTCACACAAGACGAGCGCAGCGTGGCTGTCCAGAAGGAGGGCAGGAAGAGTCCTAGGCGAAGAGATTAACCTCCTGGGGCAGGAGGTACCCATTGCCAAGTCTATGGGATACCTAGGGGTTGTCATCGAGGCAAACCCGCTGTGCAGCTCCCAGGTATCGGAAGCAGCAGCCGGAGCGGCCAGGGCAGCCAGAGCGGTGGCGCACCTGCTCGTGGACCGTCGGAGCTTAAAAGAAGGGTGCTGATGGGGGCTGCGATGGCGAGATTGCTGTATGCGGCGCCGGCTGGGCCTCGTCGCAGAAGAACGTGGAGAGGCTGGGCCCGGCGCTAAGTCCGGTGACCCTTAGGTTAATTCGAGGGTACAGGACAATATCGTCGGTGGCAGCTGAGGTAATGGCTTCAACAGCTCCGCGAGACCTGCTGTTAGTGGTGAGGGCCCGGACCTACAAGCTGGTGGCGCAGGGGGCTGACAATGCGGAGGCGAAGAATACAGGGTGGAATTGGCTGCTGGTGCAATGGCAGAAGAGGTGGACGCGAGCGGGGGTGGGGGCAGGCTCATCCTGCCAGATCCTGTCGGGTCACGGAGAATTTGGGGCCTACCTCGCCAGGATAGGCAAAGTTGAGGACGGCCATTGCAAGTTTTGTCGACAGGATGGCGAGGATACGGCGGAACATAACATGCGTAGCGTGGGAGGAGGAACGGGCCGAGCTTGCGGGGAGTCTTGGGACGGCGGTGATGGTGGAAGCACTTGTGGCGGAGATGCTCCAAACTCCGGAGAAGTGGGAGGCCGTGGCCAAGTTCGCCAGGCAGGCCCTTGAAGGGAAAGTCCCGGAGGCAAGCATGATATAATCAAAGGTGTACATATCGGGTGTGTATAAATTGGCGGATAATCTACACGTGACGATATTCTTTCAAAAATTCTAAGCAGTTTATCTTACTTCTAAAATGTTGTACCATGCTTCCTGATCCTTCACGAGGTCCTCTAAGTTTGAACATCCAGTCGTTAAATATGCGTTATTATTCGTTATTAATTTACAGAAAACCCTGCAATTTCGACAGTATGACTAGTTTGAAAATTATTTGTCAGTGTGTGCTATCTTTGTATCTCAAACTTGTATTTTTAACACTTCTCAATTAGCTTATTTTCATAAAAAAATACGTTCGGCAACGTGACACCCGCTTATGTCACTTTGACACAAATAATTCATTCAAACTTGCTAGTTCCATGTTCGTGCCAATTCTGCTTTTCACATTATTATCAGTTTGTATTAGCGCCCGCGTTTCAGTGTATTTGTGTTTTTGTGTTATTTTCGTTTTGTTTTGTTCAATTACAATGGATTTTACTATTTACTCATAACCTGTTTTACCTTGCATCTGTAAATAAACCCCGTTCTATCTATCTATTACCATCTACTCTGAACCATGAGAGTATTGATAAGCAGGGCAGCTCGTGAATGCTATGTTGCCAAATGTACATTTTTTTAAATGGCTCCTAATGACCTATGAGGCATGGTAGAACAGTTATTCATCGACTTTTTCTATTCAGAAATTTAGGAAGAACATCGCCACGTGTAGATTATCCGCCAATTTATACACACCCGATATATGTAGGAAATGTAATAGTAAAGCTGTATTGTAGGGTAATTGTAATTGTAAAGCTGTATTTTTGGCTAATACGTGAAGCCTAAGTTATCTGCTTACAGGCTGGAAGGGGCGTCAGGTGAGGTAAATGGATTCCACTGACGTCTCGTTTCTCGGGGCCAACTAACCCTTTTACCTTTTTTAGATCCAATAGACTGTAGGCTAAATGTAATCATTTTTAATATATGACATTCCTAATTTATCTCACAGCCGATATTGAACCGCCCGCCGGAGAATAAACACATGCGCACTTATTTCCTGGCACAGTATAACGATAGATAAAACATTATCTTCACTTAGGATTCAGAAGGCGCCACTGGAGATGATAATCCAAATTAAATTTTCTGATGAAGCTGAATTTCGGAAAAGATACCACTGCTAACGTACAATTCACTAATATTCAGATGTCACTAAATATATTATCAAATCCAGGTGAATTCGCTGATTCGTCGATGCTGTCCGAATTCGTGACTATTGGATACAATAAATATCGACCTAGGATTCTAAAATACGAGATTGATCCGAGAATTGAACTTTGTCTATTAGTACGGCTGCTAGTGTACGCGTAACATACAACTTTTTTTTTAGTTTGTACAAACATTGCTTTAAAGATAATATTTGAAAATTTGATTTCTAATCAAAGTTAAACGGAAAAGTCCGCTGCGGCGCTTTTAACGTCTGTTGATATGCTTTCAAGTCTTTAAACGTAGCAACGGACGATACAATTTGGTAATGCGGTATTGTACGTAAACGGTATTTTAGATTATTTGTTAAGACAACAACGTTAAATAAGTCGTTATATGCAAAAAATAAAAAATAAATGATTTAATCGCAGTATAATAGAAAAAGCTAAATGTCTACCTTAAATTTGTTTGGCCAAAGCTAGTAACACAGCACGTTATTGTATTAATCGTTCTTTGGCTTCAAGTATTAACAAGACTTCTGGACTGTTGGTTTGGTAGGAAGTCACTTAAAAAAAATGACATCCAAGGTTCACATTCCTTCACAGAAATGGAACAGAAAGGCAATAGAGCTAATTGCAGTAGGTTTTGATGAAACTACATATGCTTACAGGTTGTACACACAACCCAAATAAAAAAAATAATAATTAATTGCCATGACTGCAATAGTAAATACTTGGATATCAAATTCAGTGTGGGGAATAATGGATAATTTCCTCCGCTGAAGATAAAACCACATTTTAACTAAGAGGACACCAATCGAAAGAAGATTTTTTTCCTTATCTAATGATATCCGAACCAATTAATTTTCAGTTGTAATTCTTTATTATTTAATTTAAATATTCGGAATAAATACAATTCGGAAAATTGTATTGAGCCATGACTCGTAAGACAATTTCGATTGGTGTCATTATAAATCCTCTTAGTTAAAATGGAATCTGCAAAAAAAAATTTCCCATATTATATACCTATGTTCGGTTTTGGAATATTCGCTCGGAATATGCGAAGGGGGAGCGAACCTAAAAGATAAGCCAGGGTATCTGAAACCCTTTAAGGACATGAAGCAGTTTTTTCGAGGGGAACCATTGAGGATTAATTGAATTAAAAGAAAACAACGAACTGGTTGATTTGGAAGAAAACTCCATCATCGTGGACTGCAAAAAAACTAAGGTTTTACTCAGAAAGAAGGTATTTATGGCTGTAAAACAATCTCTCAGTGGTCAGACATACCACGTTACGACTATTATTTGTCCTGACAGTAAAATCTAACTTACAATTAGATATAAGACAATTGGATGTGATTATATACTTTTAGAAAGATAGTCTTTATGAAAATACCAGAGGGCTGTTGATGTTCATATTTAAATGAAAATAAGATGTTGCGACTTAACAGAGCCATATATGGTCTTAAGCAATCACCCAAGTGTTGGAATGATGGAATTAATAATGTGCTATTTGAAATGGCCGAGTTAAGTAAAGTCGAAATATGAGAACATGATTTGTACATAGTGTATAGTTGTATGAGCTCTTATGGCGTGTTGCGCAGTGACCGTCTTCAATTGGTTCCGGAGGTTTGTTGTCGCGTTTTCCGAATAATTTCTCACTTTGCAAACTTTACCCCCCCACACATCGAGTGGTTAGTAATGCAATAACATTGTATGTTTATGACTTCTTTATTTTTTCCAATTATGAAAATGCAACTAATTTTTTTAATGAATTTAGTAATAGATTTGAAATTAAAGATTTTAGGAAAAATTGGAGAATGTCTAGGTATGAAAATCAATCACAACAAAGAGAATGGTGTTTTGTCCTTGAGTGAGGCAGCTTATATAAATCAGTTGTTGAAAAGATTCAATATGATTGTAAAGAGGTTAAAAATAAATTTAGCTAGTAGTCATTGAAGTGCCGTTTCAAAACCTGGAGGGTGGTTTGATTTATTTAGCTGTGCTTACCAGACCTAATATTGCTATAAATCCAATAAATCATACGAGAATCAGCACTGGAAAAGTACTAAACGCTTACTGAGGTACTTTAAATGTACTAAATATTACTGTTAGAAATTTTCGAGTGATAATGCGTAACTAGTAAGTTTTGTCTCATGGGAATGTAGTAAACAAAAAAACTGCTGCGCTATAGTTGCAGCTAAGAAAGATATCTATTTAAAGAATTTATTAAGCGAGTTGACTGGATATAAGTATCACTCTGGATAATTTTACATTTTAAGCAAATGCAATGATGTAGTATTTGGTGGATATAGGACTTGTGGTTTTATAAATATTAAGTAAAATAATTCTATATTAAGTTGGCTTTTTACATCTGTTTACACGACTTTCTGATAAAAAAAAATCGTGTTTTAAGATTCCTGTCACCGACAGATAGTAACCATGTGAAATATTAACATTGCTGTTCAATTATGGGTGAACTAACTGAACGTGAAAGAATTGCGTTGTTAATGCTGGTTGGTTTAGGAGATACGCAGAGACCTCTACAAGATGCATGCAATATTTTCAACCCCCAAACCTTCCATCATTCTAATTGTTGAAAAGGTGTCTATTTGAAAACGTAAAAATATACAGGGTAATCAATTAAAAAACCTGCCGTTGACGTCATATCTCGAAAAATAGGGTAGCTGTTGAAAACCCTATTAAGTCAGTGAATAGAATAAATAAAACTATAAACATTTCCTTTAAAAGAATGACGTTAAGCCCGAAATCAGGTGTCCGACACATTTGCCTAACCCTGTTTAAAAGATCCAAACATATTGGCATGAGACTTATTTTTAGAGAAGCAATAGCCCACGAGAGCTGAGTATGACGACTGCATGTCTATGGTATATGCGCATAGGTTAATATAAGGAGAACGTATGTCGTAACTATTGTAATAATTGAAAATATATAGGTAAGTAGGGTTGCATCTAGGCAGTACAATAGGGATTGTGGTAAATTTAAAATATTTTGTTAGAATTACTAGGAAGTCGAACAACAATGGAAGATTGGGGTATAATTTATTAGAACGTGTCCTAATATCGCTTTAGTGCCAACATGCATTTTATAGGTTATATTACTTAGTGTTCGCATTACATGTTAGGTTGCACCTCTATACCACCATACTCCATTGATTTGTACAATCGAAGTATGTGCCAGTGGCGGCTCGTGGAAAATTTTGATGGTAGAGCCACTTAGCATACACAATATATGTCACCGCCTCTTTTTTGAAGAAAGAAAAATCTATCATTAAAAACGTTTACTTGTTGCAGAAGCATTAAAAAATTAAATAAACACGAAAAATAGCCTGCATTAAATCTGTAATCAATTAAACGAATTGTATTTTGTAACCTTCTCTACATCTCCTTAATAAGTGCAATACTTGAAATTGGAAACTTATTTTTGGTTAAAAAACGGAAAATTATTCAAAATACTTAATTTTTTGCTTGCAGATTGACGAACAGGTTGAATATTCATATATTCAGGATACATTTCGTTTTCTTGTATTTATCTAATGCTTTCTGCAACAAGTAAAGTGGTTTCTAATTTGGAAAATTATTCGTTGATCTTATCTACATAATTAGTGATGAGCGTTATTTTCACTAACTGCTACTTTGCAACCGTTACTAAGAAATAATAACGGTAACCGTTATTGAAAAATCCCACTAACAGTGATTTTCTCAAAAGTTATTTTATAAAAGGAACTCGAATAAATAACGAATCACTTCTTAGTAACAGTAACTCTTATAATCGATTGAATAACGAATCAGTTCTTAGTAACAGGAATCGATTCAATAACGAATCACGTCTAAAAAAACTCGAACAAATATTGAAAAGAATTTGATGTAAAATTGACAAACACAAAATAGGCCAGTGATTTTACGAGAAAATGTAATCCGTTTTAAAATTACAAAAAAATCTTCAAATTTTGACATTTAAATCCATAAAAGCAATTTTCTGACTTGTGTAAACTCCTGGTATTGCCACGAATAAACTATTATTATTATTATTATTATAATTCATAAAAATCGAACTACGCATTCGGCAGTTGTAAAATTTCAAAAATCAAAGTCGCGAAAATCTTGGAAATTTAAAAACTGCTATTTTTGCATTAATTTCAAGAGAAAATTTGGAAATCCGTTTTAAAATGACATTAAATTCACCCTATTTTGGCACTTGTATCATCAAAATCGGTCAACGCGTTGAGCAATTTAAAAATCAAAATTGCAATTAAAATCTGTGGTCTTCTTCGTAATTTTGGCGTTTTGCGTTAATTTTTGATATTTTCTAAAAGTTTACGACGACTGACAAGAAAACTAGACTTAAGGAAGAGATTATTTTCCCCTCCCTAGGATCCGCCAGTGATTAACCCCTTTGAATAATACTAAATTCGCCCTACATTGACATTTAAATCATCAAAATCCGACAAATCATTCGGTAATTGTACAATTTCAAAAATCAAAGTCGCGATTTTTAAATTTTGGATTGCAATTTTTGCATTTTGTGTTAATTTCAAGAGAAAATTTTCGTTTTAAAATTGTATAAAATTTGCCATATTTTGACATCTGAATCATCAAAATCAAACAATTCGGCAGTTGTGCAATTTCAAAAATAAAAATCACGATTTTACAATATCTGAATTAAAAAAACGATATTTTTGTTAATTTCGCGGAAGTATTTCGTAATCCGTTGTAAAAGTACACTAAATTTTCCATATTTTGACGTTTGAATCGTCAAAATCTAATAATGCATTCGGCAGTTGTATTTTTAAAGTTTGAAAACGTGCGATTTTGGCATTTTGCGTTGATTTCATGAAAAAGCAAATCTAATCCGGATTGTAAATTGCATGTAATTTGCCACAATATTGACCTTAGAATCACCAAAATCGGACAACGTGTTTGTGCAATTTAAAAATCAAAATCGTAATTTTAATCTTCGGACTTTTGCGTGTTTTATAAAAAAAGGTTGCTTTTAAATTGCAGTAAATTCTCGAGATGGTTACGTTAGAATCGTCAAAATCGGACAACGCGCTTAGCAGTTGTGCAATTTCCTAAATCAAAATCACAATTTAAATATATTCGAACTTGAAAAGTGCGATTTTTACATTTTGTGCTAGTTGGTCCCTAAGATGACTTTGTTACAAACGGTTACTGATAAAATTATTTTAAATAACGGTCTCTAACTAGTTATTTTGTGGTAACAGTAAATTACTTTAAATAACCGTTTTAATAATAAATGTTGTCAATAGTACATAAGCAAAAAGGCTTGAATTAAATTTATTAATCGTGTGCGACGCGGAAATAGGACTAACAAGTGCACGTTGCCGCGTGCACGAGATGAGCCAGAAATGATTTGACTCCAAATGCACGTTCAAAACGCGCCGCTCCCCGAACCGCGCATCTTCCCACCGCTGGAAACATTCTAAATACCGTACCAGAAGTAAGTTGGCTCCATTTGCGTTGGGGAACAAATGCATTACTATTTTTCTCTACTCATTAAAGTTTCACGGGCATTGTTTAGAGTTGTTCTTGCCGAGCATTAAATTAGAGGTAGTGCCATGGCTCTTTGGCTCTACATAATGAGCCGTCCCTGGTATGTACACTATTTATATTTGTTTCTAATAAATATAATACGGAAAGAGATGTAATTAAAAAGAATTTCTCAAACAAGATGAGTCATACTCAGCTCTCATTGGCATTGCTATAATAAACAAATTATGAAATATCTGCCAACAAATATGATGTCAGCTCACATTCTGTCAAAGAGGTCATCTATGTGTAATAAATTGTGTGTGATTACCATGCATATAGTCAGTTGATTATTAAAATCAGTTAAAACTTAACCCGCATCACGTGTTTTAATGTATAATGGATTACATTAATTATGTTAATATTGGGATTGTCAAATAGAAAGTTTTATGTTTAATTTAGGATTTATAAAACAAACTTATTTGAATTAGTTTCTTTGCGAAAAGCAATACTGCAGAATTACTATACATGTGACGGCAATCCGTCCTGACTAACAGACGCTCCATAATACAAAAAATAACTTTTATATTAACAGACAAAAACTTTCCGTAATTCGATATGAACTACAGAGATCAATCGAACCGAAATAATGACGCTATCCGATTACCCAAGAGTACCGATTACCAAACACACAACCCAATTACGAAGGTGCACTCTGGAGACACCAAGTGGGTTCCGCTAATTTACCATTACGGACCCATTTCGTTCCATTGATCGATTGTTGGTGGCGCATCTGTGCACCCACCACAATGCCGGTAATTCGGCAGCTGCCTGTCAAAGCTCTATAGTACTTTTATCTGGTTCGTTAAATGAAGAAATTTCCATTCGAAAAGAAAGCACACACACACAGGCGGGCACTTTATGGGCTTGTTCACGGCCTCTTTAAAATACTTATTGTACATTAAGAACTGGATACGTTCTTGTGTTTAATTATCGACTGGGAAACTCGTATCGCCAGAGATTCCATTGGATTCGAGTGGGCCGTGGGTATTGAATGATTAGAATGTCTTAACGAACGTTAATGTCTTTTCCATAATGTACGAGAGCACACACACGTACACGCTTCAGTGGAATTGTGTCTGTTAATGCTTTTCGCATTCAATATTGATTCGATTAAATTGTTTTAAATACATCATCAACGTGTAACACGGTTAAGCTAAGGTCGATCAAATAAATCAACGCTTGCTGAAACAAAAGGGTTAAATTTGGATGAAATATTACGTTAAACTTGAGCATGAATATTTAATAAGTAAAAGAATAATGGATCATGAGTGAATTTGTATTTTTTAGAAATCGGCACCAAAATAACGGAAGTAAGATATAATAATAATAACTATTATTATTATTTGCGTTAATGACATGTTTACACACGTCAGGTAATATTATAACAGTATCGAAGAATATGTAACTGACCCTCTGTTTTATAAATATTCAACTGTCTAAAACTATTTATTTACGTAATGATATATTCCTCTTGTCCTGCATTTTGAAGCGTACAATTGTCCATATACCGTGTGTCTCACGAAAAAGGCGCTAAAACAAATACATATAATATTTTATTCACAATCACTATAATAATATGCATATTTTTAACCTCGAAAAAGTTGGGATATTAGCGATTCCCTCTTCGAGATGGGTAATATTCTATTACTAACGTCTATTTCGAGGTACAGAAACATTTTGCGAACCTCTATTTCGAAATACAGAAACAGTCAATTGTCAGTTTATATAAACGTCAAATTGACATCAATCATGCGCTCGGTTCTCCAACGAATCTACTCTGAAGTGAATTTTACAATTCTGTTTAATTATGGATTACCACGTCATAACGGTCGCAACCATCCTCTTCATTAAGTACTTCTTATTTATAAGTGGATATTAATGATTTGTGCTCTTACACGAAACGGATTTATGCATATCTCAGGTTGGCAACATCCCAACAACCCATCAAGTGTCAAAACCGTAACCTCATAATAAATGCGCCTTCACAACAACCCGCGGACAGTAACGAGGACGGGAACGGAGGCGAAAATATAGCAAGCTTCTCGTTCCCGTTACCCGAAATTAGTTATTAGTTATGTCAACATGCGAATCATTTAACTTTTGGTTCCCGGAAGTTGTTGCGTTTACTTTTGTCCGTTACGTGAAATGCACGTTTACCCCATTTTATGTCAATTGCCGTAAGTCGTATTGAATTACATCATTATCTGCTGGTGGCTCGGGTTCTCCACGTAATCTAGCTGTATTATGTAATACACTACTTACCACAATTATAAAAAGTGTGGTACTGAGGTTTAAGTGATACCCATACGTCAATTTTTTACGAATTAAATATGTCCGACATTGAAATAAATATGTGTACCAAAATCAAACAATTTTACTTTTATCATTACATTTCGTGATTGTGAATAAAATAGTATACATACCTCGCGGGAACACAATTCCCGATGATGTTTATCCCGACTCGGTACGTAATATACTATTACCTACTCCCACTTTGTAATTGATGAATTACCGTACTGTTTTCACCAATCGTAAACGACCCATTACGAATATAGAGCATATATAAATGTTAAATGTTGTACATAAATGTGTAACATGTACTATTACCACTTATGTACCTCGCTATGTTATATACTTATTAGCCAATTACAATTAACGCCCGCCGAGTCCCTCTGCATTCGTCTGTTCGTCTTTAAATATGAAAAGTGACAGTAACATTTAAACGTCAGATTACAACTTATTGGTTAAAACATTAACCGACACAATAAACTTCACGCCATGCCTTATTGGTACTTCCATCGCAATGGCATCTTAGTAGATTAACACTTCAGAGTGAGTACAACAATCCGTATCCTTAAATTTGTTCAATCAATGTATTGGACAATAAATTATTCGATCGAAAATTGTTCGTACGGTAATTCGTTCGTTTAGTTGCTAGTCGTCCTACATTGCCATTACCGGCTAATTTAATATACATTTAAACGTCACCTTGACAAGATTCAGTTTCAATATGTTTTTACTTTAAGCGAATAAATCGAAGGTCGAAGGTAAAGTATAGTACATAACGCGAGTTGTAACGCAATTACGCGCTCGTGAAATTACGTTACTCGCCGCTACGCGGCTCGTACGCAATATCTTTCACCTGCGCGTAAGTTGCTACTTACAACTCTAGTTATGTAATATACTAAAATCTCATTTCGATTGCTGCAATCTGCCTGTAAACATTTTTTTTTAGAGACCGGCCGTCTTGGCATCATGACGTCATTTGTCTTTTTTTAAATAGCACCAAAAAAAATTATAACAACTTTTATATAGAGAATTTTCTGTCCTATTCAACGATGTAATCATTCCACAGGCTTGCAGTACATTTTCTTTGAGAAAAACGAAAAACTAAAACAAACAAAAAAGTTGGCCAAGGTTTTTTATTTATTAAAAAGAAAGGAAAAGTTTATCAAGCTCTTAACCTCAGCAGATTTTGTTTTGTTAAGTTTCATGGCACTCAATTTCTTGCCATTTACTTCCTTTTTAATATTAAAAAATCCATGACCAACTTTGTTTTTTTTTGGTTTTGCGTTTTTCTCAAAGAAAATATGCAAGCCTATGAAATGATTACATCCTTGAATGGCACAGAAAATTCTCTATAAAAAAGTTTTAATAATTTTTTGTGCCATTTAAAAAATGGCCGATGACGTCATGACGCCAAGATGGACGCTCTCTAAAAAAATCTGATACAAGCAGATTGTAGCAATCGAGATGCGATTTAATTTTTTTTTCAATTTAAGTCAAAAATAAAGTCGCTAGAGCATAGGGCCTTTTTCGTGAGACACGGTATATGTTTATGTCCTAATTATGAGTAACTTACTTTTTTAACTCAAGTGTAATCTTTGTATTGATATTTTTGTAGACGTGCCTTGTATATCCATTCTTGTAATGGCACAATACTAATACAATTATCATGATTATTATAAAATCACTTTCGTAAGCATAGCGCAATAACAAATGAACAAATAATTAAATAAAATACACCGCAGATAATAGAATCAATTACCAAACATTTAGTTTCCCGATTTTCTTAGTAACAAACAATGAACACATTGGAATATACAAATACAATGGAATAGAAGTGAATAAATAATTTAATAAACGTGAAAACCAGAACAAATTAAAAGCAATATCGGGCAAAAGAGCTCATTCAGCAAATAAGAAAAAAAACAATTTAAAATAAATACAACATATTGAATGGTGGCGGTGGTTTTTTTTAATATAGCATAAACATTCCAAGATTAATAAGCATGGAGAATTAAAATATCGGGTGTGTATAAATTGGCGAATAATCTACACATGGCGATGTTCTTCCTAAAATTCAGAATAGAAACTGTCGATAAAAAAATGTTCTACCATGCCTCATGGGCCATCAGGAGCCATTTAAAAGAAAAGTACATTTGGCATCATAGCATTCAGGAGCTGTCCTGTTATCAATAATCTCATGGTTCAGACTAGAATGTGATAGATAGGTAGAGCGAGGTTTAGTTACAAATGCAAGGTAAAACAGTTTATGAGTAAATAGTAAAATCCATTGTAATTGAACAAAACAAATCGAAAATAACACAGAAACACAAATATACTGAAACGAGGTCACTAATATAAACTGATAATAATGAGGAAAGCAGAATTGGCACAAACTTGGAACTAGCAAGTTTGAATGAATTATTTGTGTCAAAAATGACATAAGCGGATGTCACGTTTCCGGGCGTATTTTTTATGAAAGTAAGCTAATTAAGAAGTGTATGTAAAAATACACGTTTGAGGTAGAAAGGTAGCACACACTGACAAATAATTTTCAAACTAGTTATACTACCAAAATTGCAGGGTTTTCTGTAAATTAATAATGAATAATAACGCATATTTAACGACTGGGTGTTCAACCTTTGAGGACCTCGGCAAGACCCAGGAAGTACAATATATTAGAATTAAGAGAAGCTGCTTAGAATTTTTGGAAGAATATCGTCACGTGTAGATTATCCGCCAATTTATACACACGCGATATAATTGCTTTAAATTTATCATGTGTGTAACCAATGAAACAGATTATCAGTTATAACGATTGGAGAAAAAATTGCAATGGTTCTGATGTCCTAACGAGTTAAATAAAACTGTCGTGATTTTGAATTTTTCGGCACGTTACTTTTCACATCTTTTATAACTTACGCGCTGGCAGTTTCAAAATGCTCCTTTTTGTATAAATGTAGCGGAAATTATCAAATTCGTCATGAATGTGCCTTTTGAGAGTCACTGCCACTGCCCAGTTTGTAATATGGCTCTCTAAATTTTCGAGATAGAGACTTGTATTATTAGATCTAGACAATCAGCGTCCTGTATTTGAGTTGTATTATTAACAGTAATAGCACACATGCATTGTAAATTATCGGTAACAAGTTTGTGCGACTTCGCCAAAAGAAGTCATATTGCTTGGCAACAGGTCCGAGCCCGCAAGGGCGACTGAGTTTACCGAAAGAGTGCAAAATTGCGATAATTTACAATGCACGAAAGTAATTTATCAGAATTTATCCCAACAAAAACATTACAATAAAATTGAAAGCATTTATTGGCATCGCAGGCTTGTTTGAATATTATATATTAATATAACGAGAATATTATGCGATTTATAACAATCGAGGATTGTTGTAAAAAACGTCCGAGATTATTTATAAATCGCAAATATTCGACTTATATTCAAAGCTTTATCGTATCATCAACAGTGCAGAGGCTATGTAAATCAAATATAGTATATTACATAACTAGAGTTGTAAGTAGCAAATTACGCGCAAGTGAAAGATATTGCGTACGAGCCGCGTAGCGGCGAGTAACGTAATTTTACGAGCGCGTAATTGCGTTACAACTCGCGTTATTATATACTATGCTTTACCTTCGACCTTACATTTATTCGCTTAAACTAAAGAAATATTGAAACTGCATCTTATCTGGGTAACGGTTAAATTTGTATTAAATTAACCGGTAATGGCAATGTAGGACGACTACCAACTAAACAAACGAATTACCGTTCGAACAATTTCCCGTCGAATAATATATTTTCCAATACATTTATTGAACAAATTTAGGGATACGGCTCGTTGTACTCACTCTGAAGTGTTAATCTACTAAGATACCATTGCGATGGAAGTACCAATAAGGCATAGCATGGAGTTTATTGTGTCGGTTATTCTGTTAACCAATAAGTTGCAATCTGACGTTTAAATGTCACTGACACTTTTGATATTTAAAGACAAACAGGCGAACGCAGGGGACTCGGCGGACGTTAATTGTTATTGGCTAATAAGTATATAACATAGCGAGGTACATAAGTGGTAATAGTACATGTTACACATTTATGTACAACATTTAACATTTATATATGCTCTTTATATTCATAATGGGTCGCTTACGATTGGTGAAAACAGTTTGGTAATTCATCAATTACAAAGTGGGAGTAGGTAAAATAAATTACGTCTGACATATAAAAATAATAACCCCAAAATTTGCACGTACTTAACGTTGGTTGATCCGTAACTAACGAGTTATGAGTAGCTAAAGCTTTATGAAATAATAGTATTATTATGATTCTTATAATTATCAACAAATGTTTAACATAAAATGAACATAACAGATGATGAAACGATAAAATCTCTAAACGGATCAAACAAAATTTGAAAATCAAAAACGTACTTCTCTTGCACTAACAGGAGTGGCATTACTGGTATTTCATATGGACTTTACTGCATTTTCTTTACAGTACGTACCGTTCCTCTTTCGCACGTTATATGCTCTGTTTTCAAATATTGTAGAATGTAAGTTACGCTAGCGTAATTTTTTTTTCATGAAAAACCCAGCAAACTGTTTCCAAATATATTTTTGGATGATATATTTTTTGGTTGGGCCTGTTTTACTTTTTCTTAAATTGCTTTAAGAGAAAAATTTCCATTGCGGAGTTTTCACTAATTTGTATTTGTATTTGTGTTTGTATTTATTTATTATTTCATTCAAGTGCTTACAAAAATATAAATCTAAATATGTACATACAAATTATTCACAAGTAATTTCTATCGCACTTGAATGGCGTTTTAGCCGCAAATTGACATTTAACGTTTGACATTGTTTTTATTTGACAGTAGTTGAAAACCAATCACGTGCCGAAACATAATGCGAGTAGAGAACATAAGCCGCAATCGAACACTCTGCATGGATGTGTTTTCGCGACAACATAAGTTATCTAGAATCAGATTGGTTCTAAATCATTCGTGTTTCGGCAAGCTACGTTTGGCAGGATATAGTCAGGGTTGCATTATAAGTGCCAGTTAGCGTCCCTGATTTGAGTTGTATTATTTCAAATGAGTTGTATTCTCCGCAGACGCGTATCTGGAGTTTGAAAACTAGTACATTGTCCCTAGCATACCATATGGCAAATGTAACTCTACCAATACAAAGTAAGTTATGTGCAAAGTTGTCGATGGTACACGAGAGACCAGATTCTGAATACAAAATAAATTTTTGAAAATAACTCCACAGATTTCATTACCTTGCGAGTTTCAGGAAAAAGCAGCATCTGAATCTTACTAAACAGGGGATATATTGTAGCAATTAGTTGTTCATTTGAAAATAATCTTTGTTTTAGAGTCGGTAAGATGCAGTTTATTAGAGTTGCAAAGTCTTCGCAATTTTCAACGTTGTGCATGCTTCTGTAAATTCGACTGTAACGATGTTTCAGTATAAACAATTGTTATATCGTCAGCAAATAACATTACATAGGTGTCTTCAGATCATTTATGTAAATTAGGAATAAAGTCGGCCCTGATATTGCCTCCTGTGGAACACCAAATGATACATCTAAAGGTTTAGATGTTTATTGACCAACATTTACCACCTATTTTTTTATCAAATAAGTATGACGCAATAAGCGTCATACTTTTATCATTCAGATTGTACATTTCCAGCTTAATCATAATTTTCATGCGATACGCTGTCGAAAGATTTGGTTGAGTCTAGGAATGATAATGTTTTATTCTTAAAACTCTCATTTACTATTTCCGTAATATCAATTAAAGCAACCAAGATTAAAAGATTTGAGCCAAGGCCAAACAGAATTCATATACAGGGCTTTTATTTTAACTTTGAAAATATGATTGTTAATGTCTATGTTCAATTGTAAAATAATCACATCAACATATTAATATGTAGGCAAACATACTCAGTTTTATTTAATTGCCAAAATTGTGTTATTAATAAAAATGTATTACACCACCAAAGAAAGAATATAAATAATTAATTGGTATAAGAACGGGGACAGCACTCAAGCTGTTAGAGATTTGTTTTCGGTTGCGTATACAAGCAAACAACTTCTATTCATCGGAACAATTTTTAACATTGTCCATAATTTTGACAATACTGGCTCAGTGAGTAATTTTCATAGTAAAAAGGGCAAAAAAAGTTACATTTTAAGAGAAGACATGAAACTCAACATTTTATGTTACGAAGAATAGAACCCCATATATCATCTTTAAGAGTTATTATATTCAAATAAGTTCGGCTTAAAAGAATTTAAATGCAATGTTCACAAGTTTTCAGATCATCAGCAATTATCAAATGAAGACAAAAGCAAACGAACGGAATTCTGTGAAACAGTATTTAATTAAATTAATAATGACAAAGAAATTTTACACAAAATACAATCGTTATGCACTAAGCTGTGCCACTGTCACATTTGTGTGCTTGGTTGCAGACAATTTCAATTAAATGCCATGCGTTGATGTGATTATTTTACGATTGAACATAGGCGTTAATAATAGTATGCTCGGTGTTAAAATAAAAGCCCTGTACATAGGCTACTGTTTGTCTTATTGAATTTATTTTATGATTCTGCAACAAACGCGGGTTTTTCAATTATAATCAAACTGAATCTGAGAAAAAAGGTTATTGGATTCAAAGCATTTTTAGCATAATTTAAACAATTATGATTTGGAGTAATGAGATAGGTCTTAAACACAGGAAATACCCTTGGCAAATTTGAGAACATCTGAAAATTTTAAAATTCTCCGGAAGTTTAAAAATTATTTATTAAACATGTTAGCGGTTCTACAAGAATATTTAGGATACATTTTATTATATCAGCATTTAAAACGTAAATATCCCTCGAACTATTACATTTCAATACTTTTATATGCGCCCCGAACCGTATTGAAATGAAACTTACTTTTTCAGAGGAAACGTGTAAGTTAAAATTACTTTCGATTTTTACATTTTACGTATCAGTACAAGGCAGCAAGTTGTTTTGAAGTATATCCGCAACACTGATATAAAACGAATTAAATTTATCAAAGGTATTTCATGATTCCTACCGTTCTACAGGGGCAGAGATATGAGTATATCTCGCCTGATTTATGGTTGACCATAGAGCCTTAGATTTTACTGCTATTAATAAAGTTTTCTTTATTTGCTCATTTATAGTCTTTTTTTTATGTCCTCCTATAATCATCACGTGCCTGTTTCTTTTTTATTGATGGATTTGATAATTTTCAAATAAAAAATGGATAATTATATGAATGAGTGAGTTAATGGGTTTAAGGCGTATCCACGGGCAAGGCCATTTCCAGCCAAAATCAACATAATAATCCAATTACTGATAAATAACATTGTGCTATTGAGTAAACCTAACATAATAAGATTTGAAATAGAGTATAATCGATATCGAATGTCAAATTACTCGCGCAAAATTCATCAAATTAATTTTTGGTTTGAAAAAGAGTAATCAATGTCAAGAAATTCAAATTACCCGTGAAAAATTCTATAAATTTTTTTATATTTCCGCATGAAATTTTAACTGCTCACAGCCGATATCTATAAGTTCAATAGCGGGCGTGTTTTGTAAAATGTTATTTTATTTCAAAACCTTTATTGTTTTTCGAGATAGAGCGCCCATAAACAGACACACACTCATAGATATGTTTCAAAAATGTTTGGAATTAAAGGGTCTCAAACTGGATATTTCAGTTGGAATTTTGATTGAAAAAAAATGAGTTGCGATTTAGACACCTGACTGAAATAGGTGATTGTTATTTGTTGAAACCTGACCCACTGGTTCGAGTATTTGGAGAAAAAAAATGAATTACCCCTTTTTGTAGCCCAAAATGGAATGCATTATAAGAATCTAATTAAATAAAATAGCAATTCATAGAATCAGGGTTTATTTTATTTTAATTACACTTTTTGTTCGGCCCTGTATTAAATTTTAAAAACATTCTTGTACTGGTGAATACTACTCGAAAAAACGTGTAATTTAAGGGATCACAAAAGGGGTGATGCCATTTAAAATTTTGGGGTTAGGGTGAATGGGGCCCAAGGGGTCACTCACCCCATAACCAAAATATGGTGGTTCTAGTTCCCCCTACCTGTATAACATTTGTACCAAATTGCGCTTTTCTAACTCCTTTATTTTCAGAGATATTCGCATTGAAAGTTTTCAAATTGACACCCTGTATATTATAACATTACAATATTTTACTTAATTTCCAAATGTTCCAATGAGGGGATTTCGAGCAATCGCTCCCGAAATTAATATTTGATGTAAAATCATTACACTTTCATGATAAGTCAAATAACTTTATAACTAGGAAGGGCGTATTTTTGGATTTTGAATAATTTCCAAAGAAAATTAAATTCTCAATCTTCGCGCTTTTGGTGTTCCACTAAAAAAAATTGAGCAATCGCCCTCGAAATTAATTTTTGATATAAAATCATCACTTTCACGATTCCGCCAAAATAACTTAGACATATTTTTGGATTTTTATTTTCAAATTGACACCCTGTATATTATAACATTACAATATTTTACTTAATTTCCAAATGTTCCAATGAGGGGATTTCGAGCAATCGCACCCGAAATTAATATTTGATGTAAAATCATTACACTTTCATGATAAGTCAAATAACTTTATAACTAGGAAGGGCGTATTTTTGGATTTTGAATAATTTTCAAAGAAAATTCAATTCTCAATTTGTATGCCCAATTTGATGATGTTCCAACGAGTTAATTTCGAGAAATCACCCTTGAAGTTAGTTTTTTATTAATAAACATTACACTCTCACAATTAAATTCAAATAACTCGGAAACAAGAAAAAAGCGTATTTTTTTACTTTTCTTGATTTTCAAAGAACATTGAATTCTCAATTTGCTTGCCTAATTCAGCGATGTTCTACCGAGGGAATTTGGTGAATTTTGTTGTCCTCGAAGTTATTTTTTATGTCAAATTATCACATTTTTATAATTAAGTCAAAATCATTCTGAAACTATGGAAGGCATGGTTTTGGATTTTTATTAATTTCTAAAGAATACTAAACTGTCAATCTGCGTAACAAATTTGGCCATGTTCCTCCAAAGTAATTTTGAGCAAACTAGGAAAGATATATTTTTGGATTTTACATAATTTCCAGAGAATATTAAATTCACAGTTTTTGTACCAAATTTGGTAATGTTCTTTTGGGGGAATTTCGAGCAATCGCCCTCGAAGTAATTTCTGATGTAAAATCAGCACACTTTCACAATTAAGTCAAAATAACTTGAAAACTAAGAAAGGGAGAATTTTTTATTTTTATTTATTTCCAAAGAACCTTAATTTTTTAATCTGCGAAAAAAAATTGGAGATGTTTCACTGGGGAAATTTCGAGCAATAGCCCTTAAAGTTATTTTTTTTGTTATAAAATAAACTCTTTCACAATGAAGTCAAAATTACTCGACTACTAGTAAAGGCAAATTTTTGGATTTTGATTCCTATTAAAGAACATTAAATTCTTAATCTGCGTGCAAAATTTGATGATGTTTCACTGGGAAAATTTTAAGCAATCGCCCTCGAAGTTAATTTTTGATGTAAAATCATCACTTTTACTAATGCGTGAAAATAACTCAACAACTGGGCAACGCATATTTTTGGTTTTTGGTTGATTTTAAATTCAATCATTCAATTCTCAATTTGTGTGCCAAATTTGTTGATGTTCCACCAAGTTAATTTCGACAAATCGCCGTCAAAGTTAGTTTTTTTTTAAATTTATTTGAAAGCATCACACTCTCACTATTAAATTAAAATAATTTTAAAACAAGATAATGGAATATTTTTGGTTTTTTATGGATTATTAAAGAACATTAAATTTTCAATTTGCGAGCCTAATTCAGCGATGCTCTAAAGAAGGAATTTGGCGCAATCATATTCGAAGGTAATTTTTGATGTAAAATAGTCACACATTAATTCAAAATAACTCGAAAACAAGGAACGAGCGTATATTTTTTATTGATTTCCAAAGAACATTCAATTTTCTATCTGCGTGCCAAATTTCTACGTGACGTTCTACCGAGGGTATTTTGAGCAATCGCCCTCAAAATTAGTTTTTGATGGAAAATCATCTCCGTCTCACAATTAAGTCAAAATAAAGCAGGGTTAATAATTACGGAACAAAGAAAACGTTTATCCGAATAGATGACACAAACAGATGCTAATATTTTTAAATTAAAATTAAATAGTTAGTTATATTTATTATTTTGTTCCTTTCTAAAAACTTAGATATTACGTTCATTTTTTAACGTTTAAAATCACTGATATTAAAAAGTGGCAATCACAAGTAGAAACGCGATTCAAAAGTAGCAGCTTTGCCCATCTGAAATAAGTGCACATTAGAGATGGGTAACTTTTCTCGTAAATCGTTAGTTTTGGCTTTAACTTTCTACTTTTCTTATGATCCCTTAACACATACGATGTTGGTAGACCGCCGCCTATAATTTATAATATACAGAGTGTCAATTTGAAAACTTTCAATGCGAATATCTCTGAAAATAAAGGAGTTAGAAAAGCGCAATTTGGTACAAATGTTATACAGGTAGGAGGAACTAGAACCACTATATTTTGGTTATGGGGTGAGTAACCCCTTGGGCCCCATTCACCCTAACCCCAAAATTTTAAATGGCATCACCCCTTTTGTGATCCCTTAAATTAAACGTTTTTTTGAGTAGTATTCACCAGTATAAGATTGTTTTTAAAATTTAATATAGGGCCGAACAAAAAGTATAATTAAAATAAAATAAACTCTGATTCTATGAATTGCTATTTTATTTGATTAGATTGTTATAATGCATTCTATTTTGGGGTACAAAAAAGGATAATAAATTTTTTTCGCCAAATACTCGAAGCAGTGGGTCAGGTTTCAACAAATAACAATCACCTATTGCAGTCAGGTGTGTTAGATTGTACGTCAAATTCAAAAACAATAGAAGTGATATAATTTCAGACGAATTCACTGTTTAATTTTCTTTTTTATCCGGTATTAGACATGGTTTACAGTATGGCTGAAAGCATTGCGATTTAGACACCTGACTGAAATGATTGTTATTTGTTGAAACCTGACCCACTGCTTCGAGTATTTGGAGCAAAAAATTTTATTATCCTTTTTTGTAGCCCAAAATGGAATGAATTATAAGAATCCAATTAAATAAAATAGCAATTCATAGAAACAGAATTTATTTAATTTTAATTATACTTTTTTGTTCGGCTCTGTATTAAATTTAAAAAAAAATTCTTGTGCTGGTGAATACTACTCAAAAAAAACGTTTAATTTAAGGAATCACAAATGGGGTGATGCCATTTAAAATTTTGGGGTTGGGGTGAGTGGGGCCCAAGGGGTCACTCACCCCATAACCAAAATATGGTGGTTCTAGTTCCCCCTACCTGTATAACATTTGTACCAAATTGCGTTTTTCTAACACTTTTTTCGCATTTAAAGTTTTCAAATTGACACCCTGTATAAATAAAGCCACTAGAACTACATTTCTTATGACCTTACGTCCCATACGCCATATCACACTCCTGGGACGCACTGTACTGATGACGATAAGTAGCCAGAAACCGGTCTGAAGTTGTCATTGATGGAAATCAATCACCTATGGGTGAAAGTACTTAATATAATAATACAATAAATATTTTAAATCATTGTCATATACAGACATACATTTATAACATTTGATTTAATGTATAATTTTATATATTTAATTGTATGAATAAGTTTACCTACATAGTTGTTTTGTTCAGTTTTTTTAATACATTAACACATTTATAAAAGTAATCATAAATTAGTTTTAATATTTAACCTGCATTGTATATCAAGTTATCTTATATATTTGTATAATTACAGTTTTCTGCTGAAGATGGTTGCTTAAAACCAACCGAAACTAGTCCTGAAAACAATGTCTAAAACAAATATCAGGAAGTGGTCTGAATTTTCACAAAAAAATTAAATATATAAATTGAAATACTTTTAAAGTACACTCTTTTTCGGGATTTTTTTTTCAAATTGAATTTTGGGATTCCTGCCCACAAACACATATAATCCCTATTAACCTCATTAAATCTCGACTACCAAATAGACAGATTCATTGGTGTAGGATTCAGAACTGTCGATTAACTACAAATTAACGTGACCGCAAATATTGATTTAGATCTCGACGCCCTCTTACCGAAAACCGAAGCCCGCCTTGCCGAACTAATCCATCGTTAATTGTTAATTCAGGTGTTACCGCAAGCGAAATTTACATCCGGTTCTATCAGGACTCGAACACGACTACAACAAACAGTTAATTAATTACCGAAATCTGAGTCATCTAAGTCATGATGTTATAAACGTGATGTATACAGTATGTCTAAATAAATATGTTATTCCAGTCACTTTTAGTGAGTAAAATACATGTTTTAGAAGTAGCATTTTAGTAATTAAAAGATACGGTTTATTTATAAAGGGAAATACTTTTAAAATCAAATACGTTTTCTTTTAAATAACGTCATGAGCATTTGAAATTCATCGTTTGCTCCAAGTGATAAAAAGCGAAAAACACTCGATTTTTTTTTCACCAGAGTGATAAAAAAGCGAAAATATTATTCTCGACAGTAATCTAACCGGTGACTATGATTTTTCCGGCAATTGTTAATCCCGTGCGATGGAACGTGCCTGTGATTGCAAGAACGTACACAGTCTAAAAACGCACACTTTTTGTCCCGCACTCATTGCAAGGAATTACCGTCTTGGAAATGTTTGGTCTGCTTAAAATTCCACACGCCACTCCAATCGCGATGGATATAACAAATAACACAGTTTTGACATTCACGCGCTCGAATTTGTCCCGTACGGGCTTAGACCGCAGGAAAGAACGAAGGATAAAATTGTGTCCACTTTTTCACAATACGATTGGAATGTCTCGTTTCCGTTCTGTGTTAGGAACTCGCGATGGAACGGAGCGTTTCAAGAACGCGCAAAAGAGCGTACGTGTGAACGTACCAATAAATTAAATTACTATAGAAAAGGACCACAATAAAAAAAAATGGTGATGTGGCCATCATGTTACTTTCTCCGACTTGATGGTATCATTTATATTTACGCTTTCGTGGTTTATTTTCAATTAAAATCATATTTTAAATGTACATCGAATGTTTCGTAGACTCGGATGAAACTGACGTTTAAAACGTCAAAATTATGAAAGATGGGAAAATTATGCTTCAAATTCAAAAATTCGGTTTACTCAAAAACTAACGAGATTTCGAAAAAAACTTATTCTTTAGAAATTATTCATTTTGGCATTCTCTACAATTATTATTCACATAAATTTGCTGTAACTATTATCGTTTCATAATAATACACCAAAAATAAAAAATAAAATTAATAAATTTTTTTCTTGAATAGCAATGATTTTATGAAAAATATTTTTTAGCAAAAGATGTTCATCTCTTTGTTGTCTTTAATGTTTGTTTAAATGTTTTTGTGATATTTTTTATATTTAAGAAAATATTGGCAAAAAACAAAAAACAGTTGAGGTAAACACCCACTTCCGGTGTACCAAATTTTACCAAAAGCTTTTCAGTTCTTCAGATTATCAAATCAGACGTATGTTCAAAGTTTCATATCAATTGCTCTTTTAGTTTTTGAGATACAGCGCACACAGACAGACACACACACACACACACACACACACACACACACACAGACACAATTTTTTTTTTTCCAGAAATTGTTGAAATGGTATCTAGGGACCCCAAAACGGATATTTCCGCAAAAAAAAAATCACGATCACAATACTTTCTCGTACTTCGTAACGGAGAAAGTAAAAAACGCAGCCTGGGATTGTATGGAGAAATACGTCTGAGTAGTGGTACAAAATTATTGGCTTACGTTACGTTGTGTACTTTCGCGTTTTCTAATTGTTTTTTTTTTTAAATTTGATGATAATATGAGTTGTATTCTCAACAGTAATTTAACGAGTGGCACGTGGGCGGTGATTAGAGGGGTGGCAAAACCGGCGAAGCCCGCGAAACGCTTACGTTTGTCTTAACAAAGCTGCGGATATTGTTTCCTATGTAAATTATTTGGAAAAGGAAATATTAAAATTATAACTACGGGTTTTTAAGACTTACGCCATTGTGCTGACCAATTTGTAAAACATGAGAACAGTGGAAAGTATATTAAGTGTCTCCAAAAATGGTGGGAGTTAAAATTCCGTTTAAATATATATAGAAATCTTAGACAAAGAGCAACAACAATTTAAATTCGAAAAAAAAACAATAGAAGGCTATTGTGGAAAGAATGATTGCTATTGTGCACTTTTTATCAAGTCAATGTCCTGCTTTTAGATGAAGTAGTTCCAATCTCTATGGGAGAAATAACGATTTTTTTAAAGGCAGCAGAAATGCTAGCTAAATTTGATCCCTTATGTCAGAAGAAGAGATCCTGCACTGTGTGCAGGGAAGGCTCGTTATATAGAGCCAAGGAGCCATGGCACTACCTGCATATAAATATTTATTTATATTTTTTTAAATACACCAATTATAAACCAATCAAGTAACCGTCAGGATAGAAAAACAATTAGGGCAACATCTATCGTCGATATATTCTAATTTCAGAACGTTATAACATTTTCGGCGATAGATGTCGCCCTAATTGTTTTTCCATTCTAGCGGTTACTCGATTGGTTTATAAGGGCATAGTCGAATTCTGTTTCCCCATTAACGACGATCGTAGTGTGCTGATGTGAGACTAATGTAGGTCCAAATAGGTCCTCAGTTATTGTCGACGGTGAAATATAATCGAAATTACACAAATGATTATCTATAGAAATAAATTAATACACGATAACACTTTTAAATATAATTCGAGATGGGCAAAACTGCTATTTTTGAATCACGTTGCTACCTGTGATTGATACTTTTTAATATCAGTGATTTTAAACAGTGATCACGGTTAGAAAACATCGTAACACCTTTTGAAATTGTGATTTTTTCAAAATTAGCGAAGAAGCATTTCTAGACTGTTGCGGAAACGTAAAGTATTTTGAGTAAAGTATGTAGCAAATGTTTTTCTATGTCTCTGAAAAAGCTCATCTTCAAAATAACGATTTGCTCTGTTCTCAGGGAGTTGTTTTAAAATCTAGACGAAGAGCATTTAAGTATTTTTGCAGAATCGTAAAATGGAATGCATTTTTAGTCATTTTGTAAAGTATAAATTCTAATACTTGATAATCGTTTTTTTTTTAATTTGTGTTTTGAAAAAGCGCATATTTAGAATGATGATTTACTCTGTTCTCGAGGGTTTTGAGTTTTGAGAGAATTGTTATTTTTTTTTTAGTTTGTGAAATTTGTAATTTGAAAATTGTTATAGTAATAATAATAATAATAATAACCTTTATTAACGGGCGTACCCTTTTTTACAATAAATACATAAATGTTTTTATACATGAATAATGACTTAATATATACACAACTACTAATACAAACGCTACTATAATACATATTACATATTATACAGATCTTACAGATCAACTCGCTATTGTAATAATTTGAGCCTTATTTAAAATACTATATTATCATGGAAAAAGAATGAACCAATATAATGTCCCAATTTACTCTAAATAAATACAATTTGAACCTTTCATAGCTATATGAGAAAAGAGGAAATGAAGAAATTTCATTTAATCTATTAGCCACACGCATAATTCTACAAACAGGATTATTTTGACCATAATTCGTTCTATGAAAATTGTATCTAAATATTGCTTTGCTTCTGGTTCGAACACTTAAAACCAAGAAATGCACTTTACTCAATAACTCATGACATATTATTTGGCAATTTAGAATTTTATAAAGAAAACAAATATCGGCAACACCTCGCCTATGTGTTAATGACTGGATATTGAGTATAGATAATAAATTATCATAGTTAATATTTATTGACGGTATTCTCCATTTATAGGCAATCATCCTTAAAAATTTTCTCTGAACTTTTTCAATTTTTTTGATCAGGTATGACTGGTAAGGGTTCCAGACCACAGATGCGTATTCCAATATTGATCTAACAAATGTACAGTAGAGCAACTTTAGGGTACCAGCAGAAAAGTCTTTACCCACTCTGGAGATAAATCCCAGCATTCTCATCGCTTTGTTTACTATATTAGTGATATGAGTTTGAAAATTCATTTTACGGTTGAGCGTAACACCAAGATCTCTAATTTCCGTTACTACCTCTAAGGGTACATTATTTATTGTGTAAGTTATGTCAACGCTGATGTTATTCTTAAGAAATGAAATGTGTTTGCATTTGTTAATATTAAGGTGTAAATTATTACTAAGACACCAGTTAAAAATAGCATTCAAATCTGACTGAAGTAAAGTACCATCCATTTGATTTCGTATTACTCTGAATAATTTAATATCGTCGGCATATAGCAATATGTGAGAATTATTTATTTGATCCACAACATCATTAACAAATATATTAAATAAAATGGGGCCTATGTGCGATCCTTGGGGAACACCGGAAGTAGCAATGAATTCCTTAGATAGCGTACCATTAATTCTCACACATTGTTTTCTACCAGAGATGAAGCTATTTATCCATTTAACGATGCCAATATTAAATCCGAGAACCCGAAGTTTATTAACTAAAACTTTATGACTAACCCTATCGAATGCTTTGGAAAAATCTGTGTAAATAACATCAACTTGATGTCGACCTTCCAAAGCATCCAATATAAAAGTCTCCAATAAGACTAAGTTCGTAGTGGTCGACTTCCCTCTTTGAAATCCATGTTGCTGCTCTGTAATAATATTAGTGCACAACCATCGAAGTTGTTGTGTTATAATTGAATCCAGAATTTTAGGAATCACAGATTGCAAGCACACGCCCCTATAATCTGTCACCTCATCAGTCCTACCCGACTTAAAAATAGGAGTAATGTAGCTGCGTTTCCATAAGCTTGGAAATACTTCTTCATTTATTGATAAGTTAAAAATATGCGTAATAGGAAAAGTTATTGAATAAATGCATCTTTTTAAAAACAAGCTAGGAATTCCATCTGGACCACAAGTGGAAGTACTTTTTAGATTGTTTATTGCCTCAAATACTTCAGAAGAGTTTATTATAAATTTGTAATTAAAGTTTACGGATTTGTCTGATGTAAATAACGGCACTTGATCAACATCAGTTGAGTAGACCCCAGCAAAATGCTCTGCGAAGAAGTTAACCGTTTCTTGAATATTATTACTACGTTTTCCATTATAATTCATTGAACCAGGAATTCCATTAATTTCTCTTTTGTCTTTTATGTATGACCAAAAATTATTACAGTTATTTTTTATATTCATTTCAATTTTCAGAATGTACTCGGAGTAAAGTTTGTTACTTAATTCTTTGCATTGAGTTCTCAAATTTTGAAAAATTAGGTAATCCGAATAATTTGAGGTTGATTTATATTTATTATGTGCAATTTTTTTTTCAAATACTAAGTTAATTAATTCTTTATTGAACCACTTTGGGTAATTACTAATGAATCTCTTTTTATACGGAACGAACAAATATATAACATAGTAAAGAACAGAATAAAACAAATCAACCACTTCATTGACATCACGACATAATCTAAAATAATCTAACCAATCCATAAATGATAGGTAACTATTTATTTCAATGAAATTGGCATGTGAGAAATCGTAACATGAGAAGTCATCCGTAACTATTTGAGGATGATTACAAGTCCAATTAATTGAATAAGCAATGTGATGTTGAGAATTATATAGTAACGGATCAATCGCAGCACTCACTGTAGTACACTCACTATGTCCAAACACTAAATCTAAAAATACACCACGATTATTTGGATACTTGTTTAATTGGCGCATATTCAGGAACGATGCTGATTCCATAAGTAGTTGAGCATCTTCATTCAATCCAAAATTATTGTCCTCCTCGAAATCGTCTTTACCCCAATTAATATCGGGTAAATTATAGTCTCCACAGATTAATACCTTGTGAAGATCACATAAGTTTGTAATTTCTTCAAGTGTCTCGCAATGCGACAAATAATATTCAGCTGGACTATTGGGTGGGATGTAGACACCTCCTACGACATACGTATTCCTATTTACGTTGATTTTAACCATAACTTGTTCTACTAGTGTTTGTGATATAGCAAGCTTACATGCATTTATTGACTTTTTAACTCCGATCAATACCCCTCCCCCACGTGTTTTAGAGCTGGATGAAACAGATCGGTCACATCTGAAGATATTGTAATTATTTATTGAGAGTTCACTATTAGCAATGTTGTCCGTAAAAAATGTTTCTACTATAATAAATATATCATATGTACTTGTGTGTACGTTTCGAGAGAATTCCTTAATTTTTGTTGTCAATCCTCCCACGTTTTGAAAAAAGATATTTAAATTACTCAGTTTTTTGTTAGTCGCGATGTCGATTTTTCCATTAACACAATTTTCGGTATTCCTTTAGTATATTTGATGGTAATATTTTCTTCACCCTTTTCTCACCTCTCTTCCAACTCTCTACGTAGATTAGTTAAATAATCACGCTGATATTTAGTAAGGTCTGCCTTAATTTTCACATTAGTGATCTTGTTACTGTTTTTTAACATTGATATGGCATCATTCTTATGTGGTAGAATAACTTTTAATGGCCTTGGTTTATTAGATTTCTTCCCAATTCTTATCAACTTGACTGGAGACGTATTAACATTGACCGTTTTTATTATATTATCCACCGCCACTTTATCTGCATTAAGTAGTTCGTCGACTGACTGATTTGCGGGTTCGGGCAAGTTGTAAATAATTATATTTGAACTACGTTGGTGTCGTTCATCAAGTTCTTGAAAAATATCATTTTCAGTTAAAGTTAGCGAAGTGGGAACGGATGTTCTTTGAGATTTCAATAATTCCAATTCCGGTTTCAGTAAATTTAACTCTTGTTCGACCACTTTTAGCTTGTTATTAATTGTTTTAATTTCATCACTAAATGATTTTAGAATATCATTTTTGAACTTTAATAGCTGGTTATTTAAAGTTTTTTCAATCGTTTTCTCAATTAGACAAAATAAAGTAGATTTTGAGGTGAAATCACTTTCAATGGCATCATCCACAGAAATTGGAAGTAATAATGAGTTATCAGCGGATAGAGATTCATCAGGCATGCATTCGCCACAAATAAATCTATCACCATCCACTTTTTTGGCTTCCTCGCTATAATATTCCCATCGAGAGCGGTCCACGTCACAGCAAGCAGCATGAGACCACTGTGTACAGTTGCCGCATTTTAGCGCCCAAGATCTGGGACTAATAAATTTAGTACAGATTTTACAATTTAACACCATGGCAATGGAATAATGAAAAATTAAATCAAAATTACCAGGAATATGGAATAGGGAGACGGGGTCACAAAAATTTAGCAGTTAGATCTTCACGTCCAGGGGCCGATCAAGACGACTTAGATAACATACACAGGTAGGCCACGGATAGTATCACGAAAAGAAACAAAGGCAAACAAAAATAAAATGGATGCAACGAGTAGTTGAAATATACGAATAAATTGCAATAAAAATACAAATACAAATGCTCCACGGAATTTGAGCAAAAACTGTCGTGATTTATTTTGGACGATGTCGATAGTGCAGGTTTCGTGGTATTACTTCAAAAAATATAATAAAGGAATGTCTAGTCATTCGCACCGAATATTAAAGTTAAATGAATTTTGAGTACGGTTGGTAAATTCAGTATTTGTTTTTATTTTTACTTTTTCAGTTCATGAAAATAGTAATTTGAACATGAGAGCAGAGAAAAATGGAGTATAAAGTAATTAATAAAGCGTTTTAGATTTACAAAATACGTATAGCATTATTTTTAAATTTTCATTTCTTCAACCATACAGAATTTTAGGTTAGAATAAAGTTGCTAAAGTGGATGGTGGGTGGATGCTATTTCACGTGGTGAGTGGGCCATATATTGTTGCCTACGAACCTAGTTTTTCACCAATGAATAAATTAATCAAAAGATAATAAAATCTTGATTTTGATCATTCGATTTCAAGTCGAAATAAAAAAAAATGAGAAAAGATTAATAAAATACCTATAAAATCTTGATTATGATCATTCATAAGCAGAATGGTGCCAAATTTACGATTTAAAAAAAATTGAGAGAAAAGATTAGAAAATCAAGATTTTCAAGTATGGTCGTTATACGTTTTAAAAATCGAATCCTCAATGTTTGGTTTTTTTAAACGTATAGCGACCAAACGTCTTAAACACTGCAAATCTTGTTTTTTAACCCTTTTTTCTCGTTTTGGAGAATTTCTTTTGATTATTGAAACGTCAAAATCGAGACATTTGTGTGTTAAATTTTTGCAAAAGGTGTTTGTCGATTTTTGAAAATAGCACTTGGACAATTTTAATAATGCAAGCTTTAAAATGTGAAAAAAATCATTCAAGAAAAATATAAATGATTTTTGCATTTTTTGTTATTAGTTAGTTTTTGCCGGTGATTTTTTCGAGGTTTATAACTTGCAAACGCGTTGGATGATCTCCATTGATTGAAAACTAAAATATCCTCAGAAAATTGTTAAGAAACTTGTTTGTAAAATGTGTAAAAAAATGTCCTAAAACAAGGTTTCTGAGTCCAGAAGTTTAGAAACGCATATTAAGTAACTTTTTAAAGGTATATAATATCCAAACGTGTCAGGTGATCTCGATTATTTGAAAACCAAAATGTGCCAAAATTTACGGGCTTCGAAAAATGGTTAAGAAAATGTTCTATAAAATTGGTGAAAAATGTCAAAAAATTAGAACAATCACAGTTTGGCTTTCAATTATAATTTTACGGAGCAATCACGTTTGAAGTAGCAATCACTGTTTAATGAGCAGTCACAGTCGCAATCATAGTCACTGTGAAATTCAGTAACGACCTGTGATTTTTGACTATCAGGGAAAAATAACAGGTACGTGAAATATCACCCATCCTTAAATATAATTAATTTATCAACAATTATTAGCCACAAAACTATTGAATTATCAATAAATTTAGTGCTGAGGACAGGGGAGGCTCGTTATATAGAGCCAAGAAGAACCTGCAGTTTCAAGCTTAGCAAGAATATTTAATTAACTCTTAAAACACTTTTTCGCCAGTTATTTTGGTCTAGGAAGATAAATCGTTCTTTCTTTCTTCAAAAAATGATGGTAGGTGGCTCTGCCATCAACATGTTCCGGTGGCAATGTATCAACTTGAATGTAAATAATTAAAATTTCAAACCGTAATAGCTAGATACACCATCAGGACAACATCTATTATCTTAACATTGGACAATTTCCTTGACTGAGTGGAGAAATCCACAGACAATAAGAAACCATAAATTAGCGACAATTATAATAATAACATATCATTGATAAACATTGAAATATTGTTTCCCCATGCGACAACCGAGCACTAGTTTCAATCTTATTAGATCTCATCAGGTCAATATAGACGCTGACGGAGAAACGGTTTTTCACTATGGAGTTGTAACACCAAGTATTCATACTATATAGATACACTATTAGGGCGACTTCTATTGTCGTAACGTAACACAAATTATTTAATTAAAACAATATTTAAAAAGTCCGTAAATGCAAAAAATCGCGAATATTTCGTTTTGTAGCAAAAAGTTACGTATTATACGTAATTGAAATTATACATATTCTTGATAATAAGTTACTTTTTGGTGTCTTATTAATAAAATAGTAAACACGCAACCCCGCAAGATATGCACTTGAAGGGGCGGCCAACTCGACATTTGCACGCGGGCGGCCAAGGGTACACGATCGGCCCTGATCCAGACGCTAATAATTATCTAGGAAAAATCAGTCACAGAAAGTTTACACATAATTTAAAATTAAATTTAGTGAAACCAGTCTGATACATTCAACTAAAAAATACATTCTAGTAGGCTTAAAATAATTAAATTTCAAAAATATTTATTCATACTGGTAGAATATGGAAAGCTAAAGCTGTCGAAACAGCGGTCACAAAAAGTAATTCCAACAAGGTTAATGATTTCATGTGAATTATTCAAAATATATTACGAAGTCAAAACCTCCGCAATTATGTATTTAAAAATATTTGTGTTTTTAAAAATATACCCTATCCTACAATCCAAACAATTGAAAAAATTGAGTAAGTTTCCAGTAATTTGCAAGTCAAGCTTACTTGTTTCCCTGTATTGTATTCCGCTGGATAATAAAGTTATTATTATTACTAAAAAGTAAAATTTTCTTTTGTTTAAAATCTTGTAACATTTTTAACAATTGTAATAATATACATGGCAAGTGATACATGTAATAACACTTGTGTAGTATGTCAATAAACTTCATAAAGAACATTAAATATAAATATTGTGCCCCTGTGATTGAATGTACTCATGAAATATTGATGCGGATACTAATTTCGAATTACCATTGGACGTATTAGCATTTGCCTCATTTACCACCCGCGTCTATTCAGAAACCGTTCTCCATGGCCCGTTTACATAAAAATTTTACGACGTTTTAACGCAAATTATCGCAACCGCACACGATTATCCACTTATCGCATCGTGGAAAAGTCGGAAATTTTTATTTAAAGAGCGAACATTGATAAATTTATTTTTAATTTCAGACGTCGTTACCAGGACCTGTTTGTTATTTTATCTCAGAAGATGGCACATAATTATTTAAAAATAGCAATATTGCCCAAAGTCTAACACGCCATACATTATAAATTTGATATGTGCTTTAAGTTAACTTTAAATATCCTATGTTCCGCAAATTAATATACCATTAAGTCTGGTTTAGCGACCTCTATTGAATTATGTTAAACATGTGTAAGTGTCAGTAGTATAGTGGAGTTCAAACGAATTCAATGTCTTTTAATAAATTCGCAAGCATTTGAACTTCGGCACGCATTTCAGCACATTCCATCATCGTAAAATAGCATGTAGTAATTAAATACCACGTTTATAAAACACACATACAAATCGTGTAGGTCAAAAATTCATATATACAGGGTGTCCTAAATAGAGTAGGATTGCATGGGTATCTTTCTTATTCTTAAAGCTAGAGATCTGGTTAAATGGGCAATGTTGTGCAGTTTTCTATGCTGATTCAGATTATGTTGAGAAATGTTCAAAATTCCGAGCAGTTTAGAAAATATTTAAAAAAAACTGAAAATCGCGATTTTCAAAAAAATCAAATATCTCAATAATTATTAAAGATGCGAAAAAAAGTTTTAAATAAAAGTTACTTGGTTTAATTAGGTAAACAGAGAAATCAAGTCAAAATAAAATTCAAGATGGCGGTTTCCGAGATATTAATACCAACTTTCTTATTTCAAATGGCCGCCATATTTGATTTTTACACGCATAAATAAACTTTTTTTTCTCTTTTCAACGATGTACAACAACCTATGTCAAAATAAAAAATAATGGAAATATTAATTGTTTAAATTTTAATTTTAATTTTTTTAATTATTTTTAAAGCAAATGTAACAAAACAAAAAGAGGTAATACAAGCAAGCAATGTTGACCGTTATTGGCCAAACACAATTGACAGCGTTTTACAACACTGCCAGTTACTTTTCGCAATGTGTTGCGATTAATGCCATTTATTGCCTCTGTCACTGCTTCGTGAAGTTCATCCACATTGTTATAATTGAAGTTACTTTCATAAACTTTGTCCAGACGAACAAGATTCCGACATTTTTTCCCCTCCATGAGATCCGGTCACCCTAGTGGACACACTGTACAGGGTGTCCTAAATAGACAAAACGATTCCTTTTTCCAGATATTGAGATAGCCGAAATTTGAGCTCGATTAAAAGACGTTAACCCGTGCCGCTCGTCGCTCAAAGTTTGAAAAAATTCAAATTTTTGGCCAATAAGCTGACATATTGAGCCATAACTCCAGAACGGTAAATAATAGAAACACGCTTAATATCTCAAAAGAAAGCTAATGTTGTTCTCCAAAATTTATATTCTATATATAATTGTTGTTATTTTAAGTCAAACCGAGTTACAACAGCCTTTGACCCGAAAAACGTGACCTGGTACCAGTAGGAGCCAGTTTGGCTCGGAAATAACATTTTTTTGTTAAAAAGTATTTTGGAACACTATTTTCAAACATAAAGAGCCTTTTGTTCAAATTCAATATTTTATTATATGGGGATTACCTGACTAGTTTACCAAAGAAAGAGCCGTTTGACAAGAATGTGACAACGAAATAGCAGAAATAGCCCTTACCAAATTTTCGAATCATTTGTGGATTTGAATGCAGAGTTGGTGGGATTATCGTTTTTTAATCCCACCATTACATAAGATGAATAGTTGTTAATGGCTAATAAATTGCTCAGTAGCACAAATGAACCATCAGAGCACGCTAGGGTTGTAAATCGAAAAGTTAGGTTAGAAAAATTAAAAGAGGTAGTTGATGGAGGATTGGTAAATTTACTTACCACAGAAACTTTTACATTATTTGACCGATTTAATATAAAAACAGATTTCCTAAGACAACATCCAAACACCTGGCCTCAAAATAATGACTTCCAAGGAGGATTGAAAATTGTCAAAACATTAGAAGTACCGTAAGCGGGGGTGACTTTGTGACTAGCGGGGTGACTTTGTGACAATCAGTTAATATTCCGTCTTTCAAATCTCGCTGTACGATTATTAACGCCGTTGCATGTAATAAAAATAATACCAACGGGATAGACGGCTACGTCTCTCGCGCCATCGAGCGGCCGATTGAATAAACTCCTGCGCCTCGCGTATAGTCTTTATCCATTTAATTGTTTTATATGGATAAAAGTTGTTGGTAAATTCATCCGATAAATTTCATCAGTAAAGAACGAGACGGTAAAGAATAACTTAAGGTAGGTATTTGTTTTTTGCGATTCATGTATTGCGAACAAAATGATGTAAAGTTATGTGTTATTAATAGTTATTTAAGCAACAAGGAACGTAAGGACGTATTAACATTTGAGGTAGGCGAATACGAACCGAGGCGGAGCCGAGGCTCGTCGCCTGCCGAAAATGTTAATTGTCATTACGTTCCGTGTTGCTTATTAATTTTTTTCCGCTACCGGAAATATAATACTTAAAAATGATCAGAAAATATTCTAAAATACGGCTTGTAACTTTTGGGATTCAAATTTTTATAGTCACCTATGCGTTCTATGCGTCCTATGGCAACCCAGCAACGGAGAAAACAATGTCGAATTTTGTTTGTTTGTGTCAATCCAGTGACAGTTTTTGCGGGCACGGATGCAAATGAAGCTGCGAATCTTGCGTGTTAGAATGTGTTACCGACAAAATCTAAAAAGGTATGTGTCCTATTACGACTCTTTTTAAGCAGTGGTTATGTAAAAAGGATGCCGATTCTGTAGGTATAGACGAAAATGTGTTGCTCGCCTATATGTTGGAGCGTTACGTTTCTGTTTATTATTTTCCTAGGTCCGTAAGTAAAAATTAAGTTCCGTCGTCAAAGACAACAAACACCACGAATGTTATCAGCCACTTACGGTACCTGTAACCATGCATGCAATGCGTATTTACGTTGTCGGTAGCGGAAAAACGTATTTTGTAAGAGATATGAGTGTGTTTAGAGAATTTCGTAGATTTGCGGGGTGACTTTATGACAGATTTAGTCTAATAATAATACCGACGATGAAAGCGATGGCAGTGAATTGTTCTCCCTCAAAGATTCTGATGACAGTATAAGTATTAACTGGTCTGAAGATGATGGATTTGACACTCCAGTTCTTTTTCCCCTTATAGTTCATCATAGTTTGAAATCAGGTAACTTTGTGGTCATTAATTTTGAAGGCAAACTCAATCCTGGCCGCATAACGGAGAAAATTACTGATGGTTTCAAAGTCACCGCCATGGAGAGGAGTGGTGGACGACGCCACCGGATACCAATTTGTAAGAAACTTTGTAAGAAACTTTGAAGACGTAAAATGTTTTTTTTTTCTAAATAAAAATTCATTGTAAAAACAAAAACCTACCTTTAAATTAAATTTATGTGGAGTTACTTTGTATTATTTTCTATTTCCAACACGTCTCTCAAATGTTCCACGTTCCTAGGACTTAAGGGGAACGTCCCTGGAACTTTTTGTTCTGACTGAGATTTGGATTTAATACTGTCACAAAGCCACCCCGCATTGCGGGGTAACTTCTTGACGGATATAAATATAAATATTTTTGTTATTATTAAGGTCACCGACATAAATAAACACACCGTTTTGTAGAGGAGGAATGTGGCTACTAAAATAAATATTTGATGGTCGATTTTTGATCAAGAAGTTTCTGTTGAGGCCCAAAAAACCTCAAAAACTGTCACAAAGTCACCCCCGCTTACGGTAGTTAATGATATGGCTGCGCGTGGTGTTAAATTAATAACCGACTTTAACGACCTTCTGACAAAAGATGAAGACCAAAAGCAATACGTCCTGCAAGTTATATCCAAATGCCGAGCATTATATCCTGACGTTTCAAAAACTACTAGAATAGATTAGATAACTATGTAAAATTAACAACTCATGTAGGTACTACGTCTGTATCTTTTCTGTGTCTGTTTTGTATGTATTATATACCTGATTTTTATATTTTATATATTTTAAAATAAAAAATGTCATTAGACTTATCAGTATTACTTATTTTTTTATTATATTTCTACTTTAAACTCAAAAATATACCAAAAATAGCAAAATTTATCACTTAACAACAAAATATACGAAGTATGCTTCTAGTGGTACCAGGTCACGTTTTTGGGGCTAAAGGCTGTTGTAACTCGGTTTGACTTAAAATAACAAGAATTATGTATAAAATATAAATTTTGAAGAACATTAGCTTTCTTTTGAGATATTAAGCGTGTTTTCATTTTTTACCGTTCTGGAGTTATGGCTCCATATGTCAGCTTTTTGGCAAAAAAATTGAATTATTGCAAACTTTGAGCGACGAGCGGCACGGGTTAATATCGTTTAATTGAGCTCAAATTTCAATATCTGGAAAGGGGAATCGTTTTGTGGGGTCCAGACGGCCAAAATTCCGACATCGATTTTTTGCGGTCACCCTAGTGTCCACGGATGGAGTTGACGAAAGATAAAAAAAATATTATTAATTTTACGGCAAAAAGTCATACTTTATAAAAAATTCTGCTTGTCGAAAAAAAAAAATGTTTGTCATCAAACAATTGAGATCAGATGTATAGGGTGTTAATAAATTTAAAAAAATATAAAATGCTTCAAGAGATAAGAACCATTATTTTTTATTTTATACAAAATGTTTATTAAATAATTGTTAATTTTTATTCGACATAACTACCTCCCACTTCGACACACTTTTCCGCTCTCCTAACGAATGGTTTGTGGCACATTTAGTTAATTTATTTAGTTAATTTATAGCTTCCGGAATGCAGTCTTTTAATACTTCCGTGTCATGTGGCAGATTATTTGAATAAATCCTTTGTTTTACGGCACCCCACAAGAAAAAGTCTAAAGGAGTAATGTCAGGTGACCTTGCAGGATAATGGATTGGGCAAAACCTTCCTATCAATCTTTCACCAAAATGCTGATCTAACCATTGTCTGATCAAAACCGTTGAATGAGCTGGACAGCCATCGTGCTGCCAAAACATGTTATTGCGAATTTCTAGCTCTAACGTATTTAGAAGTGGTAAGATAAATGTTTCCAAAATGTCCAAGTATACGTGCTAAATTAAATTGTTCTGTATAAAATATGGTCAAATGATTCTATCAAAGATAATTCCACACCATACGTTAACTTTTTTGTAACGTTGACTTCTTCTATTGATGACGTAATTAGGATTCTTGAAAGCCCAGTGCCGACTATTTTGGGTAGATACGGCCAAAATGTAGATTCGTCGGTCAAACAAATTAATCTGGGAAACCTTCTGTTTTCGATGTAATTTGCACCAACCCATAAACAAAACTCCAAACGCCTTGCTTCATCTCCAAGTTCAAGCGAATTCAGCAGCTTAAAAGGACGAATTTTCATTTTCTTAAAAATAACTTGTAATGTACTTTTGCTTACATCCAGCATTCTTACACTCTTCCGTAAAGATAATTTAGGGTTATCTACAACTGACCCTAATGGTAATAATGTAGATGTGTCATCTTCATCGTACCTTTTTTTCATTTTCGTCACATTCATTTCAGTGATTTTTTTATTAGATTTCGTAATGCTTCCTTAGACACAGCCGTATTTGGAAAATTTTCGTGGAAAAGATCAATTGTGTAAACAAATTAGAAACAACTTTACTTGTTGCAGAAAGCATTAGATAAATACAAGAAAACGAAATGTAGCCTGAATATATGAATATTCAACCTGTTCGTTAATCTGCAAGCAAAAAATTAAGTCTTACTAAGACTATAAACAAATAACTTATTGAAACAACTACTTCCCTGGCCAGTGCCACGCCGGATATTGAATGATACAAAAGAAATTTGCATGTTATTACTAGTACTACTAGATAATAACATTGGTTTAAGATCGTTTATTTCTACATACAAGACTAACTTAGAAAATTATTCTAAAATAAAATGTGAAACTTTAAACTGTAAATGTTATTATTAAAATGAAAAAACCAGAAAACATTTTGACAAGGACACACAGTGCTAAACTTATCTAGTGTTACTAGATGAAACAAATTTGATAATAACTAAAAACTTAGTTAACTAGATAAGTTTAGTTTTGTATCATTCAATATCCGGCGTGGCACTAGCCAGGGAAGCAGTTGTTTCAATTAGTTATTTGTTTATAGTCTTAGTAAGACTTAATTTTTTGCTTGCAGATTAACGAACAGGTTGAATATTCATATATTCAGGCTACATTTCATTTTCTTGTATTTATCAATTGCGTATTGATTAGATACATTTCCAATTCCGTAGCAATGTACTAAATAAACACGCTCTTCTTTAGTTAACATTTTTGAATATTGTCACACGTAACATTGACGTTTACGGAATCGGGTATCTTGATTTTTTGTTAAATTCTCCAAATCGCATAAAATTATTATAAATAGTAAATAGTAAAAATTATCATTTTTATTTAAACATTTGTATTAATGCTACATTTTAGGTTATAAACAACTTTGTATAATAAACATTTTGTATAAAATAAGAAATAATGGTTCTTATCTCTTGAAGCATTTTCTTGTTTTCTTAATTATCAACACCCTGTACATCTGATATTAATTTTTTTGATAACAAACAATTTTTTTCGACAAGCAGAATTTTTTATAAAGAATGACTGCCGTAAAATTAATAGTAAAGTTTTTTTTTTCCTTTCGTCAACTCCATCCGTGGACACACTGTATATAAATATATACATATATGAATCAGCATCTGTCGCCAACAAACATTTTCAATTTTCTCTGTAACTGTCGGAAAATTGATGGACTCGATTTTCCACCCCATTTCCTTAATACATATCTATGCGTTCCTATATCATAAAATGGGAACATAGTTTACACTAGCAAGCACTTGAAATAATCGAGTATGAAATTATTTGTGATAATCATATTTGACACAAAAAGGAATACACTGTTAAATAGATTAATGTTAAATGAACAAAATATAATACAGTTATGGGACATGCAAATAAAGACCCTACAATAATTTAAATGAAATGGTAATCATGTAACTTTCTCCGAATATAAGTATTGAATTTAAAAAAATCTTTTCAGCTTCCGAATTAAATTATACAGGCTGTTCCATTTGAAATACAAAAGTTAAGGTGATTTCCGGTTAAACCGGAAATAGAATGTTTATTAAAAGTCCATATGACATGCTTTATTCTCTAAAAACACCATACTAAATTTCATAAAGATATGTGTAAAAATGCAAATGATATTTGGGGTCTACCAGAATTCAGTTACACCCGGTATATAAAATTTCTTCAGAAATATTATTTCCTGAAGCATATATCGGTGCTATAAATTACTCCCACTAATTGGGGTTAAAGATCACGCAATAAATTCTGTAATAAACGGTTCCTTTATTGAAAGTAATTAATACGTGGTTAGGGCGGAATATCTTTAAGCTCTAATCTCCCGTTTCTTTTTTTCTTCTTCATTAACTACGAGAGCGGAATTCCACATCAATCTGCATCCTCATTTGGAGCGAGCGAGCTTAACAAGATCGCGACTTTGAGATGGTTATGGTCTAATAAATTCCAAATGGACGTTACACTACGTCTGAATACATTAATATACGTCGTAACAAAAATTACACAATTGACACCTTGTTCGTTTTACAAATTATTTATTTCTATAAACGTCGATTTTTGCATGACTTATTAATTTTGATTAAAAAACATCCAATAAAAAAATATGTACTCTTATAATCATAATTCAAATTAATATAACATGAACTAACTAGTGTTAAGGGACTGAAACACTTTGAGCGATGCCCAGTAGCTCTTATATTTAAAATACACGAAACTAACTTTTGAATAATTACCGCGTGTATATCTCGATTCAAGTTAATCTATACGTCGATTCAACTGTTATTTCTCAGGAAATTCTTGCGACGGTTATCATTTCTGTGCTTGTACTCGTAGCATCTCTTCCGCACAGAACATGAAGCCCTGTCATCCCGTTATAATTTAAATATATTTATAAGAATAGCTTTCATATGTATATCACTTTCGCATCTATGACAATTTTTAATATAGCACTCAGGAAGCCACATTGATATTGAAAAACTTGAAAATTGATGATGTAAATTTTCAGTCCGCATATGGACGCAACTTTGCATCAGGATGATGTCAAAAACACAATGTATAGACCAATGTTTCGCAACGTGTGCGATATCGCCCCTTGATGGGCGATCGGCGTTTAAAATGGGCGATTATCTGACAATCTGTACTTTGAGGAGCGATGGTCATTTTTCTGTGGGCGAATGCATTTGGAAATTGATGGCTTTGCAGAATAATACAGCTTATTTAACTTTTTCTCACTACATCAGATAAAGACGAAAGTAGCCTGAATATACGAATATTCAACCTGTTCGCAACTCTGCAAAATTAACTCTTATTAGGACTACTAACAAATAACTTATTTCTTTTGAATCATTTCAATCCGGCGTGGCATTAGCCAGGGAAGTAGTTGTTTCAATAAGTTATTTGTTAGTAGTCCTAATAAGACTTAATTCTGCAGAGGTACGAACAGGTTGAATATTTCTTAATTCAGACTACTTTCGTCTTTATCTAATGTATTTAATACTTCTGCAACAAGTGAGGTTGTCTCAAATTTATTTGCCTTACTAATATTTAAACCGTACCTAACACCCACATTATTTTAGGGAATATCTTGTAATTTTAAGCTGTTGAGGATCTCAATCTCATGGCCAATTTGACATATTGTTCAAAATGTGAGAGATTCATTGCACATAATGTATCTTTACAAAGAATCAAAAAAAGTATTTTATGTTTGCTAGAACAAAAATGACGGGGCAAGAAATTGAATTTTATTCATAAAAAATGTATTTTTCGCGGATTGATATGAAATGTAAGATTTTTCACGTTGCTACCTGTGATTGCTACTTTCTAATATCAGTGATTTTAAACTGTGACTGTGATCACGGTTAGTAAACGTAGTAACACCTTCTGAAATTGTTAATGGTTTCTCAAAAATGTTTTTGATATGATTCTGATAATATTTGTCCACCTGGGTACGTAAACAGTGTTCCGTTTGATATTATACCTATGACTGAAGGTAATATTTTGGCTTTATTATCTGCTATACCAAATAAACATATGACTATCCTTGATTCAGTTAAAAATTCTAGAAATATTTCAAGATTTTTGCAGAATCTTTTAACAGAATGTTTGTTCAGTAAATTTGAAAAGTTGGAAAGTTTTACGTATGTGGCAAATGTTTTCCTATTTTGATTTCACCTCTAAAAAAAACGCATCGTCTAAAAGATGATTTGCTCTGTTCTCGAAGGATTATTTTGAAATAAAATCATTAGCCAACGAAGATATGGATTTATGAAAATTTTCGTTTTAATTTTTTGAGCAGAAAAAATATAAAATGTGCAGGCAAATTTCCATAAAAAAAATGGTGATGTGGCCATCATGTTTCTTTCTCCGACTTGATGGTATCATAGCCATTTATATTTACGTTTTCATGGCTTATTTTCATTTGAAATCATATTTTAAATGTACATTGAGCGTTGTGTAATCTCGGATGAAACTGACGTTTAAAACGTCAAAATTATGAAACATGGAAAAATTATACTTAAAATTCAAAAACTCAGTTTACTCAAAAACTAAAGCGATTTCGAAAGAAACTTATTCTTTATAAGTTGTTCATTTTAGCATTCTCTACAATTATAATTAACATAAATTTGCTGTAACTATTATCGTTTTATAATTATAAACCAAAAATTAAAAAAATTATAATAATTTCTTTTCTCGAATAAAAATGATTTTATGAAAAATGTTTTCAAGCAAAAGATGTTCATTTCTTTGTTGTCTTCAAACTCTGTGTAAATGTTTTTGTGATATTTTTCATATTTAAGAAAATATTGTCAAAAAACAAAAAATGGTTTAGGTAAACGCCCACTTCCATGGTACGAAATTTTACCAAAAGCTTTTCAGTTCTTTAGATTATTAAATGAGACAGATGTTCAAAGTTTCATATCAATTGCTCTATTAGTTTTTGAGATACAGCGCGCACAGACAGACACACACAGACCCACACACACTATTACACGCACACACAGCCACACACACAGACACACACACACAGACACACACACAGACACACACACAGACCTTTTGTTTTTCCAGAAATTGTTGAAATGGCATCTAGGGACCCCAAAACGGATATCTCCGTAAAAAAATTTTTTGAAAAAAAAATCACGATCACAATACTTTCTCGTACTTCGTAACGGAGAAAGTAATTATTGTACCACTTATTCGAAATAAGTTTGGTTTTTGTAAATGTAACAATTTTCAATACAGAAAATCTTCAAAAATCATTTTGAAGATTTCCGTTTTAATTTTTTAACACTTGAACAAAAACATCGCAGAAAAAATATAACATGCAGGCAAAATTCTGTAAGAAATCATTCTCAACGGCCGAAGTATTGCTTCAATTTGGATTTTGCAAATTCAACAATTTTCAATAGAGATATGGATTTTTGAAGATTTTCATTTTAATTTTTTGAGCAGTTAAAAAAAATCCTTAAAAAAATATCCTCTTTTGCTTATTCAAAATCAATTTGATATTTGTAAATTCGGCATTTTTTATGGAGATATGGATTTTTGAAAATTTTACTTTTATTTTTTTAAGCACTTAAATGGAAATCGCAGAAAAAATATAAAATGGGCAGACAAAATTCCATAAAAAATTATACTTAATTTAGTTTTTGTAAATTCAACAATTTTCAATAGATAAGGATTTTTGAAAATTTTTGTTTTAATTTTTTGAGCACTGAACAAAAACATCGCGGAGAAAATATAAAACATGTAGGAAAAATTCCATAAAAAAATCATCCTCAATGTCCGCAATATCGCTAATTCAAAATCAATTTGAAGATGAATCCTATAGGCAATTTGACAGATCATTAAAAATTTAATATATTATTTATATACAGGGTGTCCTAAAATAGGATTGCATGGGTATTCACTTATTTTAAAAGCTAGAGATCTGGTTAAATAAGCAGTATTGTACAGTTTTATATGCTGGTTCAGATTATGTTGAGAAATGTTCAAAATTCCGAGAAGTTAAGAAATTATTCAGAAAAACTTGAAATCGCGATTTTCTAAAAAATCAAATATCTCAATCATTATTTAAGATGCGAAAATAGTGAAAGTTACTTGGTTCAATTGCGCGAACATGAGAATAAAATCAAAATAAAATTCAAGATGGCGGTTTCCGAGATATTAATACCAACTTTTTATTCAAATGGCCGCCATATTTGAATTGGGACGACAGACCCTATATGGCAGTGATATCGGATGAAAAGTTGACGAGCGCTTTAATAATTATTTTTGCTGTTCAAACTTCGCTTAATCCCATAATAATTTATATTATAAGTAATGTCAAAGCTAAGAATACTTATTTATTATGCGAATGTGGAATGAACGTAATTAGTCCCGCAGGAGCTCACGGGTAATTTTCTTAAGGGACTAATAAGTAATTCCACATGAGTATAATATAACAGTTTATCCAAAATCATCTGTAATAAGTCTGTTAATATTGAAATAATGTTTATAAAATTTGGACGTACGTGCGTCAATTTGAATTATTTCAAAAATCTTACGAAGGATCCATGCATTCTCTCACTCAGTGAATGAACAACATTACATCCCTCAAATAACCACAGTAATTTGCTTATTACACCCGATTTTGGATCAACACTATTATCCAAAGTTAAGGCACACACTCAAATCAATGCTTACACTTCAATTTGTAAAACACTTTAAATAACTCCCATAGCAAATAATTTTGTGACATGTACGATACACAATTAGTTAAAAAAAAATAAAGTTATCTAAATAACGAAATTTGAAAAAAATATTTTTTTGTGTCTTATGAAAGTGCTGTTGATTTTTCAAAATAAGCAGCAATAAAGCCATAAAAAACTATAAACCAAAATTATTTTTTCGGTTTTTCGAATAGCTCCGGAGATAGTCGGAATATTTTAATTTTTTTTAACAAATTATTCAATTATTCCCTGTGTATAAATAAATTGTCTTAAAATGTTTCTTGGGTGTTTCTTACCACACCTGTACAAGAAAGTCAAGTATGACCAGCGCCAAACGGCACATATGCATATTTGAATACCTTAGTCCACGGATCTGTGACTGACTTCATGTACGTCTCGATTCGTTAAGAGTACCATAAATAAATTGTCTTAATTTTTTGGTGAGTTTTTATCCATACGTTTAACGAAATTCACTCTGGCAGTGCCAAACAGTAGTTATGAATATTTCTGTATGACTAATTGATGGTTGGATTTAATGTTTGACTGAAAAATTTTAATTCGTCTCAAATTTTATTAACATTACAAACAAATGCTTATAAATTGTTTATTGAATATCCCTTAATACGTTGCTATAATTAAATATGCGGTGAGTATGGCCAAAAAGCGGATTAAATAACATTTTATTGAAATTGGTCGTATTTCGGGTGATTGTGGAGGCGCCAAAATTACAGGCTGAAAAGTTGTGGTCAACTTCTCGTCGGACAATTTAATATAATTTCTTGTCTGCGGCTTATCTTCTTTGCTTCTTCTGGCGTCGTCCATGTGTTTGTTAACTTAAATCTAAAATGTTCAATAATATACTAGACTTTTTAATTTCGTAATTTGCCCAAAATGTTTCAATTCAACTCAAAAGCTGATTTTTCAAAATACTAGTTTTATTGCTATACATTTTCAATTTGTAAATACTACTATAAGTATATAGCTTCTTTGTTGCCATAAGTTTTTTTTAGGATAGTGACATCCAGCTATGATTTCATGTTTGGAATGACAATCATTCTAAGCGCAATTATATGTTATATGAAATTAGTTTTGCATTATAAAAGTAAATACTACTCTCCCTGATATTAAGGGTCATAAGGAATTTTACTTAAACGCCGTTTTAAATTTCTGTGCCGTGTGCCAATTTATAATTTTCTAAAGCGTTCATTAACCGGAAATAGTCGAACATTTTTAAATTAGGTTAAAAAAGTTGCAGCGGCGAACTCTCCCGGAGCTGTAATAAATTCTGAAACTATGCAGACTCACCCGAAAATTCATCATCCCTTAGCAATTTAAAACTGGAGCGTCCCTTAAAGACTAACAACGTCCTCATTTTATCCAAATGGAATTAAAACTTTTTGAAATGCCCTATCTGCACAGATGTTACATAAGTAATTGGAAATCTATTCGATATTTAATTAAAATAAAATATCTGCAAGGCCGAAGGAGTTTCAGGGCTTTAGGTTTGTGTAGAGCTACTTTACAGTTGTGACGATTTGTTTCTATAATAAAACTACTACAGTATAGTTGTGTTCAATCTAATGCTCACCGATAAGCGAATAATCTGAAATACCGTTTTGTTGTATGAGCGGTTATCCTATCTAAGCCAAGTGTTTGGTGGTATAAATCCTTACTTCACAATTAGTTAGCTAGTGAACATAACTGTACCCAAAAGAATATCGCAATAGTTCATCAATATTGCGATAAGAGTGCTGTCACGCGTTTGATGCAATTTACATTGAATTTTTATGCGTCAATTGCCTAAAACGGTGTAAAAACAACATACTTACCTGTTTTGACCGTACATTGCTCGGCCCTAAAATGCGGAAGGAAATCGAGACTTAAAGGTCTTGAGGCTCTAAAATGTTTCATAAATTTTCCAATAGAGGACAGCATACTTGTCAAAGTAAATGTCATTAAACTCATAATATTTAGGCCTATTTAAGCAAAATGTTAAATGAAGATTTTGTAATCCGTATCACCGCAAATGAAGCGTAATATCCGTTAATGTGACAGATTACATCCGTACATCTATACAACGGTGCAACGTTATTTTTCACCCTTGTTTTACTAATTGGAAATAGAATATCTTTATGTCAGTATTAATACTATATTCTTAACGTATTATTATTAAAGGTAGAAACGCCAAAGTGGCGGAATCTATTGCCTGAATGCTGTACTGAACCAAATCCGGGTGGCTTTAACATATAATACTTATATTCCAATAGTAATCTCCGTTTCCCCATCAGCAACTAACTACACTGATAGTCTGTAGGTGTTCTGATGGGGGAAAAATATTTAATGTTCATATTATTATTAATATTATTACTTTCGTATTCCGTATCAATCCACATCGAGATATATGTTGAACGTCCACAACATGTACCTCGATATGAATTGATACGGAATACGAAAACAATAATATTGTCCGTAAGCGGAAAATAGTGTATCCCGTAGACAGAATCGCTTTAGCAGCGCTTAGTTCTTGGCGCATTAGCTCTCTTTGAGTATTTTCTGACTGAACAAAAATATAAAAAGTAACATAATAAAAAAATTTAGATAGTACTGAATAGTTTTCGGAAAAATTGGTCTTTCACTCACTAGTTGTCGATTTGAGAGAAATTAAAATTTTATGGACAAAAAGACGGATGGTTGATAGCCCTCTATCAACTCAAAATAATATTTATTAAAGGTAAAATATTGTATTTTTTGATATCTATACATGATAATAAAGTTAGTTAACTACTACTAAATTTTTCAGTTCAGCAGAAAAATAAAAATACACAAATTTAGCAATAACGAATTCTGTGTAATCGGTGGCCTATTTCAATTTCTTGGGAACAATAGCATTTTCTAAAAAAAGGGTAATCGCGTTAATTTTAAAATATTTTAAAGCTTGAAAATAATATAAAAACACTTGAAACCGACTTGAAATGTTTCAGAATTACCAGAAATTCTACATTTCAGCAGAAATCTCCGCAAAGAAAGTGTGGTGTTTAGATTTTTTTAAATCCTCTATTGGCTTGAAAGCATTTAAAAACAATTTCTAACGACTTGGAATTTTTAAAATTTGCTAAAAATACATTTAGTAATGATTCTGTAAAAAAATAGAAAAACTCTTACGTAGATTTCGAAATAACAAATAATAATAAAAAAAAAATCTTAACAGCTTGAAAAAATTGTTAAAACAATTTCGACTTGCAACTCTATAAAGGGGGTGGCGGGATAATATGGGTGTGGTGGCCCCCGCGCGATTTGAGTTGCAAGTTTAGAAATCTTGTTTTAAATATTTAAAAAAATGAGATTTGTATGCTCATTAAGTGTTATATTCGACTTGTGCCAAAAATGTGGTACAAAAATGCCTTTTTCTGAAATTATTCCAGTGTAAAATTGTGTGTATTTTCTTCCGGTCAGTTGTGTGATCGCATTTAATTGATTTGATTTTATTATACCCAAGACTAGAGAACGGCATTTTTTCCAGATTTTTTACGGGTCATGGAACTCCAAAAACTTGGTGTAAACAGCAGAAAAACGCGAAAAAAGTTAGTTTTTCAAGAACATATATTTTTTTTAAGCTTTCTTGTGCGTTTGCAAAAAGGGGCCAAATAGCATAAATAGCCATATTATTAACCTTTATAATATAATATAATAATAATAATAATAATATAATATACTTTATTCATGTTTGACAAATCTGTTTACACAAGTCACAAAAATGTGGAATATTATAAATGGTTGCATACAAACATAGCTTAAGATGAATTACATATAAGTATACACGAAGAATGTAAATTCAGTAGTAAGGGGTCGGGTTTCAAACATGTTAAAATTAATGAGAAAGTTATTTAAACTAGAGCAATAAATAAAGGGCTGAACTTGATGTTTACGATGAATACATTTGGTACGGTAACGAACATATTAAAATCAATGTATGTGCAGTATTTATAAAATGGTATCAGATAACAGACATATTTGACAGTGTACGACTTGGATGATATATTGGAGCTAGGTAGTGCATGCGAAGCATATAATATTCAGATACCAATGCGGTTATTCAATGCCTGAGAAGTTGCTCGACAAACATTCGTCAATGCTATAGAACGCATTCTTGATAAAATACGATTTTATTTTATTTTTAAATTTTTTAGCATCCAAGGTCTTAACAGATTGAGGTAGCATATTAAAAGCTGTTGGTCCATAATAATTGGTCCCATTCATGGATTTTGTAAGTCATGAGAAAGAGAGATTGCAATCATCTTGATATTTAAGTCCTTCTATGACCCGAACTGCTCTTCGCTGAAGGCCAAACAATTTGGTCATTATTGAGGAATAACCCCATGCAAGTATACCATATGTCAGGAGTGAATGGCATGTGGCAAAGAAAGTAGTTCTTAGTGCAAAGTTTGGAAGCGAGTAGCGATGTTGCCGAAGAAGGAATATAGAACGGCATATTTTGTGTGACATTTCTTCCCCATGCACAAGTCCAAGTTAATTTATAGTCAAGCCATATGCCTAGGTATTTCACATGTTTGGCTTCTTGCGTTAGATTTATTTGTTTTAGAGAGTATATGATGTCAATTGTTTTGTCTGCGTTTAGTGTCAATTTGTTTGCGTTGTACCATTCTTTACATTTAGTTTGATAATTAAGGTTTTTGGCTTTAGCAGCAGAAACCATGGGTGTTTGTTGTATCGTCAGCAAACAGTATGCAAGTGCCATCTTGAGTTATATACGGCAAGTCGTTGATATGTAACAAGAACAATAATGGCCCGAGTATGGATCCTTGAGGGACCCCATGTTGTAAGTAGGCTTTGTCTGATAATGTATGTTGCATCATGACTTGCTGTTTGCGCTCCTGCAAGTATGAATAAATAAGACGACAGCTTTTTGGGTGGAAATTGTAGAAATAGAGTTTCCGTGCAAGGACATCGTGACCAACGCAGTCGAACGCTCTGCTGAGGTCCAGGAATGAGGCAGTTACGTGCATTCCGGTTTCATATCCCTGAATTATTTCCTCAACCGCGTGTTAATATCTTCACTTGTTCGCGCGAAAACTCAAATTAAGTAAATTTTGTTTTTCATAACTTGGAAATAAAAATATACTTACACGAGCAATTGACAAAGTATAAGTTGTATATAACGTTTTTAGGATAAAATACATTATTATAGCGTACACAAATGTTAGAATACATACTGGGTGTCCCATTTTAAATTGCCACTCCAAATATTTCGAAACCTGAGCAACATGGCAAAAAATGTTTCCGATAAAAGTTTTGGGGTTCGGAGGGGGACATATGATGGTGTCCTGGAAAATGACCTTGACGTTAATTTTCAAGGTCAAACGAAGGTCAACTTTAATTTTTCAAATAAAAGTCCCTATTTTTACTTTCTCCGTTACGAAGTACGAGAAAGTATTGTGATCGTGATTTTCTTTTCAAACAATTTTTTTACGGAAATATTCGTTTTGGGGTCCCTAGATGCCATTTCAATAATTTCTGGAAAAAAAATTGTGCCTGTGTGTGTGTGTGTGTGTGTCTGTGTGTCTGCCTGTGTGTGTGTCTGTGCGAGCTGTATCTCAAAAACTAATAGACCAATTGATATAAAACTTTGAACATAAGTTTTATTTGATAATCCAAAGAACTGAAAAGCTTTTGGTAAAATTTCGTACACCGGAAGTGGGTGTTTACCTTAACTGCTTTTAGTTTTTTGCCAATATTTTCTTAAATATGAAAAATATCACAAAAACATTTAAACAAATATTGAAGACAATAAAGAAATGCGATTATTTTGTTTGAAAACATTTTTCATAAAATCATTGTTATTCGAGAAAAAAAATTATTAATTTTTTTTCATTTTTGGTATACAATTATGAAACGCTAATGGTTACAGCAAATTTATGTTAAGAATAATTGTAGAGAATGCCAAAATGAACAATTTATGAAGAATAAGTTTTTTTCGAAATCTCTTTGTGTAAACTGAGTTTTTGAATTTGAAGTACATTTTTCCATCTTTCATAATTTTGACTTTTTAAACGTCAGTTTTATCCGAGTCTACGAAACGTTCGATGCACACTTAAAATATGATTTGAATTGAAAATAAACCATTTAAGCGTAAATATAAATGATACCATTTAAGAGTTTTTTCACGAATTTTGTCCGTCATGTTGTTTGAAATCTCAGATGAATCCAGGCTGTGATTCATGCATTACCCTCGGCATTAGCATCAAAGATCCCCGGATCTTACTCCCCTTGACTTTTTCCCCTGCGGACAAGTCAACGAGAAAATATTTGCTGAAGCTCCGACAACAGTGTAGAACATGAAGGAAAGGATTAGGGCTGCATTTCGAGTAATTTCCATCCAATCCCTTCGAAATGTTCAAGTAAAATTTCGCCAGCGGGTACAGAAGTGCATTGACGAGGATGGACACTTGATCGAGCATTTGATCTAAAAACGAGATCGAACCTCCAGCCACTGAAACCATCATCACAAGTCGAATATGACAGTTAATAAGCATGCAAATCTCATTTTTTTATATTCAAAACAAGGTTTCCACACTTGTAACTCAAATTGTGCTGGGGCCGCCACACCCATCTTATCCCGCTACCCCCCTTACTCAAAACAAATTATGAGTTATGATTTTGTCAAAAACACCCTAAATTTTGAAATAAACCTTTGGGAACAGAGTAAAAATTTTAAAACATGAAATAAAATGCTTGAAATACATATAGAAAAAATTGCCAACGTCTTAACACTTTTCAAATTTACAAAAAAAAAACATTATAATTAAAAGTTTGCAAAACTCAATAAATCACACATCCCCAGATTTCGAAATATTCCCTTCGAAGTAAGAGTAAGATTGTAACAATTTTTGAAAATTTGTATGGCTAAAAATAAAAACAATTACCATCGACTTGGAACATTCCAAATTTCATCAACACGCAATTAATAATTATTCTGCAAAAATCCACAAATGCTCCAACGACCGATTTTGAAATATTCCAAATTCGTATTCATAAAATTTTAAATATATGTGGTAAGTAAAACACGTGTGTTTGAGAATTTTCACAAATTTTTAATGTCGAACACTGCGACATATGTTTCGCCACACAGTGGCTTCATCAGGCAGATTATCAATGGTAAGACAATACTACAATTGCGACTTAAATACTATATTGTTAGGGGTGGGGAAGTTAGAGGGTGTATGACGGGTTGGGAAACATTTACAATTTAAGCGGTTATAAAAGATTTTACAAGAATTTATAGGTTTAACAACGGTGAATTATTTAATGATCAAACCGATGTAAATAATTCACCGTTGTTAAAAAATTATCAAACACACGTGTTTTACTTACCACATACATTATGGAATTTCACCAAGTAACAGCCTCATCTATCCAAAATTTTAAATATTGTTTTTCTGCTTAACTATTTGACATGTACTAAAACTTTTGACTGTACTATCCAGTGCCATCTAAATTCTACACAGAGGGTATTTTATTTTTCGAAAAAAAATTGAATTATGTAAAGAGGAAAAGGGGCCATTGAGGTAATCATCTTCTTTTTCTGGGCCATGAGTGAAAAAGGTTAAAAACACTGCTTTAGACAACTAAAGTTCTGTACACGGCTGCTGGACCCTACTGAGCAAACATTTCTTGGGCAAAAATTATATAGTGACTTTTTTTATCCTTTATACTAAAGCAATACACGTTCTAATTTAAATGTTAATGAATATTTAAATAATTCTAGAGCACCGTAATAATTTACTAAATGTATAGTCAATACTTTAATATTTCTCGTGATTAATAGGGCTGGTTTGGTTCGAAGTGCACCTGTGCATGCACATATTGATTGTCCACAATGAGAAATAATAATAAATATTATTCTTCTACATAATAATCAAATGTTGATTTCATACATTCACAAAACCCAAAAAGAAGTAGAGGGCAATATGAAAACAGTAGAATCAAGATATCTAGCCGCAACTTTAAGCGTGCCACGAATAATTCTGCGGATTCTGGGTTCGAATTTCTGCGAGAGCATAGAAGTTGTGTGGTTGAACATTTTCATCTAAATATTAATCATATAAATATAAATAGATTGTGGCTGAATAACCTACGCTGACTAAGCCAATATTCCAAATTATATATAATTCTGCAACCCAAAATATCAGTTCCTTATTTTTTTAAATTATATTGTCGCCATAGTATTTCTATTATATTGTGTATGTACAATTGCGTGCATAGGACACAGTAGTAATCTAGTGCATGTCTTTTTTCTGAAATTTATTAATGGAAATTGGGCTTCAATGCCGATTCAATATTATTAAATGTCAATGTAAAAAAGGTAAAAACTAGATATTTCATCGATTCGTGGTTTTCAATTATTGTGGGTGTAGCTGCTTCCTATTAAAAAATCAAATAGACTTCGATTTACAATAGACAAAACAAGGTGTCCAATTTATTTGGGCCGCAACTGTACGTGATGTTCTTTAAATAGATTATTGTTTCTACCTCTCGAAAACCTTTTTTATTTAACATAACCTAACAAAACAGCTTTTTTGAAAACTGAATTTTTAGGGCGCCACCATGCATCGGTGCGGTCCTAAGTAAAAGCACGATGTAAAAACGTTTTAGGGTACATATTTTGTTGAAGACATTTTGCAATAACACAATGATAATGTATATTACATTACATTTCATAACAAGGACCGAAAGTGGTAAGTAGCTAGCAAGTATGAAGTTTGACAGCGTAGCCGAGTGAGGTAAACAAACGAGCATTATGATGTTGCACTTTTGTTATGGACATTATTTATCATATGGCAGCACTAAGAAAATTACAAACGCAACAACACCTTTATGCACGAATCTTGTACACGTCACGAAACTGACAAAATGTGCACGCTTTATGAATGCAACCGCTTGCGATAAATATTTCTGATGGATAAAAGATATTGTCAAGTTTCTAGCCTGTTTAATTTTGCGCTATTGATCAGTTTCTTATAGTGTAGTAGGAAAATGCAATTTACTATTTCAGAAACTGATTTGCTCCCAGTTGTAGCAATCGCAGTGTGAAATGGATTTTTTTGGTTTCCACCACTACAGTTTAGAGAATTTGCAACAAAAACATTTAACTATCCTGAAGCAGGTTTTCTTGTTTTATATGTAAATTAATGTTCTCAATAAGTGATAACAGATTGAAAAATGAGGACTTAATAAATTCCTGGATTATACTTGATTTGATTAATAGAGGGTTGAAGTTGGCCCATAAATTCGAGGACCTATCTTTTCGCGTGTTTAATATTCGACCCTCCTGTTCCCAAATTGACGAACAATATTCCCGTAAATCTGTTTCAAACTTACTTCATTAACTTCAGCACTCAAGACGAAGTAATCGCCCCTGGAGAAATATTTGCTGAAAATATGAGTATAAATTGCCCGAATAAATTTGCAATTTTTCTGAACAAGAACAAGCGAATTTACAATTTATACTTGTGGCTGTGAAATCAAATTTCACAACTGTGATTAATAAAGATAATAAAACAGTATTAATAAAACTAAAATAAGGATAGTAAAATGATATTAATTGTACCATATAAAAACTCAGTTTCGTTTCTGAATGTTTAAAATTCTCGAATAGTTGCGCCTTATTAGGGCATTTCCAAGAGAATTTCAAACTGACCCAATAAGGCGAAACTAGTCGAAAATTTAAAAAAATCAGAAACTAAACTGATTTTTTATTTAATAGAATTAATATTTATTTCATATTACTTTCCATAATAATACGAACTGCTAATACGAAAATATTGGAACATAGATTACCGGTGAAAAATCACGGATAATATTTATTAAATCAATTTTATATTGAAATATTGCGATATTTACTCAATTTAACATAAAAATTGCCTGGTATTGGCAATATCGATAACGACTTGTAAATTCGGTTGCTTATATGTTGTTTTGGCTCAAATGGATTTTTTGAAAGGTAAGTGTGTTTCACAATCAGTGTCACACCTAAGGGAGATTGGTCCCCGAAATAACCCAGAAGAAAAAAATATTTTGGAATATTTCTTTGTACATTTATAGCATCTTCCATGTCTATATTGTACACTCTTCCATCCTCTGGATATCTGGATATTATCTTTTATGTTTATATTCATCTAATGAATTTGCACAAAAACATTTTATGTCCTGTCGACCCTCCCAAAATGACATCCTTTGTGGGCCACTCGGGAGTTTAACCTCACTTAAAAGTTGCTAGAATTTATGAATATGGAATTTATATTTCCATTAACAGTCAACATTTAAATTTAAATTTAACAACTATTTAAATTATCATGTACTTAATTTCCGTTTGAATCACACACGCAGGCCCAATTACTTTACTAATTTGTTTGAGATCTCTTTTATTTACGTTCCACTAACTGCTACTATTTTTCCATTTGTGTTCAATGACCAATAGCGCTTTTACTGTGTTTAAAGTGAAAAAAGTTTGAGGGAAGCTGCAGTTAGAAATAATGTTGCAATTGTACATCAATGCGGTTCTTTAAAATTAATTCTCAATAGTGGTGGAATGTACAGTTTCCAAATCCCTATCAAGATGCCCAAAATCATATATATATATATATATATATATATATATATATATATATATATATATATATATATATACAGGGTGACCCAGGGATCTGTAAAAGTCCCATAACTTATTTGCTATTTGAAATATCGACTTCTAGTTTTCTTGAACTGGTACCCACACTTATTCTACATATTTTAAAAATATGTATGTTTTTGTACAGGGTGTCCCAATATACATAAAAGAACAAAGTTAGGTTTTTTTAAATGGAACACCCTATATTTTATACTTTCTTTTCAACCCTCTTGAGAAGCTGATAAAAATAGTATAAGATAGTATGGGTCTATTATGGACGGTTGGTTAGTTATTGGCAAATTTGTGGCAAAAAAATGTACACATTGAAAACATTGCAGAAGCATTCCTAGCAAAGATAACATCATTATTTATACACTAGAAAATTTCCCACATCATAAAGAATAATACACATCGGCTTTGGTTCTCTTTTATTCATAGTGCTATACAGGGTGTCAACATATGCAAAACAATGGATAACTATTTTTTTTCAAATGGAACACCCTATATAAGTTGCCACCAATCTATGGCATTGTGAATAAGCTTTCCAATCATATACAGTTTGTATAACAAAATATTAGGGATTCTTGAGATTTATCAATAAAAACATATTTCTTTTGCCACCTTCTGCTGATTTTTGGATTTTCAGCCAAAACTATGCATTTTCAGGAAAAATTATAAGAGACCAAAGTTGTAGAGCGAAAAATTTCCGATCGATAAAGGTCTTTCAACTTTTAAGATAATGCGTGCATTGCTCGCCAGAACGCGCAAAATCGGGACCGTATATGCATTTTAGAGTTTTCTTTCCAAATTTTCTATTAATAAATTGCACTTTACTTTATTTTCCGCACCCTCTAGCGGAAAATCGGGAAATTATAGGAAAATTAAAATCTCCCATATCTATTGAAAATATTCCGCTCTACAACTCTTAATAGAAGAAATTTTTGTCAAAAATGCATAGTTTTCCCTAAAAATGCAAATTGAAAATGTATATATCAATTTTTGCGTTTTTCAATGGTTTTTTGCATTTTTAGCGAAAACTATGCATTTTGGGCAAAAATTGCTTCTTTTAAGAGTTGTCGAGCGGAATACTTTCAATTGATGTAGGTCATTTTAACAATTCTATAATTACCCCTTTTTCTGCTAGAGGACGTGGAAAATAAAGTATAGTGCAAAATTAACAAAAAATTTGAGAAAAACGCTAAAATGCATATACGGTCACGATTTTGCGCACTCTGGCGGGCAATGCACGCATTATTGGAAAAGTCGGAAGATCTATTTCGATCGAAAATTTTCCGCTCTACAACTTTGGTCTCTTATAATTTTTCCTGAAAATGCATAGTTTTGGCTGAAAATCCAAAAATGAGCAGGAGGTGACAAAAGAAAATTGTTTTTATGAATAAATCTCAAGAATCCTTAATATTTCATTATACAAATTGTACATCATTGGAAAGCTTATTAAAAATTCCATGCATTGGTGGCAAGATATATAGGGTGTTCCATTTGAAAAAAAATAGTTATCCAATATTTTGCGTATGTTGACACCCTGTATAGCAGTATGAACAAAGAAGAACCAAAGCCAATTTGTATTATTCTTCATGATGTGGAAAATTCTTTAGTGTATAAAAAATGACGCTAGCTTTGCTAGGAGCGCTTCTGCAATTTTTTCAATGTGTCCTTGTTTTTGCCACAAATTTACCCATAACTAACCAATCGTCCATAATAGACCCATGGTATCTTATACTATTTTTATCAAGTTCTCAAGAGGGTTGAAAATAAAGTATAAAATATAGGGTGTTCCATTTAAAAAAACATAACTTTGTTCTGTTATGTATATTGGGACACCCTGTACAAAAATATACATATTTTAAAAATATGTAGAATAAGTGTGGGTACCAGTTCAAGAAAACTAGAAGTCGATATCTCAAACAGCAAATAAGTTATGGGGCTTTTACAGATCCCTGGGTCACCCGGTATATATATACATTTAAGTAGAATTCGGATTAGTGATCTAAAAGGGATGACGAATTCTTGGTATTTAGGCCCTTATATGTTCAGAAATAGGTCTTCGTTTCGATTTTACGAAAACTGCTAATAGTTTCTTATTAAATAGAAAATTGTTTAAAGCAAAATTCACTTAATACTACTAACTCTGCCAACGTAAAAGGTTAACTTTTATTTGGTAATACTTCTTTTTACAAATACAACAAGCACAAGATTTTGAACGGTCTTAGCGAGTATCATAACTCCAAATCGAACTCGGTCGATTGGTCGGTTTCACTTAAAACAGACGATTCGAAAATTTTGATGAAAAATGTGAAAACGAATCAAGGGTCCCCCTTCTTCTTTTTGCCTAAAAGTTGTTTTAGGAATAATTTTCTTGGGAAACTCGTTCGATTCGGATTTTCTACACGTCACTGTAAAGATCTTGTTGAGACCCATTAAAAAGTGCACTTGTGCAAGAACAAATGTCTGTGAAGTCCGCTGTGCGTTCGCAAAAGAAAACTCGAAAATGTAAAAGATCGGAGAAAGCCATTTCAGGTCATTTTTACATCAGATAAATAAAGTTGACTAGTCAATTTTCGAAAAAAATCTAATTAAACGGCCATAGCGGTTAAACGAAGACTCCAAATCGAACGTGATTTGCAAACATGTGCTCCTTGCGTGCAAATTAGTCGGATTCGAAAATTTTGTCACCCGTTCTTACTTTTGCTAAAAAAATGCATTTGAAATAATTTCCTGAACAAACCACTTGTACGATTCTGATTTTCTACACGTCATTGCTAAGATCTTATAGAGCCATCAGAAAATTTACTTGTGCAAGAACAAAGGTAAATTTGCGCGTAGGCAAAGAAAATTCGATAATGTAAAAATTGGAAAAATCAACTTTCTTAATAAACTTCCCAGATTATTAAAAGTACATTTTTCATGAGGAGAACGAGAGAAATCAATGTCCGTAAAGACCTCATTAGAAAATTCACTTATTTATTTATTTATTATTAAACGGAAATTCCTTTATACATTCAGATACATAATAATAAAAATAAAAGCTAACTCTAGAATTAACTAAATCCTGACTAAAAGTAAAGGCATATATGCATGCATACACAAAATTGCATACACATTAATACATACGAATATCTACATGCTCTCATATGCGGGTGTGAAGTAGAAATAGATCCAGCAATAGATTTTAAAAATTCATATCTCGGAGAAAAGAAAAGCAATTAAAAAAAAGTAAACCATACTATTAGGGAAGGTCTAAATTAATAACACAACAAAAAGAATCAACCCTTAATTTTAACCTTTTATATTTTTTCACCCCTTTCAAAAAAAATTATTTTTTTTTAATTTGCAATCTGTCATAAATAAATAAAAATGTTTAATCTTATCACTAATACAAGTAGTTTAATAATCAATAGTCAAAAAACGAGACGGGTACTCCTTCAACAAAAAAAAAAATCTCCATAAGTCGCAGAAATCCACATTTCGGGATATAAATCTCGATTTTTGACAAAGTTTGCAATCAGCCATAACTAAATAAAAATTCTTATTCTTATCACTAATAAAGGTACTTTTATAATCAAAAGTCAAAAAAACGTTACGAGCACTCCTTCAACCCAGAAAAAAATAATTTCTCCGCAGAAATCCACACCATAACTGAATAAAAATGCTTATTCTTGTTACTAATACAAGTACTTTCATAATCAACTTCTTTAATCTAAAAAAAACAATAACTTGATGACTAAGATGAATAATAAGTGTTTCTCGGTACTCGTACAAACCGCCCAAACCTTTCATGGCAAACATGAAAGAGGAATATGTATTGCCTCAATGATTTATTGCAGGCAATACATTTTGACAAAAGGACCATAAATTCCTGGATGGGCAGGACGCACCTCCAGGTTAAACTCATTAAAAAAAAAAAAAGATTTCAAACAGGGTAAACGGTCAATAGTAAAGAATTGCACTTGAAAAAGAAATCTTAACTCACTCATACTGCTTCCACACACGTGTTATCTGTGCGATCTGGGATTTTCGAATTGATTTAACAACATTCTGTGCAATAGTGTGTTTTTGGTTAAAATCCACATGTAAGTAAAATAAAAAATCAACCGTTATTAATGTAAGGTAAGTAATTTATTATTGTAATTATTTCATTTAATTATTATTTTATTTGATTTTTCTAGTTCTAGTATTCTATATATCTAAATATACATTTCGTATGTTCTTCTATAAAATTATTATATGTTCTTATATATAATTTATTATAAGTTCAAGGTTTGGATGGAAGACCAGCAGGATGAGTTATCATCCAATGCAGAATCCCGCCTTAGGGTTCTCCTTTTGTGATTTTACATTCGTATTTATGTTCATTAATTTTCTTATTTGTACCATAAAGGAAGAATAAAGTTTATTATTATTATTAATATTTATATTATTATTATTATTATTATTAAAATATGGGATATACATATTATATTGTAGCCAAGTAATTCTTCAAAATTTAAATTGGAATCAAACATTAGAAGTAAATGCATATCGCATTACACTTAAAAATATGATTAAAAGTAGTTCAGATGATATTTCTAAGTTATGCTTATATTGTAGCGAACAAAATAGTGACATTAAATGTCTACAGTGTAATAGATTTTGCTGCAATATGTGTGTATCAAATCCAGTATTCTTGCGGGCATGTGAAATATGTTTGAACAATGTTTAAAAAAAAAATTAGATATATTAAATAAAAACTGAGTGTATAACATTCAACCTGTTCTTAACTCTGCAAAATTAAGTCTTACTAAAACTAAAACAACTACTTCCCTGACTAACGCTGCACCGTCTATCGAATGATACAAAAGAAATTTGCATGTTATTAACAGTACTAATAGTACTACTATTAATAGAACATTGGCTTAGGATCATTTAATTTTATGTATGAGGACCAACTTGAATATGATTTAAAATTAAATTCTATAAATGGCCTTTTACTTAATTTATATATTTTATGGTTTTTTTTACATTTGGTTATTATCAAACTTATTTCATCTGGAAACACTAAATAACTTTTTCACTCTATGTGCTTCTAATATTTTCACTTGAATTATAATATTAACAGGGTGAAGTTGTATCAATAAGTTATTTATTTGCATTTAGTCTTTGTACGACTTAATTTTGCATAATTACGAACAGGTGAATGTTCATATATTAGGGCTACTTTTCGTATTCTGCAATAAATAAGGGTTTTCAATTTTAATTAAAATTATAGAGAAGATTTAATGTTTTTACTATAACTTTGATACATTATAAACACAGTCTGTCTTGAATTTTATATTTATAACCTTTGTCACAGTAATTATTGGGTACTGGCTTCATTCTGTTATATTTTCAACGCCTATCGAGCTCTAAGTAAACCGTAAAGCGGAAGATTGTCTTTTTTTTAAATTTTATGTTAATTTGATTTGAATACTTACATACCTGAAAACTGGTATAAAAGGGATACGTATAAAATTCAATCCCAGCGTAAATGTTATTGGCAAAATGACTCTTTTTGTTATCTGCTTCAGTAGGTCCGACTCAGTGAAAAGAGTGGACTCGCGAGAGCCAAAATGGTCTTCGCTTTTAAAATTACAATCTGCACTGAGTCATGACTTAAAAATACCTTTATTTTCAAACGAGTCACCTGACTACCCGACTCACGTCACTACTTGCCTCTTCAGCTCTCTCAAAAGTTACCCATCTCGAGTAAAAAGTAAAAAAAAAAGAATTTAAAAGTAATAAGAAAAACAGACGTTTAGCCTGAAATCAGGAGTTCCGACACATTTGCCCAACCCCGTATCCAAGACTATATAAAATGAAATAAAACTGCTTTGTTTGAAATTATGGAAATAAATTTATAATATTATAATTTCCTAGAAAGCGTGTATACGATTTCCATTGTTTGGATATATCGTACTGATGAGATCAAATTACATCGAAACATGCAATTTATATAGTGATAATAGAAGATTGTTCATTAACTAATCAAAAATAATTTCATGTTAACCATTTGGGTATAAAGAAAGTGTTAATTTTTATACTGATTGCAAACGCTGAAGAAGTGCCCGTAACGTCTTTTGACTTTTGATTATGAAAGTACCTTTATCAATGATAAGAATAAGAATTTTTATTTAGTAATGGCTGATTGCAAACTTTGTCAAAAATCGAGATTTATATCGCGAGGTTTGGATTTCAGCGACTTACGGAGAAATTATTTTTTTCTGGGTTGAAGGAGTGCCCGTAACGTTTTTTTGACTTTTGATTATGAAAGTACCTTTATTAGTGATAAGAATAAGAATTTTTATTTAGTTATGGCTGATTGCAAACTTTGTCAAAAATCGAGATTTATATCGCGAGGTGTAGATTTCTGCGACTTACAGAGAAATTATTTTTTTCTGGGTTGAAGGAGTGCTCGGAACGTTTTTTCGACTTTTGATTATGAAAGTACCTTTATTAGTGATAAGAATAAAAAAAATTATTTAGTTATGGCTGATTGCAAACTTTGTCAAAAAACGAGATTTATATCGCGAGGTGTGGATTTCTGCGACTTACGAAGAAATGATTTTTTTCTGGGTTGAAGGAGTGTCCGTAACGTCTTTTTGTTTTTTGATTATGAAAGTAACTTTATTAGTGATAAGAATAAGAATTTTTATTTAGTTATGGCTGATTGCAAACTTTGTCAAAAATCGAGATTTATATCCCGAAATGTAGATTTCTGCGACTTACGGAGAAATTATTTTTTTCTGGGTTGAAGGAGTGCCCGTAATGTCTTTTGTATCGTGCAATATGCGGCGCGGTACTAGCCTGGGAACTAGTTGTTTCAATAAGTTATTTGTATATAGTCTTAATTTTGCAGTCACGAACATGTTGAATATTTATATATTCAGGCTATTTTTCGTCTTTATAACATTTATTTGATGCGTATGCAACAAGTGAGTTTATCTCAAATTTATTTAGAAACATTCAATTTTCTTATTAAAAAAAAATAAAGAACGAGCTTGTTTAGTATGGCAAGTTTTATAATCATGATATATTAGTCTTGAAATAAGAACTTTTGAAGATATACTTTTTATGTTCGATTAATTACTTGTGAAATTCGTTTTTTCTTTTCTATTTTATGCACTTTTAGAATACAAAAGTGGCTGTTTAAAAACTTAGGAACACTGGCCTAATATTGAAAATTGAATTGGAAGTTAATGGTTTTACCAACATTATTTTGCACATAAAGACATAAACAGTTTTATTAGCATATAGAACACCTTTACTGGATTTTGAAAATTGAGTGTTATTTCTGCTATCCGTCTGTCTATATTAAAATATTAGTCGTGATCATTGTGTGTCTGAAATGTTCAGTGAATTGATGGAGATTTTAAATCTGGGTGGTGCACTTTTTCATTAAATTTAAACAAATATATGTAGAGGGGGTAGAAAGACGGCAGATCAGTGGCTCACACAGACTAACACCCCTTCTTCTTCTGGTATGTATATCCACCGGACATGCATGTATATATGTATATAAAAAAATATTGTTTGTTTAAATATGCAACACAAGAATGTTTTTTTTTGCTTGGCGCATCGACAGCTAAAGTCATTCCCGGATATGCAACACAACATACAGAATGTATGCATATTATATTGTCTATAATTAAATAGTACTAAAATTAAATAAATTAAATAAAGTAGCCCGAATGTATGAATTTTCCACCTGTCCGTAACTCTGCAAAATTGACTCTTATAAAGGCGAACAACTTTAAATTAAAATATGCACACAAACAACATTTAATTAAATATTAAACTAATTATGTTATGCTTATGCAATTTTAACAGCGCTTTTATGCACTTTGTACGTTGTGTCGGTGCGCCTTTGATGTATTCAAAAATAACTGTTTGGGAGCTTTAACATTTGCTGGCGATTGTTGCACCTCTGATATTAATAACTCAGTGCAAAAACCGAATGATCGAATACGTTTATCCTTAAGAAGACCAAGAAATTATTTATATTCTAAAGTGATTTTAGCAGTGAAAGAGACATGTGACATCGGTATTTACATATGACACGTTACACTTCTGTTGAATAAATTTTAATAACATAGACGATTACAGCAAATTTTCAAAGTATCTCTATTTTCCACAAACAGCGACGAGTCTTCACCATTTCGAAAATAGTTTTCCAGAGGAAAAACTTCGTGTTCAGTATTAAACAATATGTAAAACTGATTCTATCAAAACTGTCATTTACTTATCGCTGCCAGCATGAGTTTATTAAAAGAATAACTTCATGATCTTTTAGCAAATACAAGAATTTTTAAAACTGTTAATTCTTATTCGTTTAGTAATTGATCTTGTAACGGGCCCGTTTAGAAAAATAGGTCGAGGTGGGCTGCGCCGGTCCTGTGCACGAATTGAGCCGGCGAAGAAATTCGTTGCAGTTTTTTGGATATCGAGGCCGGGAAGAGGAGGCAGAATTTTTGGATGGGATGCGGGAGTCGTGAGCGAGCAGCGTTGCAGAGAGTGCGTACGGTGAGTAATGTCGAGCCATTAATTAATTTACCGAGTTACCGATTTACCGATTTACCGATTTACCGAATCAATAAGTTACCGATTCCTTAACGTACCGATTTAACGAGGGGCCGTTGTTTCGAGCCGTTTGACCGGGAGATTTTTTTTCTCGCCGTACGCACGATAACCGCACGCTCGCCCGACCACGCGGTTTTGTGGTGTCGTGCCCCTGGTGTAGGTGCGGGTGGAGGGCTGTGCTGTCTGATTGTAGCCATAGTATCTGTTTGTTCTTAGTCACCATTTCCGTCTGCCACGCGGTGTAAATTTTTTTGTCTGGATGTTTAATGTGCAAACCTTCCCGATCCTGTGCGCTCAGCGTAGGTATTATTATTCTTGTATAAATTCGCTACGTGTAGCCACGTAGGGCCTTCATGTTTTTCAACCTTACTGCCGCTGCGTTGCTTCTAGCGTATCTCTGCCGAGGACTCAAACACCAAATTCCGACGAGGGGAAGGAGGACCTAGGGACCGGATTGCCGAAACTATCCCGCAATTACCCACCAAACCTCCCGTCGTTGGGGTTGTGCCGCCCGGACTCAGGAAAACCTGGAGGACCGGAGGAACAGGAAGTCTGGAAGGACCGGAGCGGAAGGTAACGGAATCGTAGGACAGGCCACGATTGGCCCAGCGAGTTAGCCGTACCTAAGGCCCAATGCAAAGCAGTCCCACGAATATTCCAGGTTGTACTCCGCCCGGACTCAGGATAACTGGTGAGGTCTCTTCCCCTATACTGTCGGTGCCCCTGCTGCCGGACTTCGACGCTAGAAGCAATCGTCATTCATTTTTGCATTTTTTTGTGTATAAGCGTGGCTACCTATATTTTTTTATCTTTTGTTGAATATTAGATTACTCCTTCACTGCTCACGAGTATCATTTAGGGGTTAGTACCCGATTAGTTTTAGTCATCCCTTATAATATAATTGTTAAATTCTTCAAATTTTTATTAATTGTTGTCGGGCTGTGAACTAATATTAAATCTAGTAATTTAACTCGAATTTTCGAAATTCTTTATTTAACAGTCCTACCCCCCTCTGTCATTCGTGACTGGCGCCCGGGTTGCTGTTGAGTTTTGGCCGAATGAACCCTCGAACCTAGCGCCGCTGAACAGACCCTAGCCGGTTGTCGCTAAAAGTCAGCTAAAGGCGTGACAATCTTCTAACCAATTATTCTTGAAAATAACTCCGTATCAACTGAATACAATGATTTGATTTTAAACTCCACTTCTACAAAAATTTAAAGTTTATTATTATACAAGTTTAATAAGAAGGCCTATTATTTTATTTAAAAAATAATGATGTTATAGCTGAATCCAAAGTAGAAAAAATTATGTATTAAACTTGCTTAATAATAGACATTGTGTCACTCGTTCCATTGGAGCACTCATGCCATATTGACTCTTATAAAATAAGTATAATATATTATTTTTTCTACTTTGTTGATTTTATGATAATGATGATTTTAACATCAATATTGTAATATGTGGCTACACCTCCAAAAATAAAGTTGCTATGGTTACGATAAACGAACTAATTCCAAGCAAGTCGAAACCAATTTATACTTCGTAACATTTGGAGATTATATTTATACGCGATCCGCTACAAATACATTATCGAACATTTTTTGTATGTAACGCGTTGGAGAGTTCCAATTATTCTATGAATTTTCGTTAACGGCAATTTTACATTTTGATGTCAACACTTTTTACAAAAGTAAACAAACAGTTTAACGGTAACGCTCATCTCTAAAACAAATGAACTGATTTCAATTATTTTTGCTTTGCTGGATAGTATGTTTTATGCCCTTTAAATTGAGGTATCGCACAATGGGGGATGCCATTTAAAATTATAAAGATGGGATGACTGGGGGTCAGAGGGTGAAAGATGGAATTCTAAAAACAGTGTTTTTTAAGTTTAAGTTAAATTGACGTATTTTATCCTAAAACCGTAACTACTTCAGATCCAAAGTTATTCAGGGTGGCTCATTTTGAAATGAAGACCCTGTATAAAGATTCGAGCATTTCTGCGAATAGCAATTTATATATCACGTCTGGCGATAGAAAGCCGACATTGCAGTATTTCTTTGTCGGAATGTCAAATGTAATTTTCCAATTGTGTAGTACCATTGAGCAAATAGTGTGTTGCGAATGCTCAGACCGAACAATCTGTTTTTCAATTCATGGCAATGGCACCGTGAAATAGAAGCAGTTAATCGTGCATCCTGTGTTCGTACCTCCCTTTGTGTCCTCCGCATCCTCGCGTGCCATTCATATTTACGCAGACGGATAAACACCCTTTGATCCATTGCCTGCGGAAATTTCAGAAAGCACCTCCCTTCAATGGTCGCAATATAAAACTAGCATTTTACAATACGTGAAAAACTTTACGGGGGTAACGACGGAAGAGTAATGTATTTGAAAACACGACTTTCGAATGTCGCAGGATTTGTCAGTCGAATTTCCTCAGGCAGATATGAATGCTTGTTTGAAGCAATTTGATCTTTTAATAAATAAATAAATTTAGTTCAATTTACAGAGTTTGCTTACTGTAATAACTTTATTATAGACGCGAAATATAATAAAATAAATTAAATAAAGAGGAAAAGTAGCCTGAATATGTGGATATTCAACCTGTTCGTAATTCAATTTTAATTATAATAAAGTAATGTTAGTGTTTCGTTTCATAAATAACTTGTTGATATCAAATGTCATTTTATAATTCTCGATTCAATTTCCACGAAATTATAGGGCAATTCGCGAGAGTGGATGCTGCATAATGTCCCAGTTGTAATTTGGCAACTGGTACATGACGCAAATTTAAATATAATTATGGGACGCAATGGACTAATTTTAGTTGGCTTAATAGTAACGATTAAATGTAAAGCATTTTAACTAGAGGAAATGTTAAAATTGTAACGAAATTTTAAACAATTTAAAGTTTAAATCGGATAAGATTGTTATTTTAAAGATAATTAGAATCATTATTTCTTCTGAAATCGTCCGTAAAGTTCGAAAATTCGAAATTATCCAAGTTTAAAGTCAACAAAACAGTGTTTTTTGTAATACATTTATTGACGGTAAACACCTTTTATAATGATTTAACATAAATTAAATATTCCAAATAAATATAACTTAAATAGTTACAAACAATATAGTTCAATTATATTGATGAACAAGCGATTTTACATCAGATTTAAATTTTGTATATGTAGTCGAAAATATATCTATTTTTAACTTACCTGAATTTAAATTATTAATATTTCGCATAATTCTGTTAAGAGGCGCATGATAACAATAATTATATCTACAATAATTAAGACGAAACAATAAACAAGACCGTAAATTTAAAGAAATTTGCCCAATATTAAAGTTAATACATGAAAGTAATGATGGACAGTTTATTAAACCATTAACTAGTTTGTAGACAAAACAAAACTCACCTACTTCATGTGTAGATTTGAGTGATGGTAGACTTTAATTAACATTATATCGAAATGTGATATATCGCTAAAATTTATTTCGCACTCTTTCTGGCATCATAATATAATGCTCATAATCAGGAGCGCACCCAGGGGGGTGGCTATCGGGCTTGAGCCCTCCCCGATACATTTATATACCGAGTGTTAACCACCAAACCTGGCCATAGAAAAATAATGCTTTTTAGAATTTCATTTAATTGTAATGCCGTTGCTATGTTGCACTTAATGTCATATTCACAGATTTTCAGTTTTTATATGATTGTATATGAGTTATTATACAGGGTTGGGATAAAGTATGGAACCAAGTAAATATCTTTAAAACAAAAAGGGCTAAATTTATGAAACTTTGCAGGCAATAACGCATCTGATGCCATATTTTTTGTTACTGCTGTACTTCCGGTTTCATCGGAAATACCCTCAACTTCTTATTTTAAATGGGACACCCTGTATATTTTTACATTTTTAAATAGACACCTTTTCAACAATTACAATGATATAGGGTTTGGACTTGTATTTTTTTAAATAATAAATAGAATAATAAAAATGAAATTTGTAAATTACATAACAATTTTGTTCAACCCTTGAAAATTTTGATTTATAAATATTAGAATTGCTCTCAGGGAATGTTATATTAGAAATATTGCATGCATCTTGTGGAGATCTCTTTCAATCTCCGAAACTAACCATCATTAACAAAGTATTTTTTTCACGTTCAGTTAGTTTACCCAAAATTGAACAGCAATGTTAATATTTCACATGGATACTATCTGTTAGTTACAGAAAACGTAAAAAAACATGAAATTGTTTTATCAGAAAACAGTGTAAAAAGATGTAAAAAGCCAATTCGATGTAGAATTATTTTATTTATTATTTAAAAAACTACAAGTCAGGGTGTCCCATTTAAATTAAAAAAAGTTGACGGTATTTTCGGTGAAACCGGAAGTACAGTAGTAACAAAATTATGGCATCAGATGCGTTTTGTGTCATTATACTTGCCTGCAAAGTTTCATAAATTTAACCCTTTTTTTAAAATATTTACTTGATTCCATACTTTATACCAACCCTGTATGCGTGAGAACCCCCCGCCCACTCTGCAGCCAAATTTCTGGGTGCGCGCCTGCTCATAATAAGGCGACCAAACTATTGAACAACATTCAAGGTGAGATAGAACAATATATTTATAAACAGTCAACATTGTTGATCTTCCATGTCGCATTATAAATCCCAAAGAATCATAGGAACTATTAAATGTTACATCTAGATCTTTTTTTTGTTCTTGGTTTTTAAAAATTGCTGAATTATTGAACGTGTTTTTGATTATGATGATTTATTTGTTGACATGTTGAAAATTTGTTTTATTTTAAAAGGTATTAAGCAATATTCATAATGAGTTAACGAAAACTGCCAAAATTCTCCAAGTTCAAAGGCAACAAATTTGCGTTTGCGATTTTTAAAAACAGCTGAGTTGTTGCGTTTCTTGATTATTATAATATATATATATGCTAAAATGTGGAGAATTTAGTGTGTTTTAAGAAAGTATAAAAACAAATATTCATGTCAAAGTCTGAAATTTTTCAAGATCAACAAATTCGCGTTTTTGATTTTGAAAGTTGCTTAACTTCCGAACGCATTATTTGATTTGAAAGAAGATTTTAATGTAGTAAATTTAGGGTGCTTGAAAAAAAGTATTAGGACATATTCATTAGGGTCACCAGATCTCACGGGGGAAACAAATAATGTCGGAATCTTGTCCGTTTGGACCCCACAAAACGATTTCCTTTTCCAGATATTGAGATAGCCGAAATTTGAGCTCGATTAAGCGACGTTAACCCGTGCCGCTCGTCGCTCAAAGTTTGAAAAAATTCAGATTTTTGGCCAATAAGCTGACATACGGAGCCATAACTCCAGAATGGCAAATAATAGAAACACGCTTAATATCTCAAAAGAAAGCTAATGTTGTTCTTCAAAATTTATATTCTATACATAATTGTTGTTATTTTAAGCCAAACAGAGTTACAACAGCCGTTGATTCGAAAAACGTGACCTGGTACCAGTAGACTCTGAAATGGCATCCACATCAGGTGTACAAAGCCGGACCAAGGATAAAATATTTCTTGTGGGCTATCCCATTCATCAGATCACCGGTTGTAAACTACCCTCAAATCGTCAAGTTTTGTGTGCTTTATTTTATAATTTACGTACTGTGAAATTAACTGTAAGAGAATCAGCAACACTTACCATACGAGAAGTGTTCATTTTTTGGGAGAAAGCTCGAATCCCGACTAAACATGAGCAAGATGCAATTACTAAGCTGGAAAAACTTCACGCCGAATGGAGAACTCCTCAAAAAGACCGGAAGAAAACATCGGAAACGGCCAAGAATAAATTTAAACAGTTTGTTGAAAAGTTGGATGATCTCCAACTAAGGCATCTTATTGCTTAACAAGATGCCTTGGCTCTGATGAAACCGGAAAAAGATAAGGCGTTTCTCGTGAAACAGAGGCAGAAGGACCGCCCAGGTTCCATGACTGGAGTAGATCTCAAGTTGTCTCGAGCTGAAGAAATCAAGGCGAAATGTACCGAGAAATCCAAGAAGAAACTTTTGAAATTGGTGAGTTTTTTTTATTATTATTATTCTAAAAAATAGATAAACAAATAAGTAAATAGTTTCATTATAATCGAAAAAAAATTGTACATGAGAGCATCATTTGGCATCTTTATGAGTGAGTTTATATTTTTTAAATAATACCTATTGATAATTAGAAGTAGGTAATTTAGTACCTATGTATTATTACTATTCTGCTAAAACGACAAGTTTTTATAGTCTTTTTTTCTCTTTCTTTTGTTGCTTCTTAGAGATGGATGATGAAGACAAGTTCGAAGAAGGAGAAGAAGAAGAAGACACTGAAGAGGATAGCATCTACCAGGGACTTGAGAGCTTGGAGGAAATGGACATCCCTGAAGAAGCTGCAGAAGATCCAGGACCATCTGAGAGCAAGAGGATGAAAGTTTCATTTGCAAGTGGCGTCAAAGAGATTTTAAACATGAAATTGTCCATTTTGTTAGATCGATGTATCCGACAGAAATGCCACGAGAAGTTTAATAGCTACTCCAGAAGCACTAAACCTTGACCCTCTTGAGTATAAAGTCTCGAAAACTTTATTACATTCTAGAAGGCAAATGTTCAGAGAACAATATACTAAAAAAAAAATTAGATCAAGTAAACATTCCTGAAAAAGAGCCGTGGTTGTCCATTGGGACGGTAAACTTTTACCGGGTGTTTTAAAAAATGAACAATGTGAGCGAATGGCTATTGATATTTCATATGGCGAAAAGGAACAGCTGCTGGGAGTTCCTGTAACAGCAAACAGCTCTGGAGTGGATCAAGCCGTAGCCGTGTATGAATGCCTACAGAAATGGGGTCTTCCCAACACCGTCAAGGCGATGTGCTTCGACACTACAGCATCCAACACGGGAAGACTCAAAGGAGCATGCGTCATATTGGAGCAAATGTTAGGAAGAGAATTGGTATACCTAGCTTGTCATTGCTATATCTTGGAAATTCTGTTAAGAGGGGTATTCGACACAAAAATGGGATCAACCACTGGACCTCATCCAGACATTTTCAAGAGATTCCTCACTGCGAGGCCCAAGATAGACAAAGGAAAACACGACACAGGTATCAGTGACAATCTAATACAAAAGCAGCTAACTCCAGAAGTAATTGCAAATGTTACTGCTGAATTCGAGACCAAATTAACTGACAGCCACCCCAGAGATGACTACAAGGATCTGTTGCAGTTGGTTCTCGTATTTGTTGGATCACTAGACGGCAATGTTGTGGGTTTTAGAACTCCAGGAGCCATTCATCACGCTAGGTGGATGGCAAAGGCTATTTACTGCTTTAAAATGTTCATTTTTCGTCGTCAATTTAAGATGTCTAAAGAAGAAGAAAGTTCTGTGCGTGCCATTTTTGTTTTCCTAGTTAAAATTTATTGTAAAGCTTAGTTCAATGCTCCAAAACCTCATCTTGCACCAAAGCAAGATTTAGGTATTTTGCATAGTCTGTTAGGCTATAAAGAATGTGACAACGAAATAGCAGAAATAGCCCTGAACAAATTTTCGAATCATTTGTGGTATTTGAATGCAGAGTTGGTGGGATTATCGTTTTTTGATCCCACCATTACAGACGATGAAAAGTTGTTAATGGCTAATAAATTGCTCAGTAGCACAGGTGCACCATCAGAGCACGCTAGGGTTGTAAATCGAAAAGTTAGGAAAGAAAAATTAAAAGAAGTAGTTGATGGAGGATTGGTAAATTTACTTACCAAAGATACGTTTAGGTACATTCTTTGACCGATTTAATATAAAAACAGATTTCCTAAGACAACATCCCAACACCTGGCCTCAAAATAATGACTTCCAAGAAGGATTGAAAATTGTCAAAACATAATAAAAACATTAAGTAGTTAATGATATGGCTGACCGTGGTGTTAAATTAATAACCGACTTTAACGACCTTCTGACAAAAGATGAAGACCAAAAGCAATACGTCCTGGAAGTTGTAACCAAATGCCGAGCAAACTACTTTAACAAAAGGTCTAGAATAGATTAGATAACTATGTAAAATTATGAACTCATGTAGGTACAACGTCTGTATCTTCTCTGTATCTGTTTTATATACCTGATTTTTATATTTTAAAATAAAAAATGTCATTAGACTTATCAGTATTACTTATTAACTCAAAAATATACCAAAAAAAAAGCAAAATTTATCACTTAATAACAAAATATACGAAGTATGCTCCTAGTGGTAAAGTAACAACAATTATGTATAGAATATACATTTTGAAGAACAACATTTTGAGATATTAGGCGTGTTTTTATTTTTTACCGTTCTGGAGTTATGGCTTCATATGTCAGCTTTTTGGCCAAAAATTTGGATTATTTAGAACTTTGAGCTACGAGCGGTACGGGTTAACGTCGTTTAATCGAGCTCAAATTTCGGCTATCTGAATATCTGGAAAGGGGAATCGTATTGTGTGGTCCAGACGACCAAAATTCCGACATCGATTTTTTGCGGTCACCTTAATATTCATGTTCAATCAATGAAAATTGCTAAAATCCGTTTTTTCTAAGTTGAAAGAAAAAAAATCGCGCTTTGAATTTTTAAAAATTGGCGATGTGTTAAAGTTTTTATTATGATATTTTATATGTTAAAAAGTAAAGAATTTAGAGTGTTTTAAGTGGAATTACATATACTTATATAGATACAATAAAAATAGCTAAAATCCGAAATTTTCCTAGCTCAAAATCAAGTTTTTGATTAAAAAAAAAAATGTTCAGCTTGCAAACGCGGTATTTGATTTTGATAATTTGAATGCTAAAATTTATTTAGTGTGTTTAAAAAAGTATTAAGAGATAATTTTGTCGAGACAATGAAAATTGCCAAAGTTCAACGTCAACAAACTCTCGTTTTTAATTTTTAAACATTGCTGAGGTGATTATGATATTTTATATGTTAAAAGTAGAGCATTTAGTGTGTTTTATATGGTACTAAAAATATTTATGTCGAGAGAATGGAATTTACCAAAATCCGAAATTTTTCAAGTTAAAATCAACAAAATTAAATTTTTCATTTTGATAAATTATTTCATTTACAAACACGTTATTTGATTTTGATGGTTGAATTTCCAAAATATAGCGAGTTTTGTGTTTCTCTTTTAATATTAAAAAAAAGAGTAAAATCAACGCAACTTGGTGTGTTTTTGATCTTAGCAAAGTTATAGGTTCTAATTTAGAGATATATAATCTTAAGCCACGTTAATCATTTTTTTAGGCGATTTGAGCCATCTCAGCAGGCGGGTATTCAAAATGCATTTGCCCCCATAAAATTACCATCGCCCCCAAATACGAATTGTCAGATAATCGCCCAAATTAAATGTCGATCGCCCATCAGGAGGCAATATCGCCTACGTTGAGAAACACTGGTAAATATCATCAATGGATTTTAGTTACACAGAATATGTTAGTGTTGAATCAACAAACGTTAATAAGAACCTGGAAATTTAGGGTTATCATTTATTATATGTCAGACATAATTTATTGAATCGATTTACATAGCATCGGCACTGTCGATGATACGATTAAGCTTTGTATATAACTCGAATATTTTCGATTTATAATAATCTCGGACGTTTTCGGGTTCTAAGTAGCTTAACTATTTTTTGTTTTGTGCCAATATTTTCTTAAATATAAAAAATATCACAAGAACATTTAAACAAATATTGAAGACAATAAAGAAATTGGATTATTTTGTTTGAAAACATTTTTAATAAAATCATTGTTATTCGAGAAAAAAATTTATATATTTTTTTTCATTTTTGGTTTATAATTCTGAAACAACAATAGTTACAGCAAATTTATGTGAATAATAATTGTAGAGAATGCCAAAATGAACAACTTCTAAAGAATAAGTTTTTTAGAAATCTCTTTAGTTTTTGAGTAAACTAAGTTTTTGAATTTAAAGTATAATTTTTCCATCTTTTAAAATTTTGACGTCTTAAACGCAGTTTCATGCAAGTCTACAAAACGCTCGATGTACATTTAAAATATGATTTAGATAGAAAATAAACCATGAGCGTGTAAATATAAATGATGATACCATCGGAGAAAGTAACATGATGGCCACATCGCCATTTTTAATTTTTCTTCGGGGTAGCGCGACGGCCTAGTGCGGCCTAGTGCTAGCCAGCTTCTGGATCTTCTTAGTACGAGTTCGAGTGTCTTTCTGGCGGTCAATTTTTCTGACGACAAATTGTTTTCTAGTGTTTGTTCGATTTTCGTTAAAAATATGGATTAATAAAATACAAATCGGTCGTGGCTGAATGCACTAGCTTCTTAAGCCAATTTTCTATCACCCACGTTTCATTCCGATTTCTTATCAACCAACTATCATAGAAAACATCCTGCAAAAATCAAATCAGTTACGAAATTCAATTACAAAAAGAGGTACAGTTCTTTGTTATCTTGGACACTGTAATATTCGTAATGTTCAAAGAAATTAAAAAAAAAACAGTTAAGGTACATCCACTTCTGGTGTACGAAATTTTACCAAAAGTATTTCAGTTATCGATTGTCAAATAGATTTCATTTGTAAATCTTTATTACTTTCAGAGATACAGCGTCCACAAACACAGAGGCGCGCACCGACGTTTTTCAAAAATAGCTCTGAATTCATATTTCCGTTGAAATTTCCATGTCAAAAATAATCATCAATCAAGTAAAAATTACTAACATACTACTAATTATTTTTCTTAAATAATTTTTTTATCAGAGCCTATTATGATAAATTATTTTTGTGTTATTATGTTCGTGTGCACATGTCGAGAAAAAAATACGAAACATTAAATTTAAATGAAAAAGTATTATAATCCAAAAATAAGGTACATTGCGATCTCAAAGATAATTATTAAATCCACCATTAAAAAAAATAAATTTATCTCAAATGTATTTACTCATCATCCACATCCTCCAAACCCCATTCTCCTGTCAGTATGAGTATAGGGTTGAAGTGTACAACACACTATACCATACACACGAGCACCTTTCAATATCTTTTATTTTATAAAGGAATTTGCATAAAACACTTCTTCGGCCGGGCCAACAATAGAGTTGTAGTTATCTACCGCATGTGGTAGTGCCCATGTATGAATATGTAATGAGAATCTGTCAATGACTTTGGCGCTTGAGGTCATATTCATGTTACAGGTCTTCGGCATACTATTAATAAATATCGAATAAAACACTGCCGCCAACGTTATTCCCACCGACACTCTATTATCAACTCCCTCATTTGCAATTACGCACGAGGCCTCGTACTTTAATTTCAAGCCGCGTTTTAACATTAATTATAGTTTCTTTGAACTAGTGGTGCACCTAATAGTCGGCTTCCCAAACATAAATTTAAGTAATTTATAACGAAATATATTAATAAATTTGTGATTTAAGTCAACAAAACACCATAAAGTTATTTATCTACTATGCCACGACAAAAGTTGTTTTCACACTCTATGTCCCAATTACGCAACACTTTTTACTTTCTCCGTTACGAAGTACGAGAAAGTATTGTGATCGTGATTTTTTTTTCAAAATTTTTTTTTACAGAATTATCCATTTTGGGGTCCTTAGATGCCATTTCAACAATTTCTGGAATTTTTTTTGTGTCTGGGTGTGTGTGTTTGTGTCTGTGCGCGCTGTATCTCAAAAACTAATAGAGAAATTGATATGAAACTTTGAACATACGTCTTATTTGATAATTCAAAGAACTGAAAAGCTTTTGGTAAAATTTCGTACACCGGAAGTGGGTGTTTACCTTAACTATTTTTTTGTTTTTTGCCAATATTTTCTTAAGTATGAAAAATATCACAAAACATTTAAACAAATATTGAAGACAATAAAGAAATGAGCTTATTTTGTTTGAAAACATTTTTCATAAAATCATTGCTATTCGAGAATTTTTTTTTTCATTTTTGGTTTATAATTATGAAACGATAATAGTTACAGCAAATTTATATGAATAATAATTGTAGACAATGCCAAAATGAACAACTTATAAAGAATAAGTTTTTTTCGAAATCTCTTTAGTTTTCGAGTAAACCGACTATTAGTATTTAAAGTATAATTTTTCCATCTTTTATAATTTTGACGTTTTAAACGTCAGTTTCATGCGAGTCTACAAAACGCTCAATGTACATTTAAAATATAATTTAAATTTAAAATAAACCGTGAAAGCGTAAATATAAATGATACCATCAAGTCGGAGAAAGTAACATGATTGCCACATTACCATTTTTTTGTGCTTATATCCGAATATTATAGGTTTTCTTTGTGGCTAGCGAAAGGAAACTTACTTTTTCTACGACCGATAAATAAAGTGGGCTTTTGCGCATTCACATGACAACGCAAAGAAGATGCTTTCCGAACAGTTGTACTTTCCTACATGTTACCCACAGCAACGTGTATGATTGTACTTTCCCGCACACTTAAATTAAATGTGGGCAGTAGCGGATTACCCAAAAAAACGAGCTGACATTAAGATAATATCATGGCCCCATAATCCTTATTGATATTTACATCACCTGACGATTTTTGAGGGGTTGGGCCGGTGCTGAGGCTGCGTTTTGCAGTTTTGCGTGGGGTTGGAGTGAACGGTGGACCACCTCATAACAAAGCGAAAATAAAGGCAGATAGTTTATATCTATTGATTAAGTTTGGATTTTTCAGCAAAACGGTCGTAGTACATTATTATGCAAGTTTTATCTTCAAGTAAGTTGAAACCAATTTAAGCGTATAGTGTGCTTCTTAGTTGCGTAAATGTTTATGGATACTTAAGGTTATGTTTACATTTGTTTCTCCTTTCTCGTACAAAGCAACAATCGGCGCCAATTAAAAATCAACACCGAATAAAAACACCGACAGAAGCGGCTTCTTTTCGCCGCGAATAAAACATACATTACCTTACATATCTCGCTGTTTCTTCTGTGATATTCGTTTTGCAAACAAAGTGATAATATGTCAAATTACAAACTCCCCAATATGCATTATCGAACATTTTTAGTATGTAATACATTGTAGAGTTCCAGTTATCTTATGAATTATCGTTAGAAGCAATTTTACATTTTGATGTCGACACCTATCACGTTTATTTACTGCAAATCACGACAACTAAAATTCCACCAAAAATAGTTAAATAATGAGCAAAAACTGTAACAAGTAACAAGTAACGTTGTGAAGGTTTTTACATTACGAAAGAAAAGTTTGAAAACACGAGCGACGTAGGAGCGAGTGCTTTTAAATTCTTAACGTTACTCGTTGCTAAGAAGTTATTGACATGATAACAGTATAGGGTAAAATAAAATAAAAAATGTCATTGTTTTACTGTTTTGTATATAACAAGTCGATTATTCATCCAAAATAGAAAAAAAATATTATGTGTAATTTCGAGCACAGAACGTGTTTGCCGATTTCGATAGATTGCCTACACTGTCCATCTTAATCTGCAAACACATTTTGCACACTTAATATAAAAATAGCTATTTGCAGCGTCTAGTTCGGCAAAAAGAAGGTTTTGTTTAGGAGACGTATTAAATTTATTTCTAATATATGTCTAATTTTTATGCAACACAATTTGCATATAATTTCCCAGCCTTGTCATGAAAATAAAATAATGCCTAGATTTAATGATGACATATTATGAATAAGTTGTATATTTTATTAATTTCATTGGTAATTTAGAACTTTCCGTGCGTGTTAAAAAAAGGCCAAAAAGTTTCGTTACCCTCGAAATTTCGCATATTAAAAGACTTGAAAACCAATCTCGAAATTTCCTCATTTCGGGGGTTTGTTGGAGAACGATGGAATTTTTCGGGTATGCATTAATACATGTTTTATTTATGTTGGAGAGAATTCGTTGTAACCGAACGCTGCGAGGAAACGAGGACGAGAATGAAAGCGGAAGTGAAATGAGTTAGTTTCGGGAAATATACATCATCCTCTGAGGAAAGTTTCCGACCATTACGTCTCGACACACAAAGGCGCTAAGGGATGCAGAGGGAGAAACGGGAAGCAAAAAGTGGCGGGGTTACATAATCCGGGCAGGTGCCCTCGGGCGGTTTGAATTTTTAGGACCACCGAGGGAGCTCCTCTCTTCTGTTTCACCTCTTCCTTACACTGTCCGGTTATTATTATTGCCGCAATAATTACACACCCAGAAGGAACGGTTTTGTTGTTACCGGAATCGTTTAATTATTTTAATTACGCGAGCGCCGCGCATTAATTATAATCCAATTTGAAATTTGATTCGTGTGTAATTCTTGCGTGCACTGAATATCAATATTTACTGGTTATACCTGGTCGGTGCACATGGTGAGGTTACAATAGGGTGATCGGGCTTTTAAATATGTTCAATCTAGATGTGGAGATTTTGTATTTGCAATGAAACCTATGGAGGAAACTAAATAAAGGTCAATTGGTATTACTTAATCTTCAAAAAAGTTGTTAACAAATACATAACACCGCCATGCGGTCGATGTCGGATTAACGTGATTGGGTTATCAAAGAAAAATATGATTTTTTATTTTACTTGCATTGTAATTGTCTTGGCCAAAACTATTTTTTTTTTTTAAAGAAGGATGTTTGATGGAAACGCGGGTTAAGGAGAGTGATATTGGGGAAATTGGCGTAAGCTATTTGGCTATTCTGCCACGACCGACTTATACTATTTGTTAAATTTCATATTTATAATGAAATAGGACAAATACTAACATCCATGGATCTGAATGGCAAATTTTCGTAAATAAAATTTAACCGCCCGGCGTGGGGCTCGAACCCACAGCGCTTCGCACCGAAAGCAGGTGCTAATCCACTCCGCCACGGAGCGCCCCGCCAAAACTATAATTTGTTTTTTTTTTTTATATACAGAAGAACGTACGCCAATTCATCCGAACAAAATAGACATTCAGGTAGGTTTTTCATTCTGACTTTTATTAAACAGGATGGTTAATATACTTAAATGAAACACAATATTCTATGTTTTATACCATCCCACACAGTACCAATCAGTCCTACGCATATCAATATATCCATATACAGGGTGTTTCAGACCACCCGTTCTTGTGAAATACAAATCGGATTGACATAAAAAAATACGTCTAAAATTGTTCTTTGAGCTCTATCATGTGGTATGAAATGTGAGCCCCCCCCCCCTTCCCGCTGAAGCAGGGTGGGTAACTTTGAAATTTTAAATAGGAACCCTACTTTATTGCAGATTTGGATTCTGCGCTTAAAAAGTTTGGGTTTCCATCCGAAATGTTTTTTTCGATTAGCGACAGATGGCATTATAATCGGCAAAAACTGTCAACATGACATTTATTAAATTTAATTTATTTCTCGCACCAAATGACATGACATGTTTTTCAAAGTTATTTTTTTTTAATAAGGCTTTGATTAAACTAATTCGTAAAATATTGTGTCGTCAATAAGTTTTTGTGTGTGATATTTGGGATAAAGGTAAGTATTCTTGTAAAAAGTAATTCGTACAAACGAATAAAAATGAATTTCATTTTCAATAGCATTCCATGTGATAGTGTGTGAAGGTTTTTAACAACAAACTTATTTTTGTTTAATTCCACTACAATGAGAGAAAAAAAAACAAGCTGTAAGTACGGAACCAAAGTCAAAGCAACTGGCAGTTTAATAATTTTTGCTTGACGTTTCAGCAGTGTTTGCTGACTTTTTCAGTCATTTTCACTAATCGCAATCACAGCCAACTTAATTTGACATATTCGTTTACCCGGTTCAGCGAAAACCGCTGATTGTGTTCAGTCATTTCGTCTGAAGCCTCACTGCTTATGCGATTTAGCTAAAACTGCTGAACATATCAGTGAATTCTGCTTATTTTTCTCATTGTACTTGTATTCAAACATACATACAAACATTAGTTCTTCTCTATTCTTACTAATGCGACATTGAAAAATATTTTATGCCAATTCATAAATTAAAATTCATTCAATTATTGCAGCGATCACTCCAGGTTAATATGTATTTCAGACAACTCTAATAAATTTGGGAATCTGAATAAAATCCACTTCTCTTCGATTCATTTCTATCAAACTTTTAGTTTCGTATTAATGCTAATTAATAATACGCCATCAATGATATTTTACAATGCTTTTATAATAGTTTATGATACTGAAGAAGCGCGTGACATGTTAGACATTTTGGGCGAGTGTAGTGGACGTTTCAAAACAGCCGCGAATTTATGGCGTGAGCGCTTTCCTAATCGCACTCCCACTCAAGAAATGTTTTTAGGCGCTTGTCAAAACGCCTAAGAACTAAAGGCATAGTTCAGCCCGATCAGAATAAGGGAAAACAAATTCGCCGATCTGTTCGCGATGTCAACACAGCAGACATTCTGGCTTCAGTGGCAATGCTTCCCTGTGATTCTGTAAGACGCCGAGCTAAAGATTCTGGTATAAGTGAAGCTTCGATCATACGCATGCTACATGAACACAAATACCACCCTTACAGAATGGTTCTTGTCAATTCTTTACAACAAAATGACATTATGTAGCAATTGGATACGGACTCAAACGCCTAATTTCCACAGAAACATATTATTTTCTGATGAAAGTACATTTAAACGCGATGCAGAGGTGAATACATGGAACTGCCGTTACTGGCCACAAAATAACCCTCACTGGATGAGAGAAATTGACCATCAACATATTTGGAAAGTCAATGTTTGGTGCGGCATCATTAATGACAAAGTCGTGGGTCCAGTTTTCCTAGAAGAAAATTTAACAGGTGCCAGATACGCAGCATTTATAGAAAATAAATTGCCAGTTCTCTTAGAAGATCTTCCATTAGAGTTGCACCTTGACATGTGGTTTCAGCAGGATGGTTGTCCAGCACATACGTCAAGAATCGCTGGAGAGAAATTGAATGCTCAATTTCCTGGAAGATCTTACTATGCTTGATTACTATTTGTGGGGACGAGTAAAAGGGTTAGTATACCTCGAGCGCCCTACCACAAGGGAAAATATGAAGCACAGAATAAAACTTGCAATTCAATCTTTGGATGCTCAAGAAATTTGCCGAGCAGTCGATTGTTTCCAGAATAGAGACACAGCTTGTCTGCTCAGTGTACCCAACGAAGGACACATTGAGCATTTACTGTGAATTTTCGAAAAGTGTTTTGTTTATTATTTTTAAATTATAGTGGTATTTATTATTCAGTTTTAAGGTTTTATTTATTTGTCATCTTTATTATAAATCATCATCACTGATTTTATGATATTTTGTTTCTTTTATTCTCCGTTTAAGGGTAGCCAGGATACGACACAACTTTTAATTTCAGAAATTCTTCAAGATTAAGAAAATAACTTTTTTCGTGATTACAGCGCCATCTATCACGAACTCAAAAACAAGTTTCTGACAAAATTTATTAATTTCAATGCATCAATTGTCATTGCTGCGAGAAATAAATTTAATTCAATAAATATCGTTTTTACAGTTTTTGTCGATTATAGCGCCATCTGTCGCTAATCGAAAAAAAAAACATTTCGTATAGAAACCCAAACTTTTTAAGCGTAGAATCCAAATCTGCAATAAAAAATAGGGGTTACTATTTAAGATTTCAAAGTTACCCCCACCCTGCCTCAGGAGGAGGGGGAGCGGTTCACATTTCATGCCATATGATAGACTCAGAAAAACAATTTTAGACGTATTTTTTTATATGTTAATCCGATTTGTATTTCGCGAGTTATTTGGGGTGAACGAGTGGTATGAAACAACCGGTATATATACAAGTTTAATAAGAGGGTATATTGTGGCACGAGTGGGATTGGAGCACGACTCGCGCAGCGAGGAGTGCTCCAAAGTAACGAATGCCCCACAATGCCTCTTATTAAACAAGTATAATATACTATTTTTTTTTTTGGTTTTAGTCAAGGATTTATTTCTAAAATAAAATATATACTAAAACATAGTGAGTTTTATCTTTTAAGATGTGGCAGCACTGAAAACCTTTGATCCTTTCGAACGAATTTAATATTTGTCATACGTATTTCTACGGCGATTTCAAAAGTTAATTTGAAAACATATAAAATCAAGAACATTACTTACACACCTCCAGAAATAAGAGAAGTTCAAGTAAGTTATAACCAATTTAAGCTTATAGAGTAATGCAACGTACTTGCATAAATGTTTACCGAAATTTAAAGTTGTTTGCATTTGTTTCTCGTTCCTCGTGTCAGCCATCGATCGACGCTAATGAAAATCCACACCGAATTAACACACCGACTGAAGCGGCCAAATAAAACATACATTATACTCTCGCTGTTTCTTCCGTGATATTCGTTTTGCAAAGTGATAATATAATAAATTACAACCTTTTCTCTGTGTATGTTGTGTTACCGTGAAACGTCGTCGCCGATCGCTGTGTGAATCATGCGCCCGGGCGTTCTATTGTCACCGAGTTTTCCACGCCGGTAAAAAGTGAACAATATTACGCCTCCGTTTTTCTTTAACTTCAGTGGTACTGGTGGTGAACTCCTCTATATGCATTATCGACCGTATTCAGTATGTAATGCATTGGAGGGTTCCAATTATCCTATGAATTAACTGCAATTTTACATTTTCATGTCGACACATGTCACGTTTAAGTACTGCCAATCGCCACAACTAAAATGTTACCACAAATAGTTTAATAATGAGCAAAAACTGAAAAATAAAAAATCTTATTATTAAACTGTTTTTGTTATAACAAATAGTCAATTATTAAACCAAAGTAGAAAAACGATGTTATATAATCTCCAAAGTTATTTCTTGTCAACTTATTACAGTTAAACTTTTGATCCAACCAGTAGAATAGAACAGAAGGTTTTATTATTTTATAAGTTCATTGATTTATATAATAAATCGTTCTTTGCTAAAATGATTGTATTGTAGGATACAATCTTACCTCCCTTAAATTTCATTTCGCCTTAGTTACAAATTGGATTTAATTAATTTGTATTCAGTTTATGTTGTAATGATTCGACACAAAAAAAGTAATTTATTATTAAGACCCGAATATGGGCCCTGCATTTAATATGAGCCTCGTCAAAAATTCAATAGGGCATCAAGCGATATCTTTATAAACGCAGATATGGGCCTTTTGCGCGTTTGAATATATGTCAGGGCTCATATTTGGATTGATTTTGAATTTAGTGTTTTCTCTGGGATCATTATTTCACGTAATCAATCAAAGTAATCGCCAAAGAATTTAAGGAAGAACTTGAAAGGACTTTGGACATCGTAAATAACTAACGTACGGACTTGAAAAACGCCAGTAAATCTTTTAACGTACCAAGATCAACACTTCAAAGGTTTTTAAAAAGACAGAAAGAAAATAACCTGACAGCTGAAGAAGTAGTTTAAACCCAACTAGGGCGAAAAACAGTCTTAGGAGAAGAGAGGAAACTAGTAGTGAATTTAGTGGGAAATTCAGGTCAGAATATCAACCAGTAACAACCGGACTTCCGCAGGGGGTATTTTATCCCCATTGCTATTTTTACTATATTCAAATGATGTTGCACAAACTATAAAATCAAATAATGCACAATGTAAAGTATTTCAATATGCAGATGACACGGCACTTTTAACAAGTAGTACTGGCCTTGAAAATGCGGCAAAGCTTACCCGAAATGTCGTAAATAGCAGGGACGACTGGTGTACTCACAATAAATTAATCCTGAATCCAGGTAAATCAGCAATTATTCAGTTTTCAAACAAAAATAAACAAGTGGACACCTGCAGTATATATAAAAAATAATAAAAGATCAATAAAAGTAGATAGTGCTACACGATTCTTAGGAATACAAATAGATCGACATCTCACATGGGAAGATCATATCAATTGTATAATAAAAAGGTTGAATTCTGCCCATTTTGCTCTACTAAATCTGAAAAAACAAGTAAATAAAGAGTCTCTACTAATGTAATACAATGCTAATGTGCGATCACAATTGGAATATGGCATCATAATATGGGGGCAGTCACTGTATATTTCTAGGCTGTTCATAACGCAAAAGAAAATTATTCGGTTAATTTCCAATGCTAAGTGGTCAGATCATGCTCGCGCTTTCTTTATTCAAATGAAAATTATGACTGTGTATTCATTGTTGTTGTATAATTTAAGTCTCTTAAATATAATAATTGTGAAACATTTGCTAAAAATAAAGAACTCAACATAGGTATGGGAACAAGACAAAGCAACGACCTCAGTATACCATCACATAAAACAATTTTTTTTGAAAAGACACCATACTACTTGGGAGTAAAAGTTTACAATAAACTACCCAAAGAAGTAAACAACAGAAACTCATTTAAAAAGGCATTAAAATTATTTTTTTCAACTAATGCATACTATTCGGTTAATGAGTACCTAAAGGAGTAACCGATAACTTATTATGTGATGGTAACTTCTATGTCTAACTTCTATGTATAACTTATGTATTTTATCTATTTATTTATTTATAATTTTATTCTACAACTGACTGTGATATTGTAATGTTATCATAAATGTTCATGTAATTTGTGTATTGTAATATTTTTAAGATTGTAATTTCAACATGACATGTGTACATCACTTCTGTGATCAAAAGCACTAATAAAGCTAATAATAATAAGATAGACAAATATCTGGTTAATTATATTTTAACCATGGAAGCCAAGTACTACGAATTAACAAAAACAGATATTTGAAGAATGGTATATACTTTAGCCAACTGAATCTGAGAGTGAATACATTAAAAAATGGAATTGCAGGTAGTTGGCGCTTGATGCATTTTTACGTCGCCATGGAAGTTTACATGTCGTACTTTTCGTAGACAAAAATGTAAAGGAATTTTTTGATAATTTTTAGGAAGAAACACAAAACACAATTTCTCGCCACATAGAACCTTCAACGAGACAGACGTGTCAGTTGTGCAGAGCAAGGTGGCCCAAGTAAGACGCCACCTCCCTTTCAATCCCTTCTAACAAGACAAATTTGTTTGAAAGAGGACGATACTACTTGGGTGTAAAGGTTTTTAACAAGTTGCCTAACCACATTAAGATCTTAAAGAGAAAAAAAAAATCGAATTAAAAAAAAAATGTTTGGCAATACGTCTCTGCTCAATGAATGAATATATGTACAACGAAACAATATCGGTGATACTTCTATTTATCCTATGCATTTAATAACTAGTCAAAAACTGTTTTGTGAGGAAAACTTAATTACAAGAAACGTAGATGCCCACGAGACGCACAAACTTCAGCCGCAGGACAAAACCTTTGTGGGTAGTTATAAAGTTTATTATAGTAAGGAAATCCATAACAGGCTTTGTACTAATCAATGTGCTATTACACAGTTTGTTCTGGCTGCTTCCAGAGAAAGCATTTCTACAATCGCAGAGTGGTGAAATTGCTGCAAATGGTCTTAGGGCTACTTGCATTTTACCCCCAGATTTTCTCAGTTGCCGATTATAACTGGAGAAATTTATAATATGGCACTACTTGAAGTTAGGAAATATACAGAAAACCTTTTGGCCTCAGAACCTCAGCCAAGATGTTTCACGTGTTTCACATCAGTATTCAGCACTCCCGGATAATGAAGCTGAGGCGCCATTTTCACAGGTTCTTCGTTCGTGCACTTTAAGTCAGGAGCCTGTTGTTGATGCTCAGTTAAATAGAATACCCGTGGAGGTGCCAAGAAATGAACATTATTTAAACATTCCCTAATTTCCATCGGCAGGCTATGAATTCCATGAATTTCCATTCGATTTTGAACCAATTAATAATGAAGAAAACATCGAATCGCTGGAGGAAGCCATGCAAATCTCAAGTTATCACTTCATCACCATATAAAAATGACAAAGCGATAAGTTTCTACCCCTAAAAAGCCAACCCCAAAACCAAAAATGTTTCCAAAATCAAAACCCACAAGAGAATCATCTAAGAAACATAAGAACTTTGATAGCGATCAAGACCGCCGGTTCCATGTCATCGTCAATATAGATATCGATGATATCGGCCAAATCGATCCAGATGATAAAGATATCACGCATGTTTTGTAATAGTCGTTTTTCAGAAGACCACAGAAGGAAGCTATGGGTTAGTTGCCTCATGTGCAATATGTGGGCACATGAGCAATGTTCGGGGGCAGAAAAAGACAATTATGTTGGTGATTTTTGCAAATAATTTGTTATTTCGATTTAAAATATATTAATATGTCAGTTTATTTCTTGAAAATAAAGTTTATTTTGTTACTCCTTAGCTTTTTGTGCCATTTCTGATAGGGGCTCATATTTCACACAGTCTACCTTTCTATGTGAAATTGACATGATTAAATATTACCTCTCAAATCGCAATAATTGTTGCCTGTTTGAAACTGTGTTGCTTCTACAATTAAAAGTATCTTCGGGATAGGTACATGCCGGTTTTTAAATTTTTTCTCAAAAAAATCTGAAAATATTCGGGCCTCCTCTATCAATAATTTTTCAGTGAAGAAATCGACTGGATGGTCTCTATCAAAACTGCCTGTCAAAAAGTTAGGAAAGTACACGATTTTCTTATACTCCATGTCTGAACCATAAAGAGTTAAAACAAGACTCCATTTAATTTCTGCATTGCATGTAAACTTTTGCTTATGTTTTTATTTTGTAATTTTACTTATACCCATTATTTCGATGTAAAATTGTTGATAATAACTGGGTCTCATTGAGTACCCATTATAGTAATTATGCTAACTCACTGTTGTTGTTGTAACTATTGCTATATCTGCAGTATGCTAGGTCCTAGACGTTATAACATTGATTTAACAATGTGTTTTTATTTGTATACTGTTTTTATTTATAAGCTTTTGTAACGCAAATATTTTATACATCGTTTTTAGTTAACAATTTGCTTAATAGCGTATAAATGTGATTGTTGTTCTTTGTTTTTATATTAATTGTATTAATACATTCTTATTTTAATTATTGTATCAATAATTTTGTATTCCAATGCCTTGTGAAAAACTTACAGCACCAATAAATTGAAATTTAAATGAATTTAAAATTGTCTCACACCCGTAAAACTGTTTGGTTAGGACAGGGCCCACCCACCATCCTGGTTTTGTGTATTGCTCGTTGTAGGGTAGGGCTCACCGATCACCCGCGATTTAACGTATATTTCAACTACAGACACTGTTTTGATTAAATTAAACTTGTTAATTTAAGTAAGAAAGCGATAATTTTACAGGTGAAGAAACCTGTGAGTGAGAAAGACCTACCCGTACTTCAATCGGATGAACCAAAAAGAAGGTTTGACCGGCGAAATAGAATTCAGTAGAGTTTGTTTATTTTTAGAATTGCAGATATGAATACTGGCTACAATTATTTTAACAATCCTAATGATTAAAAGTATTGAGGTAAAAGAAAAATGCGATTTTTAAAAATGTACGCTGAAAAAATCGTAGAATTGTAAATTAATTTCCAAAGTATTTTTTAGAAACTTTGTCATGTGCAAAGGCAGCCTGTAAAGAAACTGCAAAAAGTTTTGAAACAATCAATAATTTGATAAAAGTGGACATATCACTTTTATACCATCAAATCGGAGAAAGTTACATGATGGCCTCATCAACATTTTCTTTAATAATGGTCTCTAAAATACACCTCGTATTTTCAAATGTTATTTACAGATGCTGTGGACTAAGAGTTTCTTAGGTACATTATTAATTTCAATTACAAGCAGCAATTAAATCGTTAGATGTAATTTATATCCAACTTTCATACATGCGTGTATAATTTCATGACGGCCTTCACTCTTACATTTAATAATAATTGGCTCACTTAACAGAGTATATTCGATTTCAATAATATCTGTTTTGTGAATCAAGTATCTACCGCCTACAGCGGTTCTATGTGCATAAGTGGCACTAAGGACAAATGTGGACTAATGCATATTAAAATAAATATAAAAGTTAGAGTGGAACCAAAAATGGAAATATAATAAAAGAACAATATGTTAGTAAGGCAACCCGCCATACAGCTGATCGGTCATCATATGAATTAAAATTAATTAATCAGGGTAACTAAATCAAAATTAACTTTGTTGTGTAATTTTTATACAATATACAATATACACCGTGAACATAAAGTAAGGAATCAATTCGATTAAAATTCAGGGCATTTTATTTCTTATTTACTTACTGAAATGATTTTTCCTTATTAATTCCAATGTTTCGACGAAACCATGTTATCTTTTTTAAACGCCATTTCTTCGAAAACAGCTGAATATCAACATGGGGTATGCTACATGAAAAATACTCAGAATTTTACGTAGAATCCATAAATGCAACAAAAAATGGGGGTTCACGTTTGAACATTTTAACTTAGGGGTCGTATCTCGATTTTGGGACACCCTGTACATTTCAAAAATAATAATAGATGTGACCAAGCATTTTTCTGCCAGAAAATGCCCTGAATTTTAATCTAATTGATTCCTTACTTTATGTACACATTGTATAATCAGCCTAGGTCAATACTTTATGGGCTGTCAGTAAACTAAGCAATAATATTAATGACTCAGTAAATTTTAGCACATGTTAATTATATTTTGCCAAGTGTTCAACAAGAATTCATTCAAACGTATGTAAATTATTTAATGTTTATGTATAGTAGGTTTTTAAATTATTTTATTCTAAATGTTTTAGACTGTAATTTATGTATGATGTGGGAGCCCGGCCACCTACCCTGAGAGGCACCCCGACCGGCGAAGGGCGCAGCCAGAAAGAGGGAGTAGGTCAGGCGGCCTTAAAAGGGCCGCGCGCAGGTGAGGATTAATTCGGTAAACTCGAATCATCCGGTGTGCTCACCTTAGCCACTAGTAACGGCACCCCGTGTGATCACCACAAAGATTCTCCGCAAAAACTCTCCCGTGCTCAGTTAAAAAAAAATCGGGAACAGTAGTCCTAAAAACACAAACAAAATCCTGCCGTTTTGGAGCGACAACCTCGAAGTATGGTTCGCCTAAAAGAGAGCCAATTCGAACTAGCCAAAATCACCACCGACACCAAATATGGATACGTAGCCAGAAACCTGGAGCCACGATTCGCGAAGGAAGTACGGAATGTTTTGACATCACCGCCAGCGATTTGTAAATACGACAAGCTCAAGGTTGAACTTATCCGACGTCTCAGAGTGAGTCAAGAAAACCGCATCAGACAGCTTCTAGAGCGAGAAGAGTTGGGAGACAGGAAACCATCACAATTCCTGCGCCATCTACGACATTTAGCAGGCACGCCTTGCTGCTCGCTATGGCTGGAAAGACTTCCAAACAACATGCAGGCTATACTAGCGACGCAATCCAAGGCCGGATTAGACGAGATAGCCGAATTAGCCGACGCTATCATGAATACTACCGCGCTGACAGTCAACGAAGCCACTGACGGAGACATCATAAGAACCCTGCTAGCCGAAATCGAGCAACTAAAAACCCAGCTCTGCAAAAACGAAAATTACAAACCCAGGCAGTAGGACCAGGAATCAAGAACGAAAACAGTCGAGAAACCGTACTTTCGATACGTGTTGGTTTCACTTCAAATACGGTAACGAAGCACGGAATTGCCGATCTCCCTATAAGTACGAGCCAAAGGGAAACGATCGGAGCGGTCAGTAGAGGCGACAACTGAAGGTTCGACGAGCACATCGCACCGCCTGGATGTCGCCGATCAGCACTCAAAAAGTCAATTCCTAGTGGATACAGGAGCAGACGTCTGTTTTCCGTGACATTTAGTAAAACAAAAGAACCACAGTTCCGCATACAATCTGTATGCAGCAAACGGATCCATCACAAACACCTATGGCCTGGCAAACCTGAATCTGGATTTGAAACTAAGGAGAAATTTCACTTGGCGATTTATAATAGCCGACGTACAGTCAGAGAAAATACAAATGTGAAACTCGCTCGGCCTGGGAATGCTGCCGCGTGTCGGTGCTTAGTTCGGTCGAAACTCGCCCCTGCTTAAGATACAATTATGAGGTAATAAAATTTACAAGCCTAGTTCCCTTCTCGCCCCTAAGTGAACGAGTGACGGATTCCACATCTCTGATTTTTTTCATCTTCCAATTTCTGGTGCGTCATCTTCAAAAATTCGAATAACTAAAATTTTTACGTTATTTTGATACTTTTTTTAAATTTATTTATCAATTGAAGAGTAATTTTATATAAAATTATTGCTAATATTTTAGTATTAATAATTTTCTTTTCAGTTTCGTATAAATAACCCCATTTTTGATCTGATCTTGAAAGCCTCGAAAAATAAGATTTTATTTTTTTAACCAGTAAAAATTATTATAATAATCTGAAAAATGTACATATATTTCTTACCCAAATAAAAGGTTATTTAAGGTATTCATTTTTTTTTAAGTTCAACCTTTTTTTCGCCCCTAAGCGATCAATTGACATTTTATCTTTAAAATTTATTTCTTTCAATGTTTGGTAAATGACTAACAGTATATTTATGTTTAGTTTAGATGATTTGGAAATTAAGTAAAATATTGTAATGTTATAATAAAGAGCTTAACGCAACTTTCTTTAGCTTTTAAACGCCGTATTTATTTTCCTGATTATAAGTGCAAAAATTATGAAAAAAACCCTAGCGGTCTTCACATTTTTGAAATATCATTGGATATTTTTTTTTTTAATTATAAGTAAAAATTCCCTGAAAATTCATGTAGTCACTTTAAAATTTTTGAACACGTGTTTTGGCTCAAAAAATATGGAGATATTGGAATGAAATACATTTCAATTATTAGTTTATTATCATATATTTCAATTCCATTGAGTTCTATAAATATTCAGTTCTATGATCTACACTGGAGAAAAAAAAAATGAAACACTTGAAATTCGTTAAATTTTGACCATTTTCAAATCGCCATAACTCGGCGTATTTTTAATCGATTTCGATGAATATTTAAGGGCGAAAATCTTTGAAGTGTCTTCTTTAAAGTCATGCATACGAACTTAAGCGTAACCTCTTTCGCCCCTTTCTAGCACCCCTGCGAAAAAAAAAAGGTTTTTTTCAGGAAAGCATGTCCAACTTTGACGATGTCTACGGAGCTGTAAAAATTTTATCGACTCGATCTACCGTAAAGGCATTAAAACCTCATCAATTCTCTATGCAGGACTCGAAGAAAGAAGTTCTACGACGATTTCGCACCAAGTTATGGGTGTTTGAAAAAAGTGCATTTTGAGGTTTTTCGGACATAACTCAGCTACTTTTCAACCAAATTTGATGATTCTTTCGGGAAAAAATCTCGTTTTTTTCGAAATTTCACGAATTTCAAGTGTTTCATTTTTTTTCCTTCAGTATATATGTTAACTTTTATTTACTGGAAATATTCAGAGATTTTATACCTTACCACGTGTTTGTAAATATAAGGTAACGATAGTATTTAATGCTCAAATTACCCTTTTCAAACTGAATTGCTAATAAACTTAAAAAACTTAATTTACCTAGCTTTGAGATTATTTTTCAGGAATGTAAGGAAGAATTACGATTGTTTTAAATTTTAGGTTGTCACTCGATCGCTTACGGGCGAAAAGAAAGTTACCTTTGAAACCTTGAAAAAATTTACTTAATTTGATATTTGGACAAAAATGTATATGATTTTTTTCAGATTTTTATGGTGGTGAAAAAACAAAAACCTATTTTTCGAGGGTTTCATGGTCATATCTTGACAAAAAATGGGGTTGTTTATACGAAACTGAAAAAAAATTACTAACACTAAAATACTAATAATAATTTTACATAAAATCAATTGTTGATGAATTTATAAAAAATATCGAAATATCGTAAAAATATCAGTTATTCGAATTTTTGAAGATGTCGCCCCAAACGTTGAAAGATGACAAAAATCACATATATGGTATGTATTAGTAGCAGTCTTATGACGAAATAAAATTTTAAACTAGTGGGCAATTTTCTTTATTTTATTCTCAAATATTTTTTTAATACATACTCTAAGTAATGTTCAATGACCTTGAGAAATTCACTTAATATTTTTGGTATTTGGGTCAATAATATAAGTGATTTTTAAAATATTTTTTTAGAGGTTAAAAAAATTATATTTGAAAAAATCTTATTTTGGGGCATCCCGGGTCATGACGGGGTTTTTTTTGATATACGGCTTATGGCTACTTTGGCTAACAACTTATAATATTTTGATATTTATTTAAAAATCCGTTTTGGGTGTCATTTTGACCATCTTATCTCGGGATACCCTTTTATTACCTCATAAATGGATTTTAGTTAGAGACCGACTGGCTTCGACCGAACTAAGCACCGACATGCGGCAGCATTCCCACACCGAGCGAGTTTCGCATTTGTATTTTCTCTGACTGTACAATTATAGGCGCTGATTTTGTGTTGCACTACGGATTATTGCCGGATATCAAGAGTAAAAATCTGCGCGACGGTACGAAAAACCTTGTGACGCTGGGCCAAGTGAAAGAGACTAAAGAAACCCGAGTGATCACTCTCAGCAGCAAGGGAACTCACCATCAAATATTACGGGAGTTTCCACGGATTTGCAAACCACCATTGTTACCGATTTTTCCACGCCGCGATACGAAGCATCACATCCAAACCACCGTCGGTTCACCAGTATCCAACAAACCAAGACGACTTGCACCAGATAAATTGGCGATCGCAAAGAACGAGTTCAAAACCATGTGCCAAATGGGAATAGCGCGACGGCGTTACCACTGCATCTGGTAGCGAAAAAAAAAACGCCGAATGGAGATGGTGTGGAGATTACAGAGCCCTCAACGCAAGAACAGTATCCGATAAATACCCTGACCTGCACATCGAGGACTTTTCACAGCAGCTACACGGCCGCAAGATCTTCTCAACGATCGATCTGGTTAGAGCGTACCACTAGATCCCGATAACGGAAGAAGACATCCCGAAAACAGCTATTACAACACCGTTCGGACTCTTTGAGGTCGTATATATGACGTTTGGTTTACGCAAAGCCGCATAAACATTCCAACGATTCATGGACGGAATACTGCGAGATTTAGATTTTTGTTACGTGTATATAGATGACATTCTCGTAGCATCAAAATCCGAGGAAGAACACACTGAGCACCTCAGACGACTTTTCCGACGATTTGACGAAAACGGAATCGTGATAAATCCAGCTAAATGCGTGTTTGGCACACACAAAGTCTCTTTACTGGGATACAGAGTATCCGGAGAAGGAACGAAACTACTGGACAGCAAAGTGAAAACTATCAAAGATTTCCCATCGCCACAAACGGCGAAGAGACTACGGCAAGTGCTTGGAATGCTAAATTATTATCGACGCTTCATTCTGAACGCAGCCAGCATGCAAGCACCGCCCAACGAGCTCATAAAAGGGAAGAAGAAGGGCAACCAACCCATCGTGAGACTGTATAAGCGCAAGAAGCGTTTGACAGATACAAAAATCAAATCGCCGAAGCAGCATTGTTAACCCACCCGCAACCTCTCAGTCATGACAGATGCACCGCAATAGGAGGCGTAATCCAGTAGCAACAAGGAGGAGACTGGGAGCCGCTAGCATTCATGTCACGGAAATTGTCACCCGCCGAACAGAAATATGCACCTTACGACAGGGAACTTCTAGCAATATACGTAACGATCAAGCAATATCAACACTTGCTAGAAGGGCGTACGTTCACCATTTTCACGGATCACAAACCAATTACTTACGCATTCGCGCAGAAACGGGAGAAATGTCCACCAAGACAATTCCGCTATCTTGATTACATCGGGAAATTTTCCACAAACGTACAGCACATAAAAGGTAAAGAAAACGTAGTCGCTGACGCACTCACTCGGATCGAACAAATAACGACAGGAATAAACTTTGCAGACCTGGGAACCGACCAGGAGGCAGACGAAGAGCTCGAACGCACCAGAGGCGAGGGAACCACGAACCTCCAGCTCAAGAAAATTCATTTCCCCGATTACAACGCAAAAGTGTACTGTGAGATCACGATCGACGTAACCCGGCCATTCACAATGAGCAGATTTAAAGAAGAGGTGTTCAACAGTCTGCACCAATTATCGCATCCAGGAACAATGGCGACAAACTCATTATAGAAAAGTTTGTCTGGCCTAACATCCGAACAGATTGCAAGAGATGGACCAAGCAGTGCCTGACATGCCAGCGAGCAAAGATCACATGACACAACGCACCGATCGCCGAAAACTCCGACTATCATCTGCGAAATTCGACCACGTATATATACATCGATATCGTCAGACTATTGAAAAAAGCGGATGGAAAGAAATACATGCGTAGACCGATTCACCAGGTGGCCAGAAGTTATCCCGATGGCTAACATCGAAGCTAACACGGTAGCCAAATTATTGGTCACACACCAGATAGCCAAGTACGGGACACCGCTCAGAATAAGAACGGACCAAGGACGTCAATTCGAATCCCAGTTATTCAAACAGCTCGAGGAAATCATCCGTTTTAAACGAATAATAACAACAGCTTACCACCTGCAAACAAACGGATTAGTGGAAAGATTTCACAGGCAACTGAAATTCACACTGATGTGTCACACCGACGAGTCATGGACGGACGCATTACCCATCGTTCTGTCAGAAATCCGAACGGCTTGGAAGTAAGACATTAAAGCGACAACAGCAGAGATGGTATACAGAGAAACACTGTGACTCCCGGAGACGTACTGTCCACTAGTCCAGAAAAACCAAAGATAGAACCCGAAAATTACGCAAAACAGCTTAAAAAGGTCATGAAAGCGATCAAGTCCACATGGACGGCCGATCACAGCAAAGCAAAACCGTTCGTGTTCAAGGACCTAGCGAACGCGTCATACGTACTTATCAGGACAGACACTATGCGAAAATCGTTGAAACCACCATATGAAGGCCCATACGAAATCATCAACAACGCCGTGATAATTAGGAAAAACGAACAGTCTGTCACGACTTCCACGGAGCGAATCAAACCGGCATTCGTAAAAAAAACACACGCGAGGACACGGACCAATCCTCCTCGAAGGAGCAGAGCGAGACCGAACCGACAAGCAAGACGCGATCCGGAAGGACGATCAAACGGACAGTACGTTTCCAACTCTGACGTCACAGGAAAGGAGTGTGTGGGAGCCCGGCCACGGCCCGACAAACGCCACTAGGGTGACTCACCACATGCGGGGCAGTTACGCGGGAGCCCCTGCTACCCTGAGAGGCTCAACGAAGGCACTGGAATTGAGCCCGACAACGACAACTCCAGCGTAATTCCATACGTCGCGCTGCGAAATGCCTGAGAGTGCCAGCCCCTGTGAATACCTGCAGCCCGGAAGGATAGAAACACTTCCGCCGCTATAATGGGGAGTTAATCCATCTGAAGTTCACATCGACGACTCAAAAAGATGCTGCTTTCGCCACGACCGATTGTCAAATAATATCATATACACTGGAGGAAAAAAAATGAAACACTTGAAATTCGTGAAATTTTGACCGTTTTCAAACCGCCATAACTCGGCGTATTTTCAATCGATTTTGATGAATCTTTAAGAGCGAAAAACTTTGAAGTGTCTTCTTTAAAGTCATGTATACGAACTAAAGCGTAACTTCTTCTGCCCCTCTCCAGCACCCCTGTGAAAAGAAAAGTTTTTTTTTCAAGAAAACTTTGACGATGTCCATGTAGTTTGAATAAAAAATTATGAAATTTTTTTCTACACTAAGTTATGGGTGTTTAAAAAAAAGTGCATTTTGAGGTTTTTCACACATAACTCAGCGACTTTTCTACCAAATTTGATGATTCTTTCACGAAAACATCTCGTTTTGGCCCTACTTCAAAAGGGTAAACTCAGATTGGAATGATCCCTTTTGGAACCCTTCAATCACCGAACAAAAAAACATGTTTTTGGGCAAAAAATGTCCAACTTTGGCAACGTGTACCGAGTTGTATAAAATGTGTCGACTCGATCCAACAAAAGGGAATTGTAATGTGCTCAATTACCTGTGCAGGACTGAAAAACAAAGTTCCTTCGGCGATTTGGCACAAAATTATGGGTGTTTTAAGAAAAGTGCAATTTGTGGTCTTTTTATTGTTTTGTTTGAAGGGGCGTAGAGCCCTTTCTTTCAGTGGGGGATAAACTCTCTTAAAGAGGACACGTTTTGCTTTTTATTTCTCAAAACATCCATTTGAAATATACCTAAATTTTTACAAATCTCAAGTGTTTAATTTTTTTCCGTCAGTGTAATTTGTTTGTATTTATTGGACGAATGGAAAAATGGATGAATAGTGGTGAGTTGGGCCCACATTTATTTTCGAGCCTACAAAGATCGTAAAAGTAAGCCTTTTTTGACCTAAAATAAAGTTTTTTGTTAATGGAGTTCCAAGCCAAATCGTCGTAGTAACTTTGTTACTTGTCCTGCGTAGGTAATTGAACACATTTCAATGCCCTTTTGTTGGATCGAGTCGACACATTTTTCCAACTCGGTACACGTTGCCAAAGTTGGGCGTTTTTTGCCCAAAAACGTGTTTTTTTGGTTCGGGGGTTGAAGGGTTCGAAAAGGGATCATTCCAATCTGAGTTTACCCCCTTAAAGCAGAGCCAAATATTTTCACGAAATAATCATCAAATTTGGTTTTAAAGTCACTAAGTAAAATGCACTTTTTTTTAAACAGCCATAACTTGGTGCCAAATCGTCGTAGGAATTTCGTTCTTTGAGTCATGCAAAGGGAATTGATCAAATTTTATTGTCTTTATGGTGGATCGAGTCGACAAAACTTTTCCAACTCCGTAGACATCGTCAAAGTTGGACATGGTTTCCAGAAAAAACTTTTTTTTACAGGGGCGCTAGAGAGGGGCGGAAGGGGTTACCCTTAATTTCGCATACATGACTTTAAAGAAGACACTTCAGAGTTTTTCGCCCTCGAAGATTCCTCAAAATCGATTGAAAATACGCCGAGTTATGGCGGTTTGAAAATGGTTGAAATTTCACGAATTTCAAGTGTTTCATTTTTTTTTCCTTCAGTATATTTCTGTATATTTTGTAAATAAGAAATAAACTAAAATAACGACACTTTTGGCGTATACCCCACGGGAGTGGAGGTTCCTCCGCGACTGAACCCCCACATATGTGTATTTTGCTTTTTATTTTATATTTGATATATATTTTTTTTTTCATATTGTACTTCCTCATTATAATTTAAACTAGAGAGGAATCACGCTAATAAGTACACCAAACAAGATAATGACGAGAGTAATAGAATAAAAAAAAAGGACGAGAGATAAACTAGAAAATACAATGAAGGACAGCCATTGTCGAAGAGTGAGAAGTAAATAGGATTTGATATTTATAGTAAGGCGATAATAAAAAAACGAATAGAGTAATGCACATCTGCTTTGTTGATCTAGCAAAATCATTTGACAGAATCAAGAGAGAAAATATATGGAAAGAGCTAGAAGAGAGAGGGTGTGAGAAGTAAATAATAAACTTAATTGAAAACCCAGAAATGTAGTAAGAACGAACCGAAAAGAATTACAAACGAGTAACGGAGTAAAACAAGGATGCGTGTTAAGGGCACTTCTATTCTCGATTGTACTGAACAAAGCGATGAAATCAGCAAAGAAAAAATGAAGATTGCAAAAGTAAGACACTCGAAGATGGAAATAACAAAAATAGCAGAGCTAAGTCATAACAGAAGAGGAACTACAACATAATATGGAAAAATAGACGAAGAACTCAACAAAAAGAAAACATGAAAGTAAATTATGAAAAACAAAGACTATGATAATAGCTAAAGAAAAACAGAAACACGAAATAAAAATAAAAGGAAAGAGTATAGAACAGGTAGAACAATATAGATACTTAGGTACGATAATACAAAATTATGAAAAATTAGACAAAGAGGTAGAAAATAAAACAGGAAAAACTCCAAAACTGTACAATATGCTAAACTTTAACAGAAAGGAAATAACAAGAAGTACGAAAACTGAAATGGTTAAAAAAGTGATCAGACACTAACAAGTGAAACATGGACGATGTCGAGAAAACAAATATAAAGAATAAATGCGATTGAGATCAGATTCCTCGGGGAAATAGAAAAGAAAACAAGAAAATGCCGAATAAGAAAGCATACACAGGAAAAACCTGCAATTAAAACCAGTATAAGAAAAAATAACGGAAGACCCAATGAGATGGTTTGGATATATCAGAAGGACGGGTGAATTTATACGAGACAAGACCAATAGGTTTACAAACCAGAGAATAAGCGAGAAAAAAAATGGAATACAGCAATAAAAAAAGGCAACAAGAATAATAAACTCATAGGAAGAAATAAAAAAATATCAAAGGACCGAAGAAAGGGAGAAAATATTACATAAATTAGAAATGTAACGCCGTACGTCGTAATGGTAGAACGAGGTGAAGAAATAAACAAATATTTTTTTATTAATTCTAGATTTTTGCAATTATATTTTAACAAAATTTAGTTTTAATCCGCCACTTTCCGTATTAACTTAATTTACATATTTTTCTAAATTTATGTTTTTGCTTATGTGAATATTTGTCTAGTTAGGATTAAGTACCTTCTAATCCTGATTATGTCGATGGTCAATTCATCAATGCAGTAAGTTACGTTTTGAAATTAACTATTTATTTCAAACAACTTATTAAATGGGAAATAAGCAGTTTCTAAAGAAAATAGTTTTATTTTCAGGTTTAAGTCTATCAAATAAGTAAGAAATTACCAGAAACTTATTTCGCAAATTTTTGCAACTCAACATTTAAAAGTTAAAAGTTGCTATACCAATTCCATTACTTTGAAATAACGCTCATACCTATTTGATCTTTAGATAAATATCTAATATTAATAAGGTAAATTTTTAATTAAAATTACTGTGTTTTACTTGTTTCTAATGTTAGTAGATTTATTTTGCAAGTTGAGAAGGCATAAATAAATTACCAAGCTACTAGTCGATGTATCGAATGTTCCCGATAACATGTTTACTAGTGGATAATAATGATGAAAACCATTCAGCAATTAAGGAGATTAGGATTACCATAAGTAATAAAAATAAATCAATTCCGACTTTATTTATAGCGAGCATATTGCGGCGGCTCGAGCAGAAATGCCATTCCAGATAACGTGCAGATATTCAGGTTATATTTATCTTCTCCTCCGCACTTATAACTTAAATATATGTTCTGTACAAGAGGCACATAATTGCTTTTGAAATTGACCTCATATTTAATAAAGACATTCTTAAAACTACAGTAGAAGGAACATTACATAAGAATTTAATGGAGGTGATAAGAATATAATGTTAACTGTATATTATACATTATAAAGTATACATAATTACGTCTTGAAATTCAACACTAAATATTATCCATTGGCGATCTTTTTTTCAAATTCGAATTATCAACGAAGACAATTCCAACAATTTTAAGAAATGGCTGTGTGTTTGCCTGGGCACTCTATTAGATATACTGATATAGATTTTAAATAAAACTTTGGACTCAAGCTTTATTTAACAATCTGAAGAAATGAAAAGTAGATGTTTTCAGCTAAAATTTTAATCTGAAAAATATTACAAAGATCTTCATATAAATGTTGAAAAAAACTAATACTATTTTCCTGATATAAATGATAAAGTACATCTCTTCGCTGGTTATATATTAAATTTGTTCGATTTGACTGCACCACTTAAGAAACGCATTTCTAAAATAACAAATACGCCAATGGATTACTGATAATATAAAATATCTCATAAAATCACGTGATAAGACAAAAGTAAAGTATAGGAAAACTAAAAACCCCGCGCATTGGGAATATTATATAACCTTGCGAAATTTTAGCAGTACGGCAATTAGAAATGAAAAACGTGCTTATTTTGAATATATTTCTCGTGACGGTAATAAAAACAGATATGGGATCAGTTAAAACATCTGAGTTTTACTAAAACTAAAACTAATATTGCTAATAATTTAAAAATTGGCACAATTAAAAGCATTTCGTAAAATATAGTAATCCGATAGATACAAACAATGTTTCTATTGAATTTTTTTTATCTAAGCTGCCCCAAAAACCATTAATTACAGAATTCAACTTTCATCTTGTAGATTATTCCAAGTGCGTTCTACTTGCACTGGATTCGATGAAATCACTATAACAATGCTACGTATGTGCTGTCCGGTTATTCTTTCGGTACTTACAAATATTATCAATACCTGTATTTTGGATACAGAATACAGAATACTGATTTCCAGATTTGTGGAAGGTAGCCGTTGTGGGGACCGACGCTAGACAACCATATATACGCATACACACCACCTAGTGACCACGAGCAAACGCGAGACCAGCGAACGAGCCGACGCGCCGCCCCGGCAAGGGATGGGCGCGCCACCAGCAAGGGCTAACGTACCACCCGCCGACGAGAGAGGACGCGCCTAGAGTATTCCTAGGGCAAAGACGCAAGGACCCTTCATAACGCGCTGCGGATGAAGCAGAGGCAAGCTATCCTCCGACAAACGGTCAGGAGGTACCGCAGCTAGGACACTCGTATTAGCTAGGATAGTAATGCGGAAAGCGTCGAGCTTTCATCTAAATCTAAAACGCCGAGTGCGACGATTAAGAAAAGTCCCAGCAGCTTTATCACCGATCTCGACACCCAAGAGGAGGATTGGGTCAGACCCGCTGACAACGCCGCCGAGGCAGACGACAGACTATCAGCAACGAACGACGCCCTGGGCACTCTTCAGACCGGACCAGGACCACTCGACTCCAGTCCAAGTGTCACCACTGCCTCCGACGCCCAGAAGGAAATGGTCAGCTAAACCATATCCTCGCCTACATCGCATCGCATCGACCGCGACACTCTACGCCGGACTGAATCCTTGGAGGGTTCGTCTCGACGACCCCAGAAGACATTCAGTGCGGAGACAATATCGCCGCTCACAAGAGGAAAGACCCTCACCCTGTATTAAATGTAAATACACTTGAAATAAAACGACCACCTCTATTTGATCACCAAATAAACGAAACACAAACAACACCAAAGCCGTTGTCACACCAATCCGAAAAGATAATAATCCGTCTAAACTGGATGACCTACGCCCGATAAGTATTTTAGTTTCTAAATTACCAGAGACAATTTTGAATGAACAGCTAGTTACATTTATAAAAAGTAATAACATCCTACCTTCGTGCCAATCAGGTTTCAGGCAGGGTTACAGCTGTGAGACAGCCCTATTAAATGGTACCGATGATATATTGACAGCCGCCGATGAAGTTAATATCACTGCTTTAATTCTGCTTGACTACTCAAAAGCTTTCGGTACAGTCAATCATTAAATAGTCTCAACAGTTTTAAAATATTTAGGGTTTGGGTTCTCTGTTATTACTCTTATAAAAAAAATATCTCTATAATGGAAAGCAATGCGTTAAAATTGAACAAAATACTTTAAAATTACTTCATCAGGGCCAAGGGGTTCCCCAGTATTCTATTCTTTGCCCTATTCTATTTTCTCTTTATACATCACTTATTCTAAATAAACTAGTTTACTGTAAAGGTCATATATATGCAGATGATACCCAAATATATCATTCATTTTCCCCTCAATCATTAGAAGCAGAGGTTAAGCATATTAATTCAGATATTGACCAAATTTACAAATTTTCAAAATTACTAAACCTCAATTAAAACTAAATTACTGTTATTTGGCCCAAAGAAATCTTGTAAAGATAATATAAATAAAATTAATATCAAAATGGATGGTACTAGCATACCTCTCAGTAATAATTGCAAAAACTTGGGTGTAGTCATAGATAATTCTTTTAGATATAAATTACACATTAATAAATTGTTAAGAGCTACATACTTAAATATTAGGAAATTTTATCCACATAGACACCAGCTCTCTATTAAAACAAAGATTATGTTATGTGACCCACTTGTTTTATATAATTTTACATTTTGTTCTTCTCTCGGGCATACTGCTATAGATTGTGTGACTAATAAACGTATTCAGAAAGTATAAAACACCTGTCTAAGGTATATACAACGTGTCCACGTAAGTATGCAACATATGGGAAACTTTTATTGTTAATTTCCCAGAAAATTGTATTCTTTATAAAAGTAGGTGCTTGATCTTAAACATACAAAAAAGACAAAACAAATGACATACGGTTCTAATCAACAATAAAATGTAATTTCCTTGAAATTAACAACCTTAATAATATTATTAATTAAATAATAATCACCCGATTTGATCCCTTTCCCTCTCAATACATAAATTTGTTCTTCTGTTAAAATCTCTGATTATATTTTCAAGAATATTGGGATGGTTATTTAAATATCTTACACTATTTCGAATTTTATTTTCCAAATCCTCTAAATTTCCAAAAGGCCTCTCAGAATAAACTCTGTTTTTTAACCACCCCCATAAAAAGTAATCAAGTGGATTTAGATGGGGTGAGCGAGCAGGCCATGAAAATGTTGAATGTCTTCCAATTTCTCATTAAATTGTACATTTAAAAATTGCACTATGTGTAGGTGCCCCATCCTGCATAAACCATTTATTTTCCAATTCCATTTTTTTAAATTCTAAATATCTTTCTGAATTTAAACTCTGCCGAAATATGTAGGGCCCTATAATTTTTCTGTTCAAAATTCGACACCAAACATTTATTTTTCGAGAATATTGATTTTTGCAGATAATTCGGAATGATAGATTTTCTGTTGACCACCAACGACAGTTTTGTGATGAAACTACACCATTTGTAGTAAAATTAGCTTCATATGTAAACAGGATCTTCTTGGGAAATGTTCTATCAATTTCTATTTCACCTTGTACCATGAAACAAAATTCAGAACGTTTGTCGTAATCATGTTCTTGGAAAGTTTGAATATATCTTGGTTTAAATGCTTTAAACTTATTCGCTGCTAATACCTTATGTACTATTGACTTTCCCAATCCAACACTTCTGGCGCATTTTCTAACACAGGATTTTCAACCACTCTTTGCACGATATCCAACGAATTCTCCACATTTCTCACTGGTTTAGTACATTCTTTTTTAAAATGCAATTCAAATTTTCCGGTCCTTTTAAATTGCTTTAAAATCCTTGACACTTGTGAATAACTGATTCTCTTTTCGGGGTGCCTGCCGTTAAAAATGTCAGCTGCTTCTCTGCAGGTTTTATAGTTATCACCACATATTAGCATCAACTCTGCTCTGTCTTGTAAAGTCAATCTCTCTGCCATTATTTAGGAGACTACTAATTCATTATTTGTTAGTAATAAATATTAATGACAGATAACTAAAAACTGAGAATACTTGATAAAATTCGCATTAAAAATATTTTTTTTTCATTATCTTGCTAATATACCGTCCAATGTAATTTGTTTTGTCTTTTTGTATGTTTAAGATCAAGCACCAACTTTTCTAAAGAATAAAATTTTCTGAGAAATTAATAATAAAAAAGTTTCCCATACGTTGCATACTTACGTGGACACGTTGTATACGGTATTTGAAAATTTGAGAAAATTTCTCACAAAATTAGAGAATCCGGCTGGCTATCCATGAAGGAACGACAAATAATTCAAGCAGCATGCTTATACCACAAAATAATCACAACTAAATAGCCCCCCTATCTTTATAACAACATTAACACCCGTTTTAAAGGATGGCAATCACTCCCTAAACACAGTGCTGCTCTTTTTGAAAGATCATTTTCTTATAGTATTTATGAATTGTACAACCCGCTTTCCCAAATGCACAAGAATTTACCTAAATAAATTTAAAACTGCTTTTAAAACGTCTGTTTTTTAAATGATTTACCAATAAAATAATTGCTAGTTTGTCAAAATTTCATGTAATTACTATTGTTTAGGACGATTGTTAAATATACTATATTGCACTACGTATATTTCTTTTTTTTTAGTTTGAGTTTATACAGTGTGTATCAGCCAAATGGAATAAATTCGATAATAAATAAATGGGGGCGTGTTCGACAAAACGCTCGGATACGTCGATTAGTATTTTTAGTTGCGCATTTTTTAATCAAAAACTTTTTATACAGGGTGAGTCATGTAGCAGTGGCCAATACCAACTTTCTTATTTTAAATGCAACACCCTATATATTATTCAATTTTTGGATTAATCAGAAAATTTTAGACATATTTCATGTACCATGTCCTATACCTATCTTCAAATGTTTTTTTATTGATTAGTTTTTGAGTGTATTGTAGCGAATTTCTGTAATCAAATAATATTCTTTTTTACTTTTTCCGTTACGAAGTACGAGAAACTATTGTGATCGTGAAACGTTTTTCAATTTTTTTTTAAGGAAATATCCGTGTTAGGGTCCCTAGATGCCATTTCAACAATTTCTGAAAAAAAAGTGTCTGTGTGTGCGTGTGTTTGTTTCCTAAACAGTTGAAGGTATAGGACATGGTACATGAAATATGTCTAGAATTTTCTGAACAATCCAAAAATTGAATAATATACAGGGTGTTGCATTGAAAATAAGAAAGTTGGTATTGGCCTCTGTTACATGACACACCCTGTATAAAAAGTTTTTGTTGGAAAAAATGCGCAACTGAAAATACTAATCGACATATCCGAGCGTTTTTTCGAACACGCCCCCATTTATTTATTATCGAATTTATTCCATTTGGCTGATACACACTGTATATGTCTACTTTGTTGTACATATTCTATTTAGTTGTAACTAGGTGTGTATGGAAGAATGGTGGCTGTAAGCTAACCAAATCCCACCTATTGATTCACATGTAATTTTAATTTAAAAATGAAGTTTATTTGTATCTAAGGTTGTGAATAAATATTACTCCTATTAAATAGCTGCACATCGTTTGCTGATAAATATATTTCATAAACTCTTTGATTTTCGAGAAAAAAAATCAAAAATGATTTTTCGGTCTAATAATGATGAAATGATGATAACTACATCACACTTATATAAACGAGCATTGAAGAGAATGCCAAAATGAACAACTTGTGAAGAATAAGAGTTTTCAGAAATCCCACTAGTTCTTCTTCATTTTATGTAGGGTTTTGGATATCTAAAGCTGATAGTGACTTTAGTTTCTAGAAAATCATATTAACCATTCTTCTTGGGAAAAATTCATAATTATGAACTGAGGTGACAACTTAAATGGTGATTTTTTTAACGACTATTGTAATAATTATTGTCATCTGTCTTTTTTATTTGTTTATCTGAAATTATTGGTACCAATTTTAAAACTAATAATAAAAACATGCAAATTACCAACGAATTTGGAAATATTAGAGTAACCATTACCTTTAGATATATGAAACCTTATATGAAACGAAAGCTTATTTAAGGGACTTTTAAATTAAGGGATAATATATAGGGTGTTCTATTTGAGAAAATGAAAAATAGTGCAGTTTGCGAATGGCCATCACGCTGTATAATAAGCTAAGTTATGTTTTGGATGATAAAGAAATTTTGTAGCCTAAAGATCAAGAAAACTTTACCACTAAATTAACATTTATTATCTTTACGGAGAGCACTTTAACAATTTTGTTAAAATTTTTGCAAACAACAACTGAATAACGCGAACATAGTTGATTACTGCTCTCGCCGGGTGCGATATGTAACCAAACAAGCACCCACAAGATACCAGTCAGTAGAGTTGTGATTGTAATAATAACAATTATAATTATCTTTATTCAAATTATTAAGCTTGCAAAAAATTTTTTGTACCAAATATTCTTCGAACAGTAATAAATACCTTTAATTGTATGTAGATAATAGTTGCGATCGTCACTATATGGTAGTATATTTTCAGGCAATTTGAATTGTAACAACTTTCTACGTTTTAAACCACTATTTACTGGATAATGCATACACAAACAAAATCTTTAATCTATATAATAAACAATACTGACACAACTACGGTTTCGACCTTTGAATATTTCAATAGACAACTGTCACTCTATTAACAGAATTAGCTAGTTCAAAAAAGTAGATTGACACAGAAATGTTTACATGTAAAAAAATCAAAAGTTAACTAAATCCGTTATCAGAGCTGTCATATGATTCATTTGTTATGGTTTAAATTTCCACAAAAATATGTTTTTTGTAGATATCTTGTTTTACAGCTCTGCCGAGTAATTGGCCCGATATTTAGTAGCGCTAGCACTACAGTGAATTATGAATTAATTATTCACTACAGGTACGATTTTTAACTAAGAACATCATAATTTCAATTTCATTAAAAAGACCTAGAAAAATTCCTTTAGAATGATCGATAGAACAGCTCTCGTGGTTACGGCTATAGTGTAACACGTTTTCAAACATATTGTATATAATATAAAGACTTGCTTATGTTACCAAGGGAGTAATTATTATACATTTTAATACTAAAATTAGACAAAAGGATTAATATTTATCACAAGCACATGTATACAATTTGCAGATGTTAGTATCTGTTTATAGGTAGAAGTATATATGGGATTTTATATTATAAGTTAATTTTAGATGAGGGAAATGTTTCAAATTTATGTGGGTTCGTGTCTCGCGTGTAATTTTAAGCCAGTAAGTTTTGACAAGGCCTGATATATCCGGACTGGTTTACATATCATTTATCAAGCTACGACTTCTCGGAACAATAGAGGAACGTAACACTCGGCCAGACAATGCCTAATAAATGTAAGTGGATCTGCATTGTCCACCCTGGCCACGTAAAATACTAGCCGTTTAAATCATTGTTTATTGCCAGGCTAGATACAGTTCCCCGTATAGATTTAGTACCGTTCCGACATCTTAATAGTAAAACGGATAAATGCTAATTTTTACTTCTACAGGAAAGTATTGTTTTCGTGAAAATTTTCGCGACCATAATTTCGAGAATACAATTCATGGCCTACTAGAATGTATTTTCAGTTAATCAGATGCAAGGAAATGCATGCAAGGAAATGCATAGCAGCATGTGCGATGATAAAAAACAAAAGTATCGGTGATAATTTATTGTGGTCCAGAATTTTGAACGTCAAAATGAACGTAACAAATCGTTGAGATGCAGTTTCCAACAGGGAAATCAATGAAATGGTGAAAAATACTATGCTCAGAAACACCGCGAGTAATAAAGTGTCGCAGTGCAAGAAACTATAAGACGAATTAAAATATTGCAATATGTGAGTTGTTATCAAGTTTATAAAATTTTATTGGTTACGTTCTCTCACTAAATATAACTCGTGGTGCGATCAATACCCGATGGTATTTAGTCGTCGAAACTGAAGCAGCACATTCAACTCGTGCTACGCACTCGTTGAATCTGCGGCTCGGTTTCGACTCCAAAATATCATCGGTAATAATCATACCACTCGTTGTATTACGGCTGAGAATACAACTCACGAGTCACATGGTACATGTTCGATTGATTTGATTGGGTGAAATGACAAAACAAAAATGTATAAGAGGCTATCAAATAAAAAAATGTATCACCGCATGTTATTCCTAAATTGTTTACAAGTAATCAAATCTAGTTGAAACATCCGTGTGGCGTTTATAATGTTCTCGCCGATATATATCAACAATTTAATGAGAATTTGTTTATCAAAATAAGTGAATGAACGGTAGATTACTTATATATTTGATCAAAATCGTTATTTCAATGTTGTAAAGATTATAAGAGTCAAAGCTGACATTTATGATCTTTAAGCCGAGAGCGAGGCATTTCTTCATAGGTATAGTAACGATCGTTTTATTCTCTTCCCAAATATAACTCTATGTGCTATGTGCTATGCTCTATGATTATAATCATTACACTTGTTATATTGCCACCGAGAATACAACTCATAGCCTACTAGAATGAATTTTCAGCCAATCTGATGCAAGGAAAGGCATAGCAGTATCACTCTAGTGATAAAAAATAAAAGTAGCGGAGATAATTTGTTGTGGTCCTGTCAGAACTTTAAACGTCAAAATCGTTGGGATGCAGCACACAATCGTGCGCCAATTAACTGCTTAAATCGATGAACATACGTCACCAGTCACATAACCTAATTAAGTCACGCGCATATTTTATTTCGACACGATGCGTATTCTTTATATTATCTCCCTAAATATAATTCGTGGTGTACTTAATAATCGAGAATTATTTTATAAATGCCCACTCATGTGAATCCCAATCTTAAAAATGCAAATCTTGCTTCGCACTCCGTGTATTTCCGTAGTGCACGACTTAAGAAACCACTTTTGAAAATGTACGCAAGTAAAGCCCTTGGAACTTTTGCTCAAAAAATGCAACTTTTTTAATAATTATCGTAGACCATTGAAGTATACCTTCTTTTCCATCAGAAAAGCGAGAGAAATTGATCGGCGTTAAAAAATTCAAGCTATCTTCAATTGCAAAAAAATAACGTGTCACCATGAACATGTTAGAAAATGTTTAAAAAAAATCAATTTTTCAGACTTTGATCGGCTGTAGCGGTTTAACGAAAACTCCAAATTGAACGCGGTTTTCAAATATGTGCTCCTTGTGTGTAAATTAGTCGGTTTCGATTAAAATTGATAATTTTTAATTTTTAAATTAAGACAATACACTTTTCATTGTCGAACTAAAAGTTTCAGTATGCGAAACAGTATTAAATAATTAAATAATCAAACAGTTCATTAAATGTTCTTACTTAAGCAAAATTTTCTTTGTCATCTTCAACCTCACTGTAAAACAGTCCATCTCTAAAACCCGTTTGAAGCTAACAAAGGAGTATAGAGTTTATTTTTATTCACTTTTGTTTACCATACAGGCACGTGTAAGGGGTTACTTTACCAAATCGATTTCAAAAATGGATTTTCCTTTTTTGCATAAATCTAATACTTACACCCAGGGCCGTGCGAAGGGGGGGCGAAGGGGGCGCCCGCCCCGGGCGCCAAAATTAGGGGCACCAAAATCGCTATTACATCGGAATGACGGAAAATTCATAAAAGTGTTAATTAGTGTATTTTTATTATTTATCACACGTCAGCATATCTAAAATTTCTTCTTATTTTACCTTAAATTTCTTGATTACATACTAAAGGGGAATAAATAAATAAAACTAAATTATTTCTAATGGCTCCCTTGTCACATACTAAAATGTTATATAATATTCTTAGAAATGTTCTTTTGTGAAAATATCGTTAATTAACACTCCGTCGACAAGACATACCTATAATCCAGATGCTGTGACATTTTTTGTCCGAACTGATTGCCCGGTTGGCTATTCCAAGCTACGCGCGGTCAGGTCGGCTGATCGTCAATCTGACTTCATATTTTCCAGATTTCCGTAGCCTATTTTTTTTAAATCATACAAGTCAAGGAATCGATAGAATCTCCGAAGCTCTAGACAATTTTAGAATTAGAATAATTGTTTTTTTTTTGCAGCAATATAAGTAACACTTTCCGCAACATTTTTTTTTTTTTTTGGGATAGAAGGGCGCCAATTTTACTTTCGCCCCGGGCGCAGTTTTCTCTTCGCACGGCCCTGCTTACACCGTGAGATCGAAAAAAAAATTGTGAAAGCAGATCATAAACAAAACGTCGCATGTATTTTCATAGTTTGAAAATAAACGCTAAAACACTCAAACTTTAAGTTTTTTTGAAAACCAAGAAGGTAGTAGTAATATCTAGTAGTATCTAGAATATACAGGGTGTCCCCGAATGGTCTGTACAACGCTCTACCACATATTCTCTGAAACAAAATAAGACGATTTAACTTAACTTATCTCTATCCAAAAGTGGTTCCTAAGCCATCTACGAGGCCTCAAAGATATTATTTTTTTTCATAATTTTTCAAATATTTTTATTTTGGAATTAGGTAAGAAAACCTAATTTGGCACATTTAATTACATTGATACCATGCACTTTTTGCGATATGTTTCTTTATCCTACGTTTAAAGTAAGTGGTCAAACTAGGACCATCGACTTCTTAAGATACCTAAATATTTTTATTCAACAGGTCAAATCATAAGGAATACTTTTTTTCTGCAAGATCATTCAATTTTACGTATTTTTTGTCTCTTATAAAATTTTGCTATTTTCCCCACAAAAAAATATTTTTATTTGTCAAAACAACAAACAAATAAAATTCTAAAAAAAAACTGATTCTTTATTTACAAACATAGAAATTGAGACACCTGTGAAATTCAGTTATTGGTGATTTTGTGACAACGTCAGTCATGTACTCAATTAATGAATTAACTGATATTGTTTTAGTTTTTGGGTTTTGTGAAGGTAATGGCCGCAATTGTGTAAGAGTAAGTATTAACAAATCTATGAGTGCAAATGTGAGCGCGCGAACGTTCCATTAATCATAACTGGGGGAGACCTTCTTCACTCTGTTAAGTCTGGGGCTCACAAAATTTAACTGTCTTATATGGCTGGCCGGCAAAGAGAGTTGGTGCTTAGGGCAACAAGCGCAAGCCAACAGAACATTGAAAAGTTACCGCCATCGCCATAAACCAGCGGTTACAGAAGCTGTCCAAAGAGTTTTGAAACCCGGCTTTACTCAAAACTCGAACGAATTGTTTGAAGTCCAAAATTTGGAAAATTGTGTCAGAAGGAAAACCTGGCAGTCGAAGACTATTCGGCAAGATAACACAATCAATTTTGAATATTCTGATAAACCCTGTAAACATGAAATATTCTTAATCACGATCTTTACAAATTGTCTGGGCACTTTTTAAAATTTGAATTTAAATAAATGTTATGAAAATTTTAAGACAAAAATGGCATTTTTTTTTTCAAAATATTACGATATATACTATATTTTTTAAAAATCCGACAATTCGTAACCACACTAAAATATTTTAAGAAATTTGTAAGGTCATGTTTTCTTATATTTACAGCTGTCAATTATATGGCCTATGTTTTAGGCGCTTCGGGAGCCGCCATTTTTTAAATTTTTATAATCGATCAAAATCCCCAATGATTTTACATTTTGTAGTTCTAGTATAAACAAACAAACTAAGTTGAAATATATAAGTTTCCCTTTGCACAGTACTCTTTTGGAAATCGTTAATTTTTAAAGCCCGTAATGTAAAGAAACTCCTCAAAGAGTAAGTGCTGGCTGGCCAGAAGCGATCCTGTTGCGAGCGCGCCATTGTATGAAAATGAAGCCTGGCACTACATTATTGTATCATCGATCGCGAATATGACCAACTATCAAGCGTAACAAAATTGATGTAAAGTAGACTCTCCGTTAATGAGACTGTCGAAACGTTGCAAAGCTGGTCTCGAGAGCAACAAAAATAAATTCACTAATACCGAAACAATTTACAAACAGCACGAATACACTTCGAGAGACAATCATAAATAATTGGAGCCATGTCATGGGTCGTGATCACTGCAAGATTTATATTATTCTCCTAAATTTGTGAAGTGAATTAACATCCAATGAATTAAAGGCATGTATTTAACATTAATAGCTTGACTCATAATTCCGTTGAGACAGATTAAATGTAATCGGGGGGAAACTGTGAATGTGTAATCTGGCAATTTATTAAAGCGAGCAAATTCAATTATCCGATTCGGAAACGAGTTCTTTAATTCTCCTCATATTTCACCGCGCAATTCCCCTAAGTACTTTAGTAGCAAACTCCACTATGACGGAACCAGGGAATGGGGGGAGCCTAGATTTTTTAATTAATTCTTGAACGTTGCGAAGATGTCAGTGGTGGCAAAAATAAAAGTTTATTTTGTATTATTTATTAATTCAATTTTTCATTAAATTCTTTTGAATAGTTGTTTGGAGTGCGCCACCCGCCCACCACCCAATGAAAAGGAGATGAAACTTGCATACATATAGAGTCTCTGCATTACAAAAATTATTGCCAGTTGTTCCATAATGATTATGACCGCACACTCGATTTGACATTTTTCTTTGGTTTATTTTTTGGTATACGTTAATTTGGTTACCTTGAGTTATCTGAAAGACAGAATATGAACCAAAAAAGGAAGCCAGGTATGGTATGGACGTGCCTACATGCCCTTGGGAAGTCACCAATATATAAATTTGGCAATTCACAACTGATAATATTTAGGTGTGTTCTACAATTGTGATTAATATGTTCATTATTAATAATGCATAATGCTTCACTAACAATTTGGCGTTTCGGTTCGCTTGTAAACTGTGTTTGCTATTAACTGTAATGCAAATCATCTAACGGCCTTTCGCATCTCTTCTTCATGGCGAAATAATTAAATTAATTGATAAATGTTTGTTCAATGAAAACGCAATACATAAAAACACAAATCGCAGTTTCCTGTACTTACGGAAAACAATGTTTTCCATCTTAATTATGCTTAATTTTCCAGTGGATTATCTTTAAATTAAGGGTGCGTAATTGAAATTTGTTTATGTCTTCACACCGTTCCGATGGTGAATGTGATTTAAATTAATAGCGAACGGTTGTCTCGTTTTGCCGGGCAGGAAATGATAAATTGTTCGCAATTTTTGTTAATTGCCTTCTGTTATCCTTGAAGGAGGATGTCAGTGGGTGACAAATTGTTTAAACTGCCTATAATTCCAGCAAGAAAAAATAACCACGCAAGTAGAGCCACCCAAATAGTTCTCTATTGTATAATAGTGATGATTAACATTAAATGGTGATGGGAAATTCATATTATTAAAATACCTTTTTTCGTAACCAGAAATTTGTTAGCCCGGAAAATAAGTTCAGTAGTTGACGACACCAGATGGCGCATTCGTACATCTGTCATTGCGTCTGTTAATATTTTCAATTTTAATGTGATAATTTACATCAAATAATAATAATAATAAAGAGCTTTATTCATCTAAGGGCACACAATCCATTACAATTTCCGATAAATTGGAATACGCTCGGATCACTGGTAAACAGAGTATGGTTTTCCTCGTACCAGTACACAGACAAATAAATTGTATTAAATAAATAGCAAAAGTAATGGCAAACATATTAATGAGGTCGTCAGTAATAATAACGAAACATAGGATTTAATTTATTTAGTTATTTTGGGCAAGCAATGCGATTTTAAGCTGGTTTCGATAGTTAAAATATGACACTTAGGTCGTTGTACATTTTAACTGTGTTGTAAGAGAAATATCTTTGGAATATTGATGTGGGCCAGAAAGTAACCCTAAACTGCTTATATTAATGTTACGCACATCCGCTCTAAACTGAATCTTATTATATAAATATGACGGGACTTTTTTGATGCGAAAGTTCGATTTTACCGGCTCTATTGGAACGCATTAGCGTGACAAAAACCAGAAAAACCGCAGCCTGGCAAAATAAGTTCACACGGGTGGCACCAGGGGGCGCATTTGTATATCTGTCAAGGTGGCTGTCATATTTTCAATTTTGATCTGTTAATTTACTGGAAATTAACATGAACAGATGTGATTAATCATATTTATCGTGTAACGTATCTGGGTGCGGTTGTTCTACACCTAAAGAAATTTGAGATAATCTGTGTCTACCAGCTCCACTAAACCACAACGAGTACTAATCATTTAAACTGTGACGTGAGCAGAGAAACTTCATCCATTGCCACAATGTAATGGGTGTTCAATAATTATTGTAGTCCTGGATAACTGTGATTTCACATAGTTGAAACGTCTCAAATATTGACTGACAAAAAACAAATTATTGTTTACGTGATGTGAAAGCAATTGTGCAATGTTTTAGAAACACAGAGTCCCTGCAACACAGAAAAGGACAGGTAGGGCTCTTGTTAGAATTGATTTTGATTTTGCAAAAGTCAGGTTCAATAACAAGTAAGAATTGACATTCATGATTCCTGAGCCACCCAGGACTTCAATCATAGTTGGATACCTATGGCTGTATCGTAAAAGCGGCTTGTATGTTGGCGAGAACGTTTTAAATAAATGTAACTTTTTTGTTCTTTTTTTGATTAATTTAAATGTATTATTGTTCGATGTGTAGGATAATAGTATATTGTACGACGAGCATATAATGATGGCTATTAATTAATTCGAGTGATTATTAGCTATTATATGCGAGTTGTACACTATACTTTGTTCACGAAAATTAAAATTATAATCAAAATTGAAATTAAAATTAAAATCAAAATCAATATCTTATTTTAAGTTATTTAATTCTCGTTTTATTACGATTATTGATATATTAATCGACCCTGTAATTGGACCTTGGGTCTGTTGGGTTATTGAATGTTAAAATAAAATCAAATCAAATCAAAATCAAAAATAAATTCAAAATTAAAGTTGTAATTACTATTACAATTAAAAAAAATAAAATCAAAGTTAAAATCAGTATTAAACAGGGTAAACAAAATATTATTATAAATCGCGTTATGTGAATCAAAGCTCGAATTAGCGTGTTTAATAGCCATATTAAACACGCAAATGCGTATGCGTGTTTAATAACCATATTAAACACGCAAATACGTGTTTAATGAAATTGAGTGTTAAATGTACTCCATTAATGCTGCCCATACAATTGAATAATGCGCATATTATAACATTTTCGTGAACAAAAACCATTGTTTGGTCGACGCCATGAAATGGGTTTTGGGGACCCCTTGCTTCTGTCGGCCAGGAAATCCTTAACTTTCGCGCCTTGGTACACAAATATTACTTAATAGTTCCAAATTGATTTTATTATTCTACGACAATTGCTTTACCAACAATTTCAAATTGTAGAATCATTTCATCACGCAATAGCTTCATCAGGTAGGTTAATACAGCGATTTAAAACTATGGCTCATATAATAAAATTGAAGGAAACATGAAATGGTGCGGGGAGATGAGTAACGATACAAATTAAGTTGGAATAAATTGCACAAACAAATTACAGGACATCAAATATAAAGTACCAAAATTCCGAATACAAAGTACAACATACATAGATAAAATATAGAATATAAATAGTAGAACACAAATACAAAACTAAATAAAACTAAATATGTAAATTACAGAACATTGTGGATTGAATAAAATTATGAGGCCAAGTGATGTTGAACAGAGATGAATAATGGATTATTTGCCAGAACACCATTGGTGGATTTTTTTTCGCAACAATGTCAACCCGACATCATACACTGAATCTAAATTTAAATTCATTTATTGGTGTTTTTAACATTATTTGTTTTACACAAGTCATAAAAATGTTATACTAAATACATAAAATTACCAAGACAACATTTTAAAAAATCGATGCAGACAATTAGATAATAAAAGTATAAAATAAAATAAAAAATAAATTCATTTATTGGTGTTTTTAACATTATTTGTTTTACACAAGTCATACAAATGTTATACTAAATACATAAAATTACTAAGACAACATTTTAAAAAATCGATGCAGACAATCAGATAATAAAAGTATACAGAATGTTTTTTTTATCGTGGGCCATAGCATTTTACATGCTAAAAATTATACCTTATTTTAATGTATATTTTATCATAAAATTTTGAAGGAAATTTTAGTTAGTAATAAATCAATTATTTTTCTACATGATGCGCTGCATTAGAATAACAAACATATTTTATTCCATTAAAGAATGATATTAATTAATATAAATAACTGAGCAAAAATAATGAGCAAGTACCTTGAATTTACGAAATGTCAGATTGATTAGTGAGGCAAGTAACAAATAATCAAACGAATTTATACCAGAAAATGTGTTTATACTGTTGAAGAAAGGATGGAATTTGTAACGGCAATTAGAATAGGTTTGTCCAGCAGCGAAATAGTTGTATTTTTCCACAAGAAGTCAGGGAATTTTTATTTTAGTTGACAACTTTCCTACAGCGTATCCCGATCGTTCGGTTCCGAGCAAAAGCACTTTTTAATGGAATAAAACATGTTTAATTTATTCTAATTAAGGGCATCATGTAGAAAAATTATTGATTTATATTACTAACTAAAATTTGCTTCAAAATTATATGATAAAATATATATTAACACAAGGTATAATTTTTAGAATGTAAAATCCTATGGCCCACGGTAAAAAAAAAACATACTGTATACATAATTAAATAAATAGTCAAGTAAACAAAATACAAAAATTACAAGTTAGCTAAACTCTTAAGGGCTAAAGTTAAAGGCATTTTATAAAAGCAATTGCTCAAACTGGAAAATTTCGAAATTTGCTCAAAATTGATTATCAATTATTTCTCATAAAAATCAGTAGTTTTCGAACTATTCGCATTAAAACGCGTAGACCTCAATTTGCGCATTCTCGAGCGGGTAAAATAAAATAAAAACAATAGCCACAAACTGGAAAATTTCGAAATTATCTCAGAATTGATGTCGATTATTTTTCAGCAAAAACCCCTTTACTAATTTTCGACTTGCACCACAACAGTGGCTTGATAGTCTCGCGAATTTCCCCGAGCGGATAAAAAAAATATAAAAACAGTTGCCACAAGCTAGAAAAATTCGAAATTTACTCAAAATTGATTGTAATTTTCAGAAAAAATCTTAAAACATCTAGACATTCTCAATTCGCAAATTTCCTCGAGCGATTAAAAAAGATAAAAATAATTGTAATAAGCTGGAAAATTTCTAAATTATTACTTAAAATTTATTCTCGATTATATCTCACAAAAAAATCTCAAAACATGCTTTCACTAATTGTTGAATCAATCGCACGTAAACTGCGACTTGGCATTCTCAATTCGCGTATTTCCCGGATTAAAAATTATAAGAACAATATTACTACAAGCTGTTGAATTTATTGTCAATTATTTTCCATAATAAATCTTAAAACACTTTACTAATTGAAGACCGCCATATGCAAAAGGTCCTAAGTACAATAAACCAAAATTTAAAGGGTGACCAGAATAGTAGATTGTGTGTCTAGTGGGAAAAATTAAGCATTCCCGGATGACTGTGAAGTTTGTTCCAACAATCACAGTAGTCCGGGAATGCATTTTTCCTACGTGACGCACATACTATTTTTTCGTCAATCGCTACATCTATCATATGGAAAATTCCCGTACTGTCCGACAAAAATTTTCCCGGACTGTTATTTCATCGACCTCTCGGTGTACTGGAATTATCAATTTTCGATTAATGGTGTCAAGTCGGAAAGTCGTCACTTTCACGGCGGTTGACGAAAAATATGTTTAAAAGAAATACCGTAAGGCAAAAATGATTGTACTTCTAATATTACATTATTAAGTGGATTATTGATATTTACAGTATAATTTTTGAGATTATTAATTCATCAGAAAACTGTGTGACCTTTTCAAAATCAAAACGTCCTCTCTTCCAACTAACTTGCACATAATAATCTTTAAGAGAATTTAATAATTTATTTCACAATAGGAGAAAAACAAGTTGATTAAACAGAACTTTTTATTACATGTTAATTTAAAATATTCAAAACTTAATAACATTACAAAAATAACAGAGATGATGATAAAACAATGTTTTAAGAAAACCTGTCAGCCATTGTTTGTCAAGTCTTCCTGTGCTGTAATCAAATCCTTATAAAAATCTTGATTTTCCACACAGATAAATGGAATCATAGCCCTGATTTTCTTAATTTTATCTACAATCCAAGGTCGCATAGTTTGGGTAACAGGTTCAACCTACATCTCTTGAAAATATTTCTGGTTAAATCCAAGTTTAAAAACTCTGACCTTCCACCAGGGGGTCACGTCAGAGTAAGATCTTGATTTACACCACACCAAGATCATTTTTGGTAATCTTCAACATTATGGCTTGCGATATTCCCAAATGTGCAGTTGTCAGAGATATTTTGCAATTTGCATCCAAACGAAGAACTTATCAGTATGGGTTATTATGAAAGGTTTTCGGATTCGTGCGCTTGCCATGATTGTAATTAGATCCATAGATACTTCAGGTTTCAGACCTCGCCTTGCCTTTTCTATACAACCCAAAGTCTCGCACAAGAAAGAAAAGAATGGCCACATCGTGGAAATGTATGTATTATTTCATCAAAATAACCTTGAGCTACTAAAGTTAAGTAAACAGCTAAAAAAACCTGGTTTTTGTTCTGGCCACTGCAGTAATCAGACCACAAAACTAGTTTCCTTTTTTAGTTTTCAATTTCTTCACTACAAAAGTATATAAACAGGTCCCAATTTCACTGCTTCCCCTTGTTCCTACAATTTCCTCCCTAAGGTACATGAACCCCTTTCTGCGCGTGGGTAAGTGAAGGGAGATACGATTGTTTTTGCAAATCGTATGACAATGCACAGGTATCAAAGTCAAGCTCTTGTCTGGCCTTGGTGTCCTTCGCCATTACTTTTTGACCACTTTCTGCCTTATGATGATGCAGGTCACGTTTCAGTTCTGTCATACGTTTTTCTTCAAGATTTCTGGCTACACTTTTAGCAATTTTGTAATCATGCCAGGTCGGGCACGTGTCAACTCTTGGCTGCCTAAAGGATAATTATTATTAAATTATTTATTAAAAATATCATTGAACCATTGACGCGATACAGGAGGTTTATTTTCGGTAGCAAGGTTATGCCTTTCTAGAAATGGGTTATACAATTTTTTCACATTCAAATCTGGTGAAAGATAAAGTCTATTTTGATTTTTCTCACGCCCATTGTGGCTTTCCCGGCCAGGGAACAACGATATAAACTCAATTATTTTCTACTTCTAAACTGTATCACATCTTGGACGTTTTCCGCCACGTTTGTCGGATACAGAAAGTTCTCCTGATAGAGTTTTTCTACAAAGTGAGGTTACTCATTTTTGAGATACGTCAAAAGTGCTGCAATAAGTGGTTTTGCACACAGACAACTCTGATGCCCCTGGAAGGGCTAAAACAAATTTGTATGTGTGCTGACGTCGGCTATCAGCTGGGTCTTCATAACTTCCATGTCGTCGTCTCTTAATAATATTCGGTCTGATGTATGCACGAAGAAAATTTTGCTGCTCATTAAGATCTTGTAGTTTCAGAAATTTTCTGAAAATCGTTTGCCTTGCTGCGATAGTAATAGCTTTGCAGAAATTTTGGCAACTCCAATTTGCCTGCAAAAATTTAATAATACCTGGCCAGGAGCTGTTTTACCGGGAACATTTTTTTTGAGGTTAGATAAGGGTTCCCGGCTTGTTTATTATTTCTTGCGTCTTTCCTAACATCTCCCGTCTTTGGTCTTCTTTTCGCCTTTATTTCCTCTGGAATCTCCATAATTTCTAATTAAATAAGTACACACACTATACAAAAGCACAACAAACGTTTAGTAATCAGCTATCACAACACTGCAACTTTGTTGGCACTTAGTCCGTTTTGATGTTGAAATACACTTGCAGAGGCACCATCGACCTGAAATTTTGTGCAAATAGATCATGGCACATACAACCCATTTCAGATATAAGAGCATTCAAAAATAGCACTGAGGACTTTTTGGATATGGCGGCTTCAATTTTCGAATTAATCGCACTTATATTTCGCTTCGGCATTCTAAATTCGCAAATTTCCCTGAGCAGATAAGAAAATTTAAAAACAATTGCCACAAATCGTAAGATCCAAAATGTACAAAGAATTGATTGCTGATTATTTCCCACAAACAATTTCAAAAGACCCCTTCACAAATTTCCAAATTAATCGCACTACAACAGCGCTCTGATATACCTAATTCGCACATTTCCACGTGCGGATAATAAAATATACAAACAATTACCAAAACATTTAAAATTAACTCGGAATTGATTGTTGATTATAAAAAAAAACCTTCACTAATTCACTAATTTTCGAATTAGTCGCACTAAAACGGTTCTTTGATATTCTCAATTCGTGTATTTCCCCGAGTGGGTATAGCAATTTATATGAAGTACATTATATGAAAAATGCAATTCATCTTCAGCAGCTAATAGTGCATTACATTTGGAAAGATCTTGAATACAAGCATGATTAAATTTTAAGCCCAAATGATTGGAAAGGACAGGATTTTAATAAATATATTCATACTTTAGTGACAAACACTAAACATCCACGGATCTGAGTGGTTAGAAAGAATATGCACTGCCCAGATGGGTATCAAATCCACAAGCTTGGAATATAGAAGAAGGCGCTCTACTACCTACCCCACCAAGCCCAAAACAATACTTTATTTCTGTTTGTTTCATCGTATTGAGAAATTTTGGGAGAATTACCAGTTTTAAATGACGTGTTATGTTAAAATTATGTCAAATATTTGCAACATTTTTCGATATCTATAGATATACAATGGATTAATTTGATCCGACTGACAGAAGAAAACCTCGTCCCGGTGAAACGTGCATGCACTTGTAAGTACATCAACGTTTCCATAAAGGAAAACTCGCGTGTCTTGTCTATTTCCGTCTTGGAAGCATATTTCCAGCAGCAGGCCGTATAATCACCGTTTTGTTTATAAGTTCACTTCCGACCCAGTGCTCCGCTTTTTAAGACCTGACGAGAGTGATGGACGACCCGTGCCAACACATTGATTTTTATGCGCTCAGACAAATTTCTTTCCTTGATTTATTAAAGCCCGCGTTGAATCCGAACGATTCCAAATTACACGCTCTTTGCCATAATTAAAGTACCTCTTCAACAGCGGCGGCGGAGAGGAATTCGCGATGTGGAAAAAGGACTGAACAACGTCGGAGCATTGTTATTAAACCGGAGGGAATATTAATCCTTGAAATGGGAGCCCATTGTGTTCGAAGTGTCGATTTTTTTTCTTCAATAATTGATTTCGAACTAATCATTGTGACAGATAAATATTCATCTTCTTTGTGATACATAATAGTATTAAGAAAAAAAATTGAAAGGGTCATCATGTAACTTTCACCAATTTATATTTGTCGGGGGTAATCATGAGAGGTTATATTTTGCCGGATACATTTTATTTTGCAAGAGTCATTGAATCGATACAAATTTCGAGAATGAATTGAGATGCAAAAAAAGATTTTGCCTAATCGCAATTCATTTAAGAAATTTGCGATGAAATAAGGAGTGCTTAAAATAAAATTTATAATAATAATAATAATACTTCTTTATTGTCCAACAAAGTAACCAAAAAGGACAAAATACATAATACAAAAATATGCATAATAATAATGATTATCGAACAAAAATTACCTAATTACTAATACTAATAATAAAATCAGAAGAGGTTATAATTTGACCGGATAAATTTGATTATGCAGGAGTCATTGAATCTACATTCAATATTTAAACTGAATAATATATTTTCTGTGAAAAAAGGTACATTTTTTTCGGGGAACTTTACGTATGTGTATCGTAATTATTGTTGACAAAGAATGTGTATATAAATGAAGTAAAAATTTGTCAGGCCATCTCCGAGATGCATATCTAAGTAGCTTCGTTCACTACGAAATACCTGTGCCCCTGAGACAATTAATTTTGTGACCGCTTTTGAGCAGCACTAATAAGGCCACGTGAAGACTACCCAGATAAGGAAGATTTATTTAGAACGAGAACAAAATCATTAATCTAAAATTTTACCCAGTAAATCAATTGGATATTAAAAATGTTTCCCAACGTGTTAAACGAGAACCAAATACAACAAACAGTAAATAAATTTCAAAATCGAAAGTTACCAGTAATAATAATAATAATAATAATAAAGATGTTTCGCAGTGCTAAATGAGAATTTAACAGCGGCGGCTCGTGGATCTTCGTAGAGGAGGCTAAGACAGAGATGTCGCGCATGCAGCACTACTTACTCTTATAGGGAAAGCAAATATTCCGCTGCTGTTTTAGTTAATTTTTCTTCCGTAGCCTCATCGCCGAACATCCGCGAGCCGCCGTTTGAACTAAACACTTAAAATTACACAATAGGTTGAATAACTTTTCGTACAATCGAACTCATTAAAACCGCCAATAAATTACCAAATTTTACTAAACAGTATTTAATGTTAGTTTCACTATTATTTCCAGTTATATTATTTTTATATTACAAAATAAACTTTTTTATCTGGTAACGCTTCGGCGATTCGGTAATTCATTTGGCTAATTCGAAACCGTGTTCATTTCGAATTGATGCTTTCCGGATGGGCGCACATGGTAAATCCAGAAGAGCTCGGAGCACAACATGACAAAATAATGTTTTTGAGTCGTGGGCAAAATGAGATAAGAAGAGGTTAGAATGTTGACGCTGGTGGAAGATAACGTGCGATCTTAATTATAAAGCCGGAGCTCAATTATAGACCGAGCGAACACTTTAATGATCAAACGGCCGATAATAAATATGTTCCGATGGAATTTACAATATGCACAAGACATGCATACACACGCGCGCTCGTTTGATTAAACTACTCTGGCCGAACTTCCTGTTTGCTATTCATTTGAGTAAACGCTAACGATTTACTTTACAAACATATGCATAATCATATAAATGAAGATAAATCGACAATTTGTGAAAATACACATCATAATTTTATATACAGTCGTTTACAAAAGTCTTCATGCACCGTACAAAATACGTGTGTTGGCTACACTCAATGCACAGCGTGGGTAAAACCAGTGACAGTGAGCCGTCACTAGGTAAAACCAGTGCCGGATTTACGTATAAGCTACACAAGCTATAGTTTAGGGTGACCACTTTCTTAGGGGCCCTAAAAAATTGTCCGAGTGAGCAATTATACAGCTGAAGAGGATAAAAAATAAATTTAGAACAATGACTCAAGATAAATTATAAGGCAGAGGAGGCAGCTGCCTCAGGGCCCCTGGTGTAGAGGGGCACCGACTTGATAGACCTTTTGAGGTAAAAATTTTAATAAGCAGGGTCTATACTGTCATGCTTACTTTACACAAATTTTGTATATTTCAGTGGGTTATTGTGCCTCCAATACGATACTGTATTTCTTCCAGATGTATTTTATTCTTAACTCTCAGAGAAGTCTCGTCTACACTAAAAATACCAAATATGCCATTCTCTAGTAGAAAAGTCGAGTCTTAAAATGACATGGTGAGCCCAGAGGGGCCTTTGGAATCGAGCAAGCTCTTTATTCACAACTATATTACGTAAGCTTGCTGCTTACTTCACCATATTATAGAGAAAGGTTTCGCAATGCAAATGAAAAGAAATAATGCATAAGTTTTCAAAAATACTTCAAACCTTAAGAGACAATTATATTACAACTTTAAAGCTTAATTATATTGTTTTATAAAAAAAATTACATTTTAAATCATGCAATTCTATACTTTTTCTGTATAATAAAATCGGAGGAAACGGCCTTTTGTAAATTAGTTTGGAATTAGATTTATTATTTATTAATATTAAAGAACTGGTGAAAACAAACAAATGTTAGGTAACTTTTATTTTGAAATACATACACAATTCAAGAGAGTTACAAATTTTTGAAAATTTCATTTATCAAACATAAATGACGCATTGAAGAAGAAAATCAAGAAAAATATAAACCGCAGAGAATACATTCTAAGAAAACTTATTAAAATAACAAAATATCAACTATGTTTTTTTTATCCGCAAATTTTCAGACCGGTACAAATTTTTGAAAATTGTTTTTTTACATTTCTGACGCATTGGTGGAAAAAACTGTAAAGAGGATGAATCATGGAGAATAAATTTTAAAAAAATATATATTCAATTGTTAAAATATTATTCTTTTAGAACCACTTTTATTTTGAAAATTACGCCATTATTCAAGAGTTTTCAAACTAAAATGATGCATTAAAGAAAAAAATCGAAAAAAAAAAATTAAACATCAGAGAATAAATTCTAAAAAAAATGTATTAAAATAACAAAATATTACTTTTGTTTTTTTCCACCAGTTACATATTTTAAATTTTTTTTTTACATTTCGGACGCATGGGTGAAAAAAAAATGGAAAAATATATGAACAGTGGAGAATAAATTCTAAAAAAATACATTCAATTGTTAAAATATCACTCTTTTAAAACTACTTTTGTTTTGGAAATTACGCCAATATTCAAGAGAGTTACGAATTTTTGAAAATTTGATTTTACAGACATTGTAGCATTTTAATCTTTTTTTTATTTAATGCTCCTTCGTGTATTTCGGTCATGATAAAAATACAAAAATCCTTTTTTCTGTACCATGAAGTCGAAAGAAATGGCCTTTTGTAAATTAGTTTGGAATTCGATAAATTAATTGATTGACACTGGAGGCGTTTACTTCGTGATACATTTTGAATTATAAATAAAACACTTTCTTTGTTAATATCACTCGATTTATTAGTAGCGACTATAGTTTCGATCACGTTCTGATCATTATCAAACTAAAAGTAATTTAGCTAACGAGAAGCACATACATTTATACAGCGAGAAACAGTGGGGAATATACTAGGTCGGTTTGTTCGTTAAGTAGGGAAATACCAGGATTACGTTTTGCTTTGTGTACCTCGAGAGATTCCAGTAAATCCATTTTGGGCCCTTTTTCGGCAAAGTGGATCACCTGAAGTACATCTTCGTCAAAGGTATGGCCGGTTTCAATTAAATGATTCGCAAATGTTGAATTTTCTCGTTTTAGCCTAAAGGAGTGTTCATGTTCTTTTAATCTAATTTTAAAGTTGCGACCAGACTGACCGATGTATATTCCATTACAATCATGACAAGTTAATTTGTAGATGCCCGACTTATTCAGTTTATCTATGGCGGATTTAGAGTTAAAAAGACAATTACTAGTTTTATTGAGTGGCTTAAAGGCTACGTTTATGTTATGTTTATTTAAAATGTGTAAAATTTTTACACTAATTTTTACAATAATGATCAGAACGTGATCGAAACTATAGTCGCTACTAATAAATCGAGTGATATTAACAAAGAAAGTGTTTTATTTATAATTCGATAAATTGTTTATTATTATTAAAAAACTGGTAAATATAAATAAAATTGCAGGTTGACGTAATGTATTCGCCACTATTTAAAGCGTTGTAAAATGTATAAGAAATGTAAAGTCGTAATTTAATTTACTTATGTTTGAAAATGACCAATGAATGGTCGAAAATATATTCACATAAACAAAATATAGTGGAATAAAAAAAGTTAAAGAGTTTTATTCCAATCTACAATCAAGATGCACCACGAAGTAAACGCCGCCAATATTAAACATTTAAATACATTTCAAGTAAAATGTTAGAAAATTACAATTTCATCTCCTAAGATAATGCACAACTTAAAATATATACTCCGATAGATTTACATGGAATTATCTAAATATCTATGAAGTGTATTTTCAGATGTTTTTAATAATTCTGAAAGAACAATCGATTCCGCATAAATTTGTACAGTTTGCGAAAGTTATGGGTTTTTAAGCTTTTCAAATAACTCTTGTTATTTCAAATGACGTAATCCAGAAAACTAAGGAATATTTCATTTTAGATAAAAAAAAATGGTGATGTGGGCATCATGTTACTTTCTCCGACTTTATATTTACGTGTTCATGGGTTTATTTTCAATTGAAATCATATTTTAAATGTACATCGAGCGTTTTGTAAACTCGGATTAAACTAACGTTTAAAACGTCAAAATCATGAAAGATGGAAAAATTATACTTCAAATTAAAAAATGGTGATGTGGCCATCATGTTACTTTCTCCGACTTTATATTTACGTTTTCATGGGTTTATTTTCAATTGAAATCATATTTTAAATGTACATCGAGCGTTGCGTAAACTCGGATGAAACTGACGTTTAAAACGTCAAAATCATGAAAGATGGAAAAAATATACATCAAATTCAAAAACTAGGTTTACTCGAAAACTAACAAGATTTCGTAAAAAACTTATTCTTTAGAAGT